>JAPMOS010000221.1:0-47166 GCA_027972325.1 Paratrimastix pyriformis
GCAGTCTCCCGGAGGCAGTCTGGTACCAGAAGTCAGGCATCAGGGCAACGTAGTACATCAGAGTCACCGAGATCCTCGTGCACCACCAATGCTTCGAGAAGGCAACATGCATCTTGTTGCACTGGGCCTTGACCAGGTCGAGGAAACCCAATGCTTGGGGCCCAGTTGGCCGAGGTTGGAAGCGCCGAAGGGGTGGAAGACAGCCTCAGGGTGGGACTCCTTCCAGAGCCTGTAGTCGCTCACCTTGCCGGCCTCCAGCAGACGCGGGACCTCGCCACGAATGGCTGCGTCCGCGTAGGTGGAAGCGAAGACATTGCCCACAGCCACGTCGACGTAATGCCGGGTGAAAGTGTCAGGTGAGGCCTCCCCCTTCCCAGGGAGGGCAATGACCAGGTCAGGCTTCTTGTTGCGCTTGTCGGCCCGGACCATGTGCTCCATCTTGACAGGCTGCCTGGTTGTCATGCACATCTGGTGGAGGATGGAGGTGATCGCGTTGTGGCGGTCGATCTCCAGCCCGAGCACAGCACTCCCGCAGGACAGGTCGTGGCCTTCCTCGAGGGATGATGACAGACGGGCAGTCGTGGCCGAAAAGGTCGTGGAGCTGACTCACCCGAGGAATACCCAGGCGCAGAGCGATCGCAGTCCTGAAGATGTGGTCGTCCATGCGGAAGAGCGGAGCCGGGAAGCAGGTGAGCCATGCTGATGATGTGCTGTTGGCGGTGGTAGCCAGAACCTTCCGCAACAGGGGGCACGCGTCCTCGCAGAGACGCTCAGCGAGTGCCCGGGTGGACCGCTGGTAGAGAATGTGCTGGGCACCCTTGGCAGGCATGACGTCGGTGTCGCTCCGGAAGAGTTGTTGGTCAGCGGACGGGTTGAGGCCCATGCGACCGAGAGACTCCGATGCTTGCCCAAGAAAAGTGTGCTGGCGCAGATACTCGGACCCAGTGGTGACGGTTGCCAGCATCGCCCAGAGGTGCTGGCGGAGGAGGTCGGGGACCCCGGAGGTTGCTGTGAGGAGGGAGATGAGGGCCCCGGCGGTGCCCGCGTCCCTCGCCATGGCCATGGACAGCAGGCCAAGCCCTCCCAGCCGAAGAGGGACGTTGACCAGCGAGCGGGGGTATGACTCGGGAGAGAGGCAAAAGCGGTCGTTGAACAGCCGCCAGATGGCCTCATCAAAAGTCTCGACGAGTTTGGGCCCCCCGCCGATGGTGTATACGCAGCTGCACCTCGTCACATGCATGACTCTCGGGATGATGCAGCTGCGAAGGACCAGCAACCAGGACTGCAGAGACAGTTGGCCAACCTGCTCCCCCGGCATTGGCGTCCTTTTGAATTCAAATCCGAGCGTCCCGTTGGATGGAAATCTGCTCGGAAAATGACGATCTTGATGGAGACGTCAGCAACTTCGTCATGATGCATGCCGAAATTAAACGCAATGATGATCCGTTTCTGCGCTTCCTGAACCGCGACATCTCTGAAAAGCATCTCCGCTATACGGATCTGGACAGCGATTTCAAGGTGCTTACGCAAAAGATGCTTCCTGAGCTTGCGAAATTGTTTGGGTACATCACTGTTCACAAGCAGCGGGTCGTCTCCAGAGCATTGCTGAAGACGATCGTTGAAATGCTCGGCAGCCTCGAGCGAGAAATGCTCGTTTCGTCTATGACTGACTTCTTTTATCAAGTGCTTGGCTCTGTCACGTGGCATGCTGGACAATCGGACTTGGAGAGTATCTCATCGGAATCGTCCGAGGAGCTCCCAATGAGTATGCGTTTTGGTGGTCCCGCAGCCTCATCCAACCGCTCTTTGAAACCGTCTGATTCGTCACGTCACACAACCTCAATGAGTGGGTGTCGGCCGACATCATGTATCACCACCCCACCCCGTCAATTGGGTGGAGGTCCGCCACACCCTCGCAGCCCTCCTTCTCCGAAGTCGCTCTCGGGCTCCAAGAAAGGACGGGCTGCCAACCCCTTGAGGTCACCACTGTGCACCCCCTGCGGTCCCGGCCCTTCGGGAACCCGTTTGCACATCAACCGGCGGCGCCCACCGCCCCGTCCACCCCGGTTCCTGACCCAGTGGTCGCCAAGCCGCCTGCGAGCTCCCGCACCCCAGCCCCAGCCTCGGCGAAGGGGGGTGAGCCCGGAGGCAAGAAGTCGATCGCCCCCCTGCAGTGGGTGCCCCTGCCCCTGCTGTCCCTGTTGTTGTGCCCCCCTTGTCTGTGTCTGGCCCTGCCATGGCTGACACCAAGGCGCCTGATCCCGCTGCCGTGGCGCCGGCTGCTTCCGCTGCTGTTCGCAAGATTGGTGCCGCCGACCTGGTCCCCAGCCGGGGGGATCATGATGTGGGGAAGGAGCCAGTGTGGGGACGGTGGATCAGGGGACCATCCAAGTTGAGCTACCGGTCATTCCGGTGCTGGTGGATGGGCAGTAGCCCCCCCTCAGGCTGGCGCGAGGAGTGCTTCTCGTATTAACTTTCGTTTTCTTTTTTCTGTTCTTCGGTCCCCCCGCCCCCTCATTCTGTCATGTCCTCTTTGTTCCATTTTGTATGCGAGTTGATGTTTCCTTGCGAGTTTCCAGTCTCTCTCTTCCTCCCGATGCCCCCTGTGCACCTTCCCCTGGAGGGAGCGCTGGGGTGCATTTTACCCGCCGGCTTCGGCCGGACCAACGGTTTTCATTCACTATTTCTCAGTTCGATTATGTCGTGCTGTTTAGGTGATTGAATAGTATAACACACACACACACACATAACACACACACACACGCCAACCTGCCTCGCGGCCTGGAGGGCCTCATCGTAGACCCGCTGAACCCCCCGGGCCACGAAGTCCTCGGGCCCAATGAAAGTCCCCATGAGGTCGAGGCCCTCGTCGGGACGTCGCAGGGGGACCGGCACTCCGTCGATCGAGAGAGGCTCCGTAGCAGGATCGTTGGCCCACAACCAGCACTTCTGGGTCCGCAGGCGGAGGCCGACCGGAGTGGCCACTCCTTGGAAGGCCTCGAGCTGTTTCACCAGTGCCGGAACAGAAGGGGCGATGAGGAACGCATCATCGTGGTAAGCGAGACATGCAACGACTTGGATGCCACGGAGGATGACTGGGGCCGTCCCGCTGCGCTCCACAGCCCGGAGAGCGGGATCGAGTGCCAGGCAAAAGGACTGGGAGGACAAGGGGTCACCTTGCCTCACGCCGGCCTTGTTGTCGATGACGACCCCCCGGTAGAGGAGCTGCTCGTTGTCGTAAAGTGCCCGCATGACGCCGCACAACTGGGGGCCCCAGGGCGCCGTGGCTGCCAGAACCGCGTCGCGCCGGACCGAGTTGAAAGCGGATGCCATATCAATGTGCATGACGCAGAGCGGCACGTGGTCCTCCATGGCTGCGGCAATGGCCCAGCCCAGGTAGGCCGAGATGAGGCCGACTGGGTCGGGCACCCCAATCCCCACTTGAGAAGGCGACAGAAGGTTGCGAGTGATGGGGAGGACCCGAATGGCGGAGAGCTTGGCAAAAAGCCGCTCCAAAGCCTCGCCCAGGGCAATTGGGCGAATGGATCCGCCATCCTTGGGGAGGGGGACCAGGCGGCTGCGGGCGAGGCTGGGGGGAACCCACCCGGAGCGAGCAAAAAATGTGAACAGCGAGGCCAAGGCCCCAGCAAGGGCCTCGTCACGCCGAATAGCACCTCTGAGCCACCCCGGCATGATACCTGAGGGCCCCGGCGCCCCATTGTTGAGAGCCGCGGCCACCTTCGCCACTTCGGCTGCCTCGAAGTCCTGCCAGGCAGGGGCCTCGGGGTTGGGGTACAGGGCAAGCACCTCGGCGGGTGTGGGGGTCACCAGCGTGGTGTGCAGGCTCTGCAGCTTCTGTGGGAGGGTTGGGTCGTCAGGGACGGGCGGGGAGGTGAGGGCGCTGACTGCCGCAGCCAGTCGTCCATCGGCAACGGCCGCCTCGGCGAATCTGCGGCTGGACCCCTGGCCGCTTCCTCGTCGATGCTCCCGCTCGCGCCCGAACTCGTCCCAGATGCGCCCTTCCAGGCCCACGAGCGCGGCCTCGATGCGCTCGCGAACGTCGGGGGGCGGAGGGAGCTCAGCCACCACCACTTGAAGTGCCTGAAACGCCTCGCGCAGGATGAAGGTGGCCTTCCTTGCCTGGGCGGGGTACAGGCGGCGGGGGAGAACCCGCCGAGGTGGGGGTGGGGCTGCCGCCAGGGGAACCTCCACCGCCGGAGGGGCTTCAACCCCGGGGACTGGCCGGGGCTGGGGGAGCTCGTCCGAAGCAGGGGCTGGCGCAGCAGGAGCCGTTGACGCTGGCAGGGCGCGCGGCACAGCGACAGGTGCGGGTGCAGGAGCGGCAGCAGGGTGGGCGGCCTCCGTGGGAACGGAAGCCGGATCGAGTTGCCCAAGAGGAATGCGGAGCGCTGCGGCAGGAAACTTGTGCTGCGCCCGCGGGAAGACTGAGCCAATCGTACGCGAGCCAAGCTCTTCAAGCTGAGCTGCATGCGACTTCTGAACGAAACCGGAGAGTCGCTCCCCCCGGAGGACGCTATCGCGTTGAGGTCGTTGGAGTTTGAGAAGGTCCAGAAGCTCAGTGGAACCAGAGAATACAGTCAAGCGAACAATCGCAGCTGAAACGTTCTGCCGCACGTGATTCAGCTGTGAGGACGCAAGAGTCCGCCAATGCATCGGCGGAGCACCGGAGTGGGAATCAGCACGAATGGCACCAGCAGTAGAAACCAAGTGTGAATCCCTCACTGGTGATCCCTGAGAAGGTTCTGAGGCAGTCGGCGAAGCCGGCTTTGAAGATTTCGGTGAATGCTTGATCTCTTGAGAACGGGTGTTGACCATCCAAAGAAAGCAAGAAGAGCAAATAGCAATGCTCGTCCCCAACTCCCGGCGGCCAGGCTGGCTCCTCCGGAACCAGCTCGTCCGGGGGGCCCACGTCTTCCCGCAGGGGGCCGGCCACCGCGACCGCCGGAAGGAGCTCCGCCTGATGGGTCTCGCGGAGCTGCTGCCCACCTTGCCGGCGGACTCGATACAGGTTTTCACGGACGGCTCCTTCGAGGTCGGACCCGAGGGGCTCCTGAGGGGGGGCGCGGCCGCCGTCCTGATCCACCCCGACGGCAGAGCGGTGGCGCTCCGCCGCACGCTCCTGTGGCCCACCAGCAACGCACAGGCCGAGGTGGAGGCCATCCGCCTGGCCGCCGAGCTGCTCAGCAGGGAGCGGGTGCCACCGAGCCGAGCCATCCTGCTCCTCTCCGACAGCTCATACGCCCTCGGCGCCCTTTGCCGGTCCTGTGGCCTGTCTCAGTGCCAGCAGACCGTCCTCCGGATCCGCGACGAGCTGCTCTCCCGCTGGCCGCGCCTCCTCTGTCACCACGTCCCATCACACGCCGACGTCGCCGTCCCCCATGCCCCCCAACTGTGGGGGAACCTGCAAGCTGACCGCCTGGCGGGGGAGGCCGCGGCGGCAGACCCGCCGCCCCCCGCCACCAACCCCGGAAGCCTGCCGCCCCCGCAACAGATCGGCCTCACCTGCCCAGCCCCGCTCCGGTTCCGGCCATCAGGACCGGTGGATGCGCCCCTGCCGTTCCCTGCTCGACCGTTCACCACCGCCGCGGCCCGGGGGTTCTGCCTTGCCCTCCAATGTGAGGAAGACAGCCGCGAGTGGCTACAGCGCCGGAGCATGGCCTCATCGGGGGTGACCCTCGACACACTCGAGCAGAAGCTGGCCTCGGCGGCCTGGCGGCAGCTCGCGGCCCCCGCCTGGAAGGTGCGCCGCCTCGTCTGGCTGCTCTTTGGCACGTTCCCCACCCTGGCAACCATCCGCGCCCTCTACGCGGGCCAAGGGGGCGCTGCCTGGACCACACCCTGCCCGCTCTGCCACGGGGCCCCAGAGACCATGGCCCACCTGCTGTCGGCCTGCGGCAGGTTCCACCATTACTACACGGCCAGGCACGACCGTGCCGTCCGCCGCCTATGGGCCTGGTTCGGCGGCCAGGACGCCTGGGTGATCCGGCACTACCTGGGGGTCTCGGCAACCAACCGTCAGCCGGCCCTCCCGCAACCCCTGCTCGATGAGATCCCAGCGGCCTTCCGAGACCTGCACCCGGACCTGGTCCTGCAGTCTCGGGCCCCCGACGGCGCCTGGTGGCTCGTGGACGTGGCCATCACAGGGGGCGACAGCCAGGGTTGGCCCGCCCTGGCAGCGGGAAAAGCCACCCACTACGCCGAGCTTTGTCGGTCGATCTCGAAAGCCACCGGGCAACCCTGCCGCGTGGTCCCGGTCGTCCTCTCGGCGCGGGGAGTCGTCCCTCGGGCCACGCTGCAGGCCCTCTCTCGGACCACCCCGGCCTCCCCGCCTGAGATCCGGCTGGGCCTCCAGAAGTGGCTCTCCTCCCTCGCCACCCTGCTCGTGCGCGACGCCCTGGCCCTGATGACCATGCGGAACAGGGCGGCTGCCGACGAGCCGCACCCCTGACACAAGGCACCCCCCACCTCCCCCGCCGCCCCCCTATCACCCACCCACTGGGGCTCCGCTCGCCGCGGCTGCCCCGGCCGAGGAGGGCCCAACACGAGGTCATTAGGCCCAGGGCCCCCATCGGAACGTGTAACGCGCGACGCGAAGGCGGGAGTAAAGTTTCTCTTCGCCTGCGTCCTCGCAAATACACAGCATGTCTCTCTGCTCTCCGAAAAAAAGCAAGGGTGGGCGACTTCGCGGTTGAGTCAAAACGCCTCCGCAAGCGGAAGCGAAAAAACAGCGATAGTCGACCTCACCCTGGCCTCTCTCTCTCTCTCTCATATTCCGGAAAACCGAGCCACCAGGGCCCGTAAAAGGGGAACAAAGAGAGAAAAGAAATCACTTAAAATACCAACTGGTTGACTCCGTCCCACTCAGTGCTCAGCCCGTAGCTCGTCGAGCCCTCAGGCGGCACCAGGAAGCAGCAGCTTCTTGTCGCAGTCGGTCTTGGCCACGCACGGCGGGCCTGGGTTGATGGCAAACGGGTTGCGGGTGTCGGCCAGTCTCCCGGAGGCAGTCTGGTACCAGAAGTCAGGCATCAGGGCAACGTAGTACATCAGAGTCACCGAGATCCTCGTGCACCACCAATGCTTCGAGAAGGCAACATGCATCTTGTTGCACTGGGCCTTGACCAGGTCGAGGAAACCCAATGCTTGGGGGCCCAGTTGGCCGAGGTTGGAAGCGCCGAAGGGGTGGAAGACAGCCTCAGGGTGGGACTCCTTCCAGAGCCTGTAGTCGCTCACCTTGCCGGCCTCCAGCAGACGCGGGACCTCGCCACGAATGGCTGCGTCCGCGTAGGTGGAAGCGAAGACATTGCCCACAGCCACGTCGACGTAATGCCGGGTGAAAGTGTCAGGTGAGGCCTCCCCCCTTCCCAGGGAGGGCAATGACCAGGTCAGGCTTCTTGTTGCGCTTGTCGGCCCGGACCATGTGCTCCATCTTGACAGGCTGCCTGGTTGTCATGCACATCTGGTGGAGGATGGAGGTGATCGCGTTGTGGCGGTCGATCTCCAGCCCGAGCACAGCACTCCCGCAGGACAGGTCGTGGCCTTCCTCGAGGGGATGATGGCAGACGGGGCAGTCGTGGCCGAAAAGGTCGTGGAGCTGACTCACCCGAGGAATGCCCAGGCGCAGAGCGATCGCGGTCCTGAAGATGTGGTCGTCCATGCGGAAGAGCGGAGCCGGGAAGCAGGTGAGCCATGCTGATGATGTGCTGTTGGCGGTGGTAGCCAGAACCTTCCGCAACAGGGGCACGCGTCCTCGCAGAGACGCTCAGCGAGTGCCCGGGTGGACCGCTGGTAGAGAATGTGCTGGGCACCCTTGGCAGGCATGACGTCGGTGTCGCTCCGGAAGAGTTGTTGGTCAGCGGACGGGTTGAGGCCCATGCGACCGAGAGACTCCGATGCTTGCCCAAGAAAAGTGTGCTGGCGCAGATACTCGGACCCAGTGGTGACGGTTGCCAGCATCGCCCAGAGGTGCTGGCGGAGGAGGTCGGGGACCCCGGAGGTTGCTGTGAGGAGGGAGATGAGGGCCCGGCGGTGCCCGCGTCCCTCGCCATGGCCATGGACAGCAGGCCAAGCCCCCAGCCGAAGAGGGACGTTGACCAGCGAGCGGGGTATGACTCGGGAGAGAGGCAGAAGCGGTCGTTGAACAGCCTCCAGATGGCCTCATCAAAGGTCTCCACGAGCTTGGGCCCCCCGCCGATGGTGTATACGCAGCTGCACCTCGTCACATGCATGACTTTCGGGATGATGCAGCTGCGAAGGACCAGCAACCAGGACTGCAGAGTCAGTTGGCCAACCTGCCTCGCGGCCTGGAGGGCCTCATCGTAGACCCGCTGAACCCCCCGGGCCACGAAGTCCTCGGGCCCAATGAAAGTCCCCATGAGGTCGAGGCCCTCGTCGGGACGTCGCAGGGGACAGGCACTCCGTCGATCGAGAGAGGCTCCGCAGCAGGATCGTTGGCCCACAACCAGCACTTCTGGGTCCGCAGGCGGAGGCCGACCGGAGTGGCCACTCCTTGGAAGGCCTCGAGCTGTTTCACCAGTGCCGGAACAGAAGGGGCGATGAGGAACGCATCATCGTGGTAAGCGAGACATGCAACGACTCGGATGCCACGGAGGATGACCGGGGCCGTCCCGCTACGCTCCACAGCCCGGAGTGCGGGATCGAGTGCCAGGCAGAAGGACTGGGAGGACAAGGGTCACCTTGCCTCACGCCGGCCTTGTTGTCGATGACGACCCCCGGTAGAGGAGCTGCTCGTTGTCGTAGAGTGCCCGCATGACGCCGCACAACTGGGGCCCCAGGGCGCCGTGGCTGCCAGAACCGCGTCGCGCCGGACCGAGTTGAAAGCGGATGCCATATCAATGTGCATGACGCAGAGCGGCACGTGGTCCTCCATGGCTGCGGCAATGGCCCAGCCCAGGTAGGCCGAGATGAGGCCGACTGGGTCGGGCACCCCAATCCCCACTTGAGAAGGCGACAGAAGGCCGCGAGTGATGGGGAGGACCCGAATGGCGGAGAGCTTGGCGAAAAGCCGCTCCAAAGCCTCGCCCAGGGCAATTGGGCGAATGGATCCGCCATCCTTGGGGAGGGGGACCAGGCGGCTGCGGGCGAGGCTGGGGGGAACCCACCCGGAGCGAGCAAAAAATGTGAACAGCGAGGCCAAGGCCCCAGCAAGGGCCTCGTCACGCCGAATAGCACCTCTGAGCCACCCCGGCATGATACCTGAGGGCCCCGGCGCCCCATTGTTGAGAGCGGCGGCCACCTTCGCCACTTCGGCCGCCTCGAAGTCCTGCCAGGCAGGGGCCTCGGGGTTGGGGTACAGGGCAAGCACCTCGGCGGGTGTGGGGTCACCAGCGTGGTGTGCAGGCTCTGCAGCTTCTGTGGGAGGGTTGGGTCGTCAGGGACGGGCGGGGAGGTGAGGGCGCTGACTGCCGCAGCCAGTCGTCCATCGGCCACGGCCGCCTCGGCGAATCTGCGGCTGGACCCCTGGCCGCTTCCTCGTCGATGCGCCCGCTCGCGCCCGAACTCGTCCCAGATGCGCCCTTCCAGGCCCACGAGCGCGGCCTCGATGCGCTCGCGAACGTCGGGGGGCGGAGGGAGCTCAGCCACCACCACTTGAAGTGCCTGAAACGCCTCGCGCAGGATGAAGGTGGCCTTCCTTGCTTGGGCGGGGTACAGGCGGCGGGGGAGAACCCGCCGAGGTGGGGTGGGGCTGCCGCCAGGGGAACCTCCACCGCCGGAGGGGCTTCAACCCCGGGGACTGGCCGGGGCTGGGGGAGCTCGTCCGAAGCAGGGGCTGGCGCAGCGGGAGCCGATGACGCTGGCAGGGCGCGCGGCGCAGCGACGGGTGCGGGTGCAGGAGCGGCAGCAGGGTGGGCGGCCTCCGTGGGAACGGAAGCCGGATCGAGTTGACCAAGAGGAATGCGGAGCGCTGCGGCAGGAAACTTGTGCTGCGCCCGCGGGAAGACCGAGCCAATCGTACGCGAGCCAAGCTCTTCCAGCTGAGCTGCATGCGACTTCTGAACGAAACCGGAGAGTCGCTCCCCCCGGAGGACGCTATCGCGTTGAGGTCGTTGGAGTTTGAGAAGGTCCAGAAGCTCAGTGGAACCAGAGAATACAGTCAAGCGAACAATCGCAGCTGAAACGTTCTGCCGCACGTGATTCAGCTGTGAGGACGCAAGAGTCCGCCATTGCATCGGCGGAGCACCGGAGTGGGAATCAGCACGAATGGCACCAGCAGTAGAAACCAAGTGTGAATCCCTCACTGGTGATCCCTGAGAAGGTTCTGAGGTAGTCGGCGATGCCGGCTTCGAAGATTTCGACGAATGCTTGATCTCTTGTGAACGGGTGTTGACCATCCAAAGAAAGCAAGAAGAGCAAACAGCAATGCTCTCCGAAAAAAAGCAAGGGTGGGTGACTTCGCGGTTGAGTCAAAACGCCTCCGCAAGCGGAAGCGAAAAACAGCGATAGTCGACCTCACCCTGGGGCCTCTCTCTCTCTCTCTCTATTCCGGAAAACCGAGCCACCGGGGCCCGTAAAGGGGAAAGGGGGGAGAAAATCTGCGCTCTCTCTCTCTCTCTCTCTCTCTCTCTCATATTCCGGAAAACCGAGCCACCAGGGCCCGTAAAAGGGGAACAAAGAGAGAAAAGAAATCACTTAAAATACCAACTGGTTGGCTCCGTCCCACTCAGTGCTCAGCCCGTAGCTCGTCGAGCCCTCAGGCGGCACCAGGAAGCAGCAGCTTCTTGTCGCAGTCGGTCTTGGCCACGCACGGCGGGCCTGGGTTGATGGCAAACGGGTTGCGGGTGTCGGCCAGTCTCTCTCTCTCTCTCTCATATTCCGGAAAACCGAGCCACCAGGGCCCGTAAAAGGGGAACAAAGAGAGAAAAGAAATCACTTAAAATACCAACTGGTTGGCTCCGTCCCACTCAGTGCTCAGCCCGTAGCTCGTCGAGCCCTCAGGCGGCACCAGGAAGCAGCAGCTTCTTGTCGCAGTCGGTCTTGGCCACGCACGGCGGGCCTGGGTTGATGGCAAACGGGTTGCGGGTGTCGGCCAGTCTCCCGGAGGCAGTCTGGTACCAGAAGTCAGGCATCAGGGCAACGTAGTACATCAGAGTCACCGAGATCCTCGTGCACCACCAATGCTTCGAGAAGGCAACATGCATCTTGTTGCACTGGGCCTTGACCAGGTCGAGGAAACCCAATGCTTGGGGCCCAGTTGGCCGAGGTTGGAAGCGCCGAAGGGGTGGAAGACAGCCTCAGGGTGGGACTCCTTCCAGAGCCTGTAGTCGCTCACCTTGCCGGCCTCCAGCAGACGCGGGACCTCGCCACGAATGGCTGCGTCCGCGTAGGTGGAAGCGAAGACATTGCCCACAGCCACGTCGACGTAATGCCGGGTGAAAGTGTCAGGTGAGGCCTCCCCCCTTCCCAGGGAGGGCAATGACCAGGTCAGGCTTCTTGTTGCGCTTGTCGGCCCGGACCATGTGCTCCATCTTGACAGGCTGCCTGGTTGTCATGCACATCTGGTGGAGGATGGAGGTGATCGCGTTGTGGCGGTCGATCTCCAGCCCGAGCACAGCACTCCCGCAGGACAGGTCGTGGCCTTCCTCGAGGGGATGATGGCAGACGGGGCAGTCGTGGCCGAAAAGGTCGTGGAGCTGACTCACCCGAGGAATGCCCAGGCGCAGAGCGATCGCGGTCCTGAAGATGTGGTCGTCCATGCGGAAGAGCGGAGCCGGGAAGCAGGTGAGCCATGCTGATGATGTGCTGTTGGCGGTGGTAGCCAGAACCTTCCGCAACATGGGGGGCACGCGTCCTCGCAGAGACGCTCAGCGAGTGCCCGGGTGGACCGCTGGTAGAGAATGTGCTGGGCACCCTTGGCAGGCATGACGTCGGTGTCGCTCCGGAAGAGTTGTTGGTCAGCGGACGGGTTGAGGCCCATGCGACCGAGAGACTCCGATGCTTGCCCAAGAAAAGTGTGCTGGCGCAGATACTCGGACCCAGTGGTGACGGTTGCCAGCATCGCCCAGAGGTGCTGGCGGAGGAGGTCGGGGACCCCGGAGGTTGCTGTGAGGGAGGATGAGGGCCCCGGCGGTGCCCGCGTCCCTCGCCATGGCCATGGACAGCAGGCCAAGCCCCCAGCCGAAGAGGGACGTTGACCAGCGAGCGGGGGTATGACTCGGGAGAGAGGCAGAAGCGGTCGTTGAACAGCCTCCAGATGGCCTCATCAAAGGTCTCCACGAGCTTGGGCCCCCCGCCGATGGTGTATACGCAGCTGCACCTCGTCACATGCATGACTTTCGGGATGATGCAGCTGCGAAGGACCAGCAACCAGGACTGCAGAGTCAGTTGGCCAACCTGCCTCGCGGCCTGGAGGGCCTCATCGTAGACCCGCTGAACCCCCCGGGCCACGAAGTCCTCGGGCCCAATGAAAGTCCCCATGAGGTCGAGGCCCTCGTCGGGACGTCGCAGGGGACAGGCACTCCGTCGATCGAGAGAGGCTCCGCAGCAGGATCGTTGGCCCACAACCAGCACTTCTGGGTCCGCAGGCGGAGGCCGACCGGAGTGGCCACTCCTTGGAAGGCCTCGAGCTGTTTCACCAGTGCCGGAACAGAAGGGGCGATGAGGAACGCATCATCGTGGTAAGCGAGACATGCAACGACTCGGATGCCACGGAGGATGACCGGGGCCGTCCCGCTACGCTCCACAGCCCGGAGTGCGGGATCGAGTGCCAGGCAGAAGGACTGGGAGGACAAGGGGTCACCTTGCCTCACGCCGGCCTTGTTGTCGATGACGACCCCCCGGTAGAGGAGCTGCTCGTTGTCGTAGAGTGCCCGCATGACGCGCCGCGGGGCCCCAGGGCGCCGTGGCTGCCAGAACCGCGTCGCGCCGGACCGAGTTGAAAGCGGATGCCATATCAATGTGCATGACGCAGAGCGGCACGTGGTCCTCCATGGCTGCGGCAATGGCCCAGCCCAGGTAGGCCGAGATGAGGCCGACTGGGTCGGGCACCCCAATCCCCAGCAGAGAAGGCGACAGAAGGCCGCGAGGTGATGGGGAGGACCCGAATGGCGGAGAGTCGGCGATGCCGGCTTCGAAGATTCGACGAATGCTTGATCTCTTGTGAACGGGTGTTGACCATCCAAAGCAAGAGCAAACGGCTGCGGGCAAGGGTGGGTGACTTCGCGGTTGAGTCAAAACGAGGCCAAGGCCCCAGCCTCTCTCTCCGAATCTCTCTCTCTCTCCACTCATATTCCGGGGAGCCACCGGGCCCCAAAGGGAACCGCGGAAACCTTAAAATACCAACTGGTTGGCTCCGTCCCACTCAGTGCTCAGCCCGTAGCTCGTCGAGCCCTCAGGCGGCACCAGGAAGCAGCAGCTTCTTGTCACCAGCGTGGTGGGTTGCAGCTTCTGTCGGCCAGTCTCCCGGAGGCAGTCTGGTACCAGAAGTCAGGCATCAGGGCAACGTGGTACATCAGAGTCACCGAGATCCTCGTGCACCACCAATGCTTCGAGAAGGCAACATGCATCTTGTTGCACTGGGCCTTGACCAGGTCGAGGAAACCCAATGCTTGGGGGCCCAGTTGGCCGAGGTTGGAAGCGCCGAAGGGGTGGAAGACAGCCTCAGGGTGAGACTCCTTCCAGAGCCTGTAGTCGCTCACCTTGCCGGCCTCCAGCAGACGCGGGACCTCGCCACGGATGGCTGCGTCCGCGTAGGTGGAAGCGAAGACATTGCCCACAGCCACGTCGACGTAATGCCGGGTGAAAGTGTCAGGTGAGGTGTTTCCGGTTTTGTATGGACGGGGCGTCGACAAGAACCCAGAGTGCACAGGGCATTCATGAACGGGGGGAGGGGGGTTGGGGGGGTGGGGGGGGGCTGCGTGGAAGAGAGCCGATTTTGGGATCCTCTGTTGAGAAAACTGGTCATGCACGCAATCACAATTTCTCCTCGCTGTACCCCCCCCGACAGGTTCAGGAGGCCAATTGTGCCGTTGTAATACCGCCCTCCAACTATTCCAATCCCCCACCCCCCTTCCTCGAGCATCCGTGGAAGATCATTTTTGTTTTTGCAGAAAACCGGACCGGAAAACTGCGGGACGGGGGTGGGGGGTGGGGTGGGGGGGGGGGGGAGGGGTGTGGTCTATTCGGCGGGCGGGTGACGCCGACGATCAACAACGGGGACCAGAGCGCCTCCCGCAGCAGGAAGCGGGGCATCGAAGGTCTCATCGTAGGGCCGCAGCTTGTTTCGTCCGTAGATCTTGGGCATGCCCAACGGGACCCGATCGTCAAAAGCGATGACATACGTCCCGTTCCTCCGGCGTTCCGAGACCATGCCCGCCCAGCAGAACTTGCCCATCCCCGGCCGGCGCCACTTGACGGGCGGGTTGACCATCACGGCAGTCCCCTCCTCGATGGTCTCTTGTTCCTTGTTGCGGCGCCGCTCAATGTAGCCGTACTCACGGTGTCTGTAGAACGCGACGGCCTGCTTGATTTGGCGGACCTCCGCGGGCGTCAGGTTGGTGAACTTGGCCGGGAGCGGAGCCATGTCGCCCAGTTGCTGGTACTCTGGGAGATAGAGCGCCATCAGCACAACCGGGCGTTGCTGGAAGACCGAGGAGACAGTGGCGGTGTTGTACAGTTGCACGGCGCGCTGCAGGAAGGGCTGCCACGGCAGCTCGCGGTTGGTGGCCGGAACTGTTCTCATCTTCATTACGCGGTTCTTTAGCTTCTTGACCGCGTTTTCGGCCTCCCATGAGACTGGGGTAGTACGGCCTCGACCGGTGGTGCTCGATGTGGACCCCGGGCAGCAGGTTCTTGTTCCTGAACGGGGAACTGACTTGAAAAACCCTCAGAAAAATGGTGACAGACTCGATCCACTCGGTCACCCGCTGGTTGACGAACTCGGTCCCGTTGTCGGTCACGATCCGGGCGGGAAGCAGGTTGGGCTCGTCGCTGGTGAAAACCCGATCGAGAAGGCCAACCACCTCCTCCCCGGTGGCCTTCATCTCGCGCGTCGTCGCTGCCCACATGTAGCTCGAGAAGTGGTCGACGAGCACGCAGAACCCGCGCGGCCTCGGGCAGTTGATCTCGAAGCCGCCACAATCGAGTTCGACCACCTCGAGGGGCCGGTTGACCACCAAGGCGTGGTACTTGGGATGCTCGTAGGTGGGTCGAACGGTCTGGCACTGGCCACAGGTCCCGATGATATCCCGCGCAATTTGATCGATGCCTTGGATGTAGTAGAGGCCTTTCGTGTAGGCAATCAGAGCATCTCGGTTGAGGTGCCCTTGCTCGACATGCAAGCGACGCACCAAGCTCACTCGGCGTGCAAGCGGGTAGACGACGGGCAACCAGACGGTCCGGTCGCGGATCTCGTGGTCGTAGCGGAGCCGCTGCAGAGCTCCTCCGACCACGCGGTAAAACCCTTCACGGGCATGTTTTTGGCAGTTAAAACGATAACTGCGGGTTCCTTCGGGGACTGGAGAAGGAGACAAATTTTGCTTTGAACTGAAAAACAACAACAGACGATCCATCCCGGAAAGGAGCGCGTGAATCCCACGCGCAGTCCTGTCGTAACTACCCCAAGCAGCATCATCGTCGACCTCGACTGCGACATCATCAATCATGGGGTCAATCTCGTGGGCGGCTTCAATCTCGTCGGCGACTGGGGGCATGTCTCCAACTTCCTCATCATCCGCTAGCTCAGGCTCCACGTAAAATTCCTCCTCTTCTGGTGGAGGCGGAATAACGTCAACAAGTTCGTCTTCAATTCGCTCCATGGCGCGACAATTGTGGCTCTCACCCCGGGCATCTTCTGCCAACAACGATGATGATGATGATGATGATGATGATTGGATGATGATTGGATGATGATTGGATGATGATTGGATGATGATTGGATGATGATGATGATGATGATGATGATGATGATGATGATGATGATGATGATGATGATTGGATGATGGCTGATCATGATGGTGATGATGTTGATGATGATGTTGATGATGATGATGATGATGATGATGATGATGATGATGATGATGATGATGATGATGATGATGATGATGATGATGATGATGATAATGTTGATGTTGATGTTGATGATGAGGATGATGATGAGGATGATGATGATGATGATGACTGGATGATGATGAATGATGATGATGATGATGATTGAATGATGATGATGATGATGATTGAATGCTGATGATGATGACATTTATCACACCACAGACAGCCCAGTGATACTGCAAGCGGTAATCACCACTCTTTTCAGAAAGGGAAGATCGAGGGGGACAAAAGAACAACAAAATGGACGAGTCGGGAGAACGAAAATTATTTGCTGGAAGATTTCACGAGGCATTCCCAATGGCACGGAAGGTACTGCCTGCCCGTGTAGGTCCGATACTTCTGGCACTGAATCGCCCAGTGGTAGGTCGGCCGGTCGGCCTCGGAGAGAGCCAGATATTCCTTCTCACAGGACGCAAAAGCCCTTGCGAAAGCAGGGCCGAACTTCGAATGGCGAAGTTGAGCACGGTCCCGCAGCACAGCTTGAGCATATCTGGGGAAGGCGCGTTCCCAAAGGACAAGTTCCTCCAAGCTGAATGGACCCTCAATCGGGGTATGCAGCCCCACGGCTTGTTCGTCCTCCAGGTTCTGAGCAATGGCCAGGGCCCGCGCAGAAAGATTGCGGTACACCGCGGTCACATTGCTGCACGTGCCTTCAGTCAGCACACGAATGGAGCTGGTAAAGACACCGATCAGGCGATTCAGGACCTTGTGAAGCTCGACACAGATGCCGCTGTCGAGGTGGTATTCCGAGAAGCTCTGCAGAAAGCACACCGGAACGGTGATGCCCCGGTTCAAATGGCGCTTAGGGGAAACCAAATGGCGAGCAATTCGGGGAAGATCTGCTCGTAAAATGCCTGTCGGCTCAGTGAAACGCATTCCTTTGACTTTGGGAGAAACACCGAATAGTGCAGTTCAACACTAATGAGACAACTTTGTCAGAAGGAGATGGGAACAAGAAGGGAACAGACGGAGACGGAGGGCGCCGCAGGGTTGTTGGCGGTGAAGAGACTGCAGTCGAAGCTTGAGCGCCAGGCGGGGTCGAAGGGACTGGAGGAGGCCGGGCGGGGGAACCAACGGCTTTACGCGGGGGGAACAGAAGAGGGCGAAGCGCCAATGGGAAGACGCGGGCGGGGAGCGGCTGCTTGAGGAGATGTGACGGGTGAGGTCGGGTTCTGCCTGGGTTCAGTCTTGGAGTCGGTTGCTGTTTTGGGAGGGGAAGGAGCCCGTTGGGTTATAGGAGTTCTTGGGCGGGACTTCACCTGGGCCTGTGGCCGGGGCGGGGGTAGTTTGGGCTGGGGCTTGGGCAGGGGCAGGGCCAGGGGCAGGGGCAGGGGCTGGGGCTGGGGCTGCTCTTGCTGGGGCTGCTCTTGAGGGGCTTCGCCTGGGGGGGCTGGGGCATCTGGGGGGCTCGGGGGCTGGGGCTGAGTGTGAGACGGGGACTGGGACTGGAGCTGGAGCTGCTGGAGCTGGAGCTGGGGCAGGGGCAGGGGCTGGGGCTGCTCTTGAGGGGCTTCGCCTGGGGGCTGGGGCATCTGGGGGGGCTCGGGGGCTGGGGCATCTGGGGGGCTGGGGCATCTGGGGGCTGGGGCATCTGGGGGCTGGGGCATCTGGGGGCTGGGGCATCTGGGGGCTGGGGCATCTGGGGGCTGGGGCATCTGGGGGCTGGGGCATCTGGGTGTGAGACGGGGACTGGGACTGGAGCTGGGGCTGGGGCTGGGGCTGCTCTTGAGGGGGCTCCGCCTGGGGCTGGGGCTGGGGCTGGGAGTGAGACGGGGACTGGAACTCGGACTGGGGCTGGGGCTGATCTTGAGGCATGTGCTCGTGCTCTGGGTCTTGCTGGAGCTCGTGATGGTGTTCGTGCTGCTGGTGATCGGGCTGGGGCTCGTGCAGGGACTCGTTCAGGGACTCGAGTTTGGATGCGTGCAGGGGCTCGCGCAGATCGGGCTCCTTCTGGGGAACAGGCTCGGGCTGGGGCTGCTCGGAGACATCGGTTGGCTGTTCTGCGACGTCTTCATGCTCGTCTTGCTCTTCCCCTTGCTCATCTGCTTCATTCTGCCCGGCTGGTGCTACATCCGGTTCGTTAATGGCAGGCCATGGAGAGGACGGACAGAGAGAATCGTCCACGAACTCGTCAAAGGGCCTTGGTCGGAATCCGAACGTGAACGTTTCTGTCGATCGGTCTCACAGCCACCCGAAGCCGGTCGACGACGGGAAGGGACGTAGTAGCCGGGAAGGTAGCGTCTCCCGCTGCGGGTGACGAGAAGAGGTTGCTTCGGCATTTTTGGCGGGAAAAAGTGTGGACCTTACCCGGGTGATATCCACTGTTAGCTGTGGGCCTGTTTGTGCAGACAGTCAGAGATCGCGTGGTTGCTTGGGGGATCATTCCACATATGTATGTGGAAAGGGTGAGAAGCGAGAAAAGGCAAATCGTCAGGAATGACGACTGGTTGCGTCAGGGGACCATTTCGTAAGGCATTTCGCGGGATTTGGGGTGACCTCGGGTGGGTCCGTTTCCAGACATATGTATGTGAAAAGGGGGAGAGAAAACGAATCAAGGCAAATAGTCTCTGCTCAAGTGGCTAAATCACTCGAGAAAATCAATCGGAGAGAATTCTTTGCTCTGTTGAAGCTCACGCGAGCCTTGCGCAAAGGAAGAAACGGAAGAGCGATGGGTAATAGAGTCTGTCCCTTTTTGTTAAGCTTCGTCAGTCTGTCAAATGGGTTTGGTGCGGGAAGGAAGGAAAACGGTTTTGGACACGATAATTCAATCTTGATAGAGGAATCTGGAGGTTTGGACTTCGGGGAGGCACTTCGGGGGGTCAGGGTCCACATCATATGTATGTCGAAAGGGGCAGAAAACGCAAAAGGGCAGAGAGTCAAGGATCGCGTGTGGTTGCTTCTGTGGGCTATTCGGACGGGTATTCGTGGTCATTGGGGTTGAGCGGAGGCACTTCGGGAGGGTCAGGGTCCACATACATATGTGGGCCAGGCAACATTCCGTATAGATAACCACAAGACTCTCGAAAAATGCACACCTTGTGCCGACGCACCACATTCACCAGACAAGCCCCCCATCCTCATCGCTCCTTCACCCAGGAGTCCTTCATGTATAATGCTGCAGAATGTGTATCTATATGTATGTACAGGTATATGCATGTATATAATGTAGAAAACGGAATATATTTTTTCAACATCAAAAGGAGAACCAGGCACTTATTCCAGAAGGACCCGCGCAGCTCCTTCTGCCGTGATCCGGGTGAAGTGGAGTACTTTGTAGCCGGGGTGGGGTGAACCCGGGGTTGCACTTGTCAGATCGACATCTGGAGGGACGGCCAGATCACCCTGAATGGTGTCGACAACCCAGGGTGGGGTGCGTTGGGACCCTCGATGGGAGGGCATGTAGCACCCACTGCAGGCCATTATTGCCTCGGGTGATTGTGAGCGTAAGAAAAAAGAGATGAACCCCGCTACTGACCTCGGACAATTGATGTTTTGATTGAAGCTGGAATGTAGAGATGTATTCCGTCCTGTTCAATCTTCCAAGAATGGAAAGCAATTTTGAAGGGACTGTGGATGACACTGGATGAGGTGTGCTGTTCAGCCGGGCAAACTGTCTTTCAAACTCTGCCGAGCTTTCTGGGAGCAGTTTTGTCGCTTTGTCCTCGTGTTTGTCGGTCACCTCGTTCTTCATTTTCTCATAGCTACATGGCGAAAAAGTACGATGGAAGGAGTGACTCATGTACGCAGACTTCAATCTGGTCCGGACTTGTGTGGGGGTTTTGCCTGTCTTCTCGGCAATGACTGCGACAATTCTGCTGAGAGGCTCTCCGTGGTGAAGTTGTTCGGCTTCTTGCTTCTTCTGGATGTCCTCTTTTGTCCACCGTGAGCGTGAAGAAGATTTCTTCTTCGCACTGGCCTCCTTCTTTGTTTTCTCTTCCTTCTCTCCGTCGGCGTCCGAGTGCTCTTCTTCTGTGGTATCCGAAGCGTCGGTGGATTTTGCAAGGTCTTCTTCGTTGTCGTCATCCACCACAACCAACCTTCTTTTGTTGCGTTTCGGCATGAACTCTTGGCGAATGGTTTGCCGGACGAGTATGAGTAACCCCAGGGGAGGTTCGCAATTCGCCGGAAAATGACTCTGACCTGGGTAAACCGAATTCGGGATGAATATTCACGCTTTCCCGTCACAGAACAACAGTGTCGAGGATTTTATGGATGCAGTTCGCTTGTTTTACACGAAATTTGGGAGAAATATGGCAGTCGTGCAAGCCAACTCGTCAGTGACATTTCCACATATTCATCTTGAAAAACCCGAACATAGAACAACCCAAATAAATTGCTCCGTTTCTATGAGTGGACAAACCAGTATAACACGCATCTTGTGGAGGGTGTTCACGAAGGAGTTGGTCGCGAGGCCAACCGAAAATTTATATGGAGAATGAGTGAATATTTGGCAACCAATATGAATGAGATCTCACTGGATGCGCGTTTTCATGAACCTGCGCCACAGGGACTGTTCGCACCTTGCGTTTTGTGCCTCGATGCCACGTATTTCCCCCCTGCCCACGCATGCCGATCACGAGATTCATGCAAGATACTTTAATACTCATCGGAGGTGTGAGTGCCTCAAATATGAGGCAGCTGTGACCACCACAACGGGGCAGCTGTGCTGGTGGAAAGGGCCACTGATTGGATCGGCCCACGATTTGACCGTTTTCCGTCACTTTGGGCTTGCTGACCAGCTGCTGCCCGGCGAAAGAGTGCTTGCCGACTCTGCATACATTGGCGAGCCCTGTGCTGTCACCCCATACCGGCGCAACCAGATCGTCGGAGAGCGCAGGCTCCTTTTTAATCGCCACCACCACTCTGTGCGTGCCATTGTGGAGCAATTTTTCGGGCGTTTGTGCGACTTTTCTTGTCTGATGGAGACATGGCGCCATGACGAAGAGCTGCACATGTTCACCGCTCACGCCCTTGCCCAGACGACGGCCATCAAACTGCGTCATGAGCCCCTTCGCATCGACATCAACCCTCTCTTGTTGTAAGAAATGTATGCGAATATACAAAATATACACTGTACATAATATATATACACCGATCTGTACATATCTATGTTTATGTGCAATAGGAACCGCCCCGACCGGCCCATACATAAAAGTTGTAGAAACGAAGGTGACTATGCCACACGATCGCATGCATCGAGTACATTCATTCCCCAAAATGTATACAGTTTCTATACGGAATGTTGCCTGGCCCATGTATGTCGAAAGGGGCAGAAAACGCAAAAGGGCAGAGAGTCAAGGATCGCGTGTGGTTGCTTCTGTGGGCTATTCGGACGGGTATTCGTGGTCATTGGGGTTGAGCGGAGGCACTTCGGGAGGGTCAGGGTCCACATACATATGTATGTCGAAAGGGGCAGAAAACGCAAAAGGGCAGAGAGTCAAGGATCGCGTGTGGTTGCTTCTGTGGGCTATTCGGACGGGTATTCGTGGTCATTGGGGTTGAGCGGAGGCACTTCGGGAGGGTCAGGGTCCACATACATATGTATGTCGAAAGGGGCAGAAAACGCAAAAGGGCAGAGAGTCAAGGATCGCGTGTGGTTGCTTCTGTGGGCTATTCGGACGGGTATTCGTGGTCATTGGGGTTGAGCGGAGGCACTTCGGGAGGGTCAGGGTCCACATACATGTGTATGTCGAAAGGGACAGAAAACAAACAAGGGGATCGCGTCTGGTTGCTCTAGGGAGCTATGCGGAAAGTCTTTCGTGAGAAGTGGGGTTGAGGGGAGGCACAGCGGGGGGGCGACTTTCGACATGCATGTGCAGAAAACGAAAGGTCCTAAATTTGAAAATGTCGACCTTACCCTGGTGTGTGAACACTATTTCCCGCAGTCAAGATGTTCGCAGACGTTGACTACAGCCAGTTCGATTCGGTGCAAGAGGCCGTGGCCTACCTGAACCGGAGGATCAGGGAGACTCCTCCCACCGATGAGCCCATTCACCAGATCCTCAACCGGTCTGCATTCTTGATTCTTCTGATCCTCATCTTTTTTCTCGTCTCAGCTTTCATCGCCATATCGATGAAAAACTGGGGCTGGCCGGAGCCATGCCCCTCACGGTGCAGCTCCAGATTATTGAGCACGAGGTCGACGTCATCACCGCGCCCTCGACCCCCGGGGCCGACGACTACCACCAGAACCCGAATGATCCTTTCGCCGACTCGGGGACCCTCTCTGAGGAGGGATCGCCCAGCAGCCCGTCCAGGTTTGCCGCACCTGTCCGCTCCCGCCCTCACTTCCGCTGACTAGCACCCGACCGACGGCATCCGTGGGAGGCGTTCCCGCTGCCCCGGGGATGCCAGGCCCGCGGAGGCCTTCCACCCCGTTGGATGAGCATGGTTTGCCAGTGGAGCACAAGGCCCCTGCTGCAGCACCCATCCCCGCCGCCCCCACCGTCCCCGCCGCCCCCGCCGCCGCAGCTGCGGCCGCCGCCTTTGCCCGCGCCCACGCCCGCGCCGCCGCCGCGCATGCCGCCACCGCCCCGCCACCGCCCCGCCACCGCCCCGGCCACCGCCCCGGCCACCGCCCCCACCGCAGCCGCCCCATCAAGTCTGGACCCTGAGTCGACTTTGTTTTTCACTCATGCATTCTGTATTTAGGATCCTCGACGACGACGTTCCCAGTCCCCCAAGCCCATCGCCACGAGGGAAGGGAGCCCAAGAAGGAGCCCAAGAAGGCCCCGTCAAGGAGGAGGTGCCCAAGAAGGTACCTGGCCCGGCCCCGCCGCCCGCCGCAAGGCAAAACTGCAACGGCCTGAGCCTGAGTCGGGCGAGGCCGAGGCCGAGGCCGATCAGGACGAGGCCCAGCGGAGAAGAAGCGGCCCGAGAAGAAGCACGCCCACGGCGACGAGATCGAGGTCTCCTCTGACGACGACGAGGCCAAGGCCAAGATCAAGCGGCACCGCCAGGCCACCGAGGAGCCCGCCCCCGGCGGTGACCAGGGTCAACTGACAGGCCCGAGCCGCAAGCTCCTAGAGTCCGTATACTTCCTCGTTGGCTATATCCTCCAAACAGCACGCAAGTAAATGTTTCTTTGTTTCTTTGTTGTTTTTGTTTCTTTCTTGAGAATATGCGATGATCCTCACTCTCTGTCTTTCTCGCATCGGGTCATAGGGATGGGGCCGGCCTGCTGGACGTCGTACTGTCTCAAACACCCTGTCAACGAGCCCAACTCCCCTGGCCCTGATCGACCCCTGCCCCAATCCGGCCCGGCCGCTTTCATGCGACCGCATGAAAGCAATCTTCGGGTATTTCCAGCAGTTTGGCTGGGCCGCCTTGTTTTCTCTCAGTGTCCAAAAGGCGGCAGCTGGTGAGCGTTTCGAGGTTGTTGATGGCTCCCATCGGTCTGTCGGCACTTGGTTGTGAATTCCTCCCTTCATTCGTGTGTCATTCAGTTATGCGGTCGCTCGGTTAATCGTCGATCCCAATCGAGTGTCCGAGCTGCCGGCCCACATCACCCAGGACGAGCGACAAGAGTTGCGTGACCTTGCGATGAACCTCAACAAAGAGTATCCCAAGGTCAAAACGTCTGCTTCCTTCCGTTTCCTGGTTCGGGGCTCACAATCCATCATTTGTTCAGCACCTGGCCAACGAGCTGGTCAACGTCGTGCTCTTGGAAAATATGGACGAGGATGCCCTCCTGGTTTTCCAGGCAACGTGCAATGCGATGACCGCGGACGACTCATTCGGGTCGTCCGGCTATGACGTACTCCTTAATGTCAAGAGGGCCGCCCTGCGGGTCTGTCGATTTGTCCTTCTCCGGTCCCTGCATTTTTCCTCGTTCATTCCAGGCCCCCAGCTGTATTCTTTGACCAATCCCGACCTGCCCGCCCGCCTGAAGCCGGCCCTCAAGGCCCTTCACTTCCCCGATTCGAAGGACGCCTATATCAAGTCTGCCCCCGGCCCCCTCGGGTTCAGGAATATCATTCATCCCTGATTTTTAGGCTGACCAAAATAGTTGGCCTGTGCAGCGTGGAACAGCTCACTGCCCTTTCGCAAACCCCCATCCAGTCCCACTTGACGCGAAGCAACCTCTGGAGAATTTTCGAGGTCTGTGCCCTTCGGTTTTTTCACGCTGCATCTCACTTCGCACAGACCAAGGACGTGTTGTTCAACCAGTTCCTTATTGCGAGAATGTTGCAACCCGACTTCAACGGCTCGACCCTTGCCACCCCGGATCTGCCAAAGTTCAAGCTTCCCATCAGGCAGGCGGAGCAGGCATGGCTTCTGATGGCCCGCCACGACGAAGCTGCCTTGGCAAGGCACGAGCCGCACCCACTACTCCTCCTCCCGCCCGACGAGCCCACCAGGAAGATCCTTTTGGGAAGCTCTTCCAGCTCCCCGAATTCGAGTACTTCAACCCCCTGCTCGTCCGCCCTCTCCCCACCAAGCTCGGACATCCCGTACTCCCCGAGTACTCCGAGGAGCTGGGTGCCGTCGGATGTCCCTTTTCCGGCCTGAATTGGGACGACCTTGTGCACCTCCCGAACTACATTCTGGACCTCAACATCTTCGACGGTCCCCACCTGCCCGGCGAGTTGGGCCGGCCGCCGACGCCCTACGAGCTTGCCGTCGGCTACTGGATGGCCTTCAGCTACGCAAGACTGCCCCATGGGACAAGACGCTACCTGATCAACA
Organism: Paratrimastix pyriformis; assembly: GCA_027972325.1. Taxonomy (NCBI): domain Eukaryota; phylum Preaxostyla; family Paratrimastigidae; genus Paratrimastix; species Paratrimastix pyriformis. The sequence goes on from JAPMOS010000221.1 coordinate 24,772, forward strand.
CCAAACTCACCGTGCTGGTCGAGAAACTCACTGCCGACCACGTGCACCCCGGCGTGAGATGAAGTTATTGAAAACAATTGACCGAAATCTACGAGGCTCGGGAGGCTGCACGGGAGCGCGAGCGCCAGGAGCGGCTGGAGCGCGAGGTCGAAGTGTCCGCCCTGGTGGCCAAGTCCGCCGAGCCCACGATCGGCCCAGCACGGGAAGCAGCGCGCAAGCGTCCCCAAGCAGCGAACTTGCCGAGCGCGCTTGCTCTCGAGGACGAGCAAGTCGACGAAGAAGAGTTGGAAGTTCGCGCCGCCCACTCCCACCACCCCAGCCCGAGGCCCAGCCAGCCCCGACCAGGGAAGAGGCCAACCCGAGTGCCTCGACAGCCAAAGCCTCCCGCAAAGGAGGGAACGCACTCGTCGTCTCGTGCCGGCCCCGCACTGCGACCGACACCCAAAGGCCGAAGTTGTCCCCCCGGGGCAGTCGCTGGCCCGCATGTACTGCTGTTCGGCCGAGCATGCCCTCTCCGGCGGCGCACACGGCCCCACCTGTCTGCCGTTGCCCTCTCCGTTCACGACAACCAACATTCCTCCTTAGACGCGCTATTCGTTAGCCGTCGTCGACGCCCGTGGGGTGTCACCGGAGACCCAAGGACAAGGCCCCGGACTACGAGGATGTGAGTCAACAGCTGACCACCCTCGTGCAGTCCGGGGGAACGATACTGATTATGGACACGGAGGAGAACATCCAACTCCATTGGACCGTCCATCTGGAATCCTTCGGCTGGTTGGAGCATCACCGGCTCCATGGAATCTGGTCGAGTCTGTTCGCTAGTCCCCCTTGTTTTTGGCCTGCTCACCACCCACCCACTCTTCTTTCTTCAGATTACCTTGAGGAAGCTACTCCGCGGCCCTCCCCGGATTCCGTGGCCATCTGGAAGAGGCTACTCTCACGATGGCGGTCTTCACCAACGCAGGCCGCAAAGCTCGAACTGGTCCTTCCGAACGTGCTGCCCCTCGGCCAGTGCTCCCTGGCGGCCCTGAATCAGCAAATGAACTCGCGCACCAACGTGGTCTTCATCCGGCACGAGCAGGGCCAGGCCAAGTGGGCCAAGCCGGCGGACCTGTATGTCTACTTGTTCCGGCGGTATGCCGGGCCGGGGCCGGTTCTCGACCCTTTCTGCGGGTGCTGTCCAGCACTGCGCGCTGCTGAAGCCACGGGCACCAGGGTCGACCTCATCGACTCTGACCCGGCCGTCATCAGTATGTTGGGGGCCCACGAGCCCCGCGTGCTCTTCCCCATCGTAACGGACGAGCATCCTCCCCTGCAGCGTGATGAAGACGATCTTTGCAACGTGCGCGCACCGGCGGTGGATGACTGGGACCTCCACATGGTCAAGCCTGCGGACGAGCCCTCTCCACCCGAGACCATTCTTGCTCCTCCTCCCACCCTCCTCACGCACCTGTGACGGAACCCGAGCCTTCTCTTCAACCCCTGATCCCGCCTCCTCTGGACTTCGGTTCCCTCGCTGGAACCAACGATGACATTGCGTCTGGCCCCAGCCTCGATGACTTATTGATGGCCGCCTTCGACCCCAGCGACCCCACCGACCCCACCGACCCCACCGACCCCACCGACCCCACCGACCCCACCGGGGAATTCGATCATGTTTTGCATTGATGTCTTCTATGTTCTGTTGCTGTCATACAAAACAGAACATGTGGTTGTCGCTGGTTCTATGAATAGGAATTTTGGGGAGGGGTGTCCCACGGAATGATCATGGCCGACCTTCAGTCATTCGTCATCTGGGGATGAAGAGGGAGGGCCGCCTGTTCATGAAAACCCGCGGGCGCTCATGAGGCGGCGAGCTTCGTGCTTTTTTCTATAGAATTCTCATTGTCTATAGCGTCGACAAAAACCCTGGAACATGAGGCCTCCCCCTTCCCAGGGAGGGCAATGACCAGGTCAGGCTTCTTGTTGCGCTTGTCGGCCCGGACCATGTGCTCCATCTTGACAGGCTGCCTGGTTGTCATGCACATCTGGTGGAGGATGGAGGTGATCGCGTTGTGGCGGTCGATCTCCAGCCCGAGCACAGCACTCCCGCAGGACAGGTCGTGGCCTTCCTCGAGAGGATGATGACAGACGGGGCAGTCGTGGCCGAAAAGGTCGTGGAGCTGACTCACCCGAGGAATACCCAGGCGCAGAGCGATCGCAGTCCTGAAGATGTGGTCGTCCATGCGGAAGAGCGGAGCCGGGAAGCAGGTGAGCCATGCTGATGATGTGCTGTTGGCGGTGGTAGCCAGAACCTTCCGCAACAGGGGGCACGCGTCCTCGCAGAGACGCTCAGCGAGTGCCCGGGTGGACCGCTGGTAGAGAATGTGCTGGGCACCCTTGGCAGGCATGACGTCGGTGTCGCTCCGGAAGAGTTGTTGGTCAGCGGACGGGTTGAGGCCCATGCGACCGAGAGACTCCGATGCTTGCCCAAGAAAAGTGTGCTGGCGCAGATACTCGGACCCAGTGGTGACGGTTGCCAGCATCGCCCAGAGGTGCTGGCGGAGGAGGTCGGGGACCCCGGAGGTTGCTGTGAGGAGGGAGACGAGGGCCCCGGCGGTGCCCGCGTCCCTCGCCATGGCCATGGACAGCAGGCCAAGCCCTCCCAGCCGAAGAGGGACGTTGACCAGCGAGCGGGGGTATGACTCGGGAGAGAGGCAAAAGCGGTCGTTGAACAGCCGCCAGATGGCCTCATCAAAAAGTCTCGACGAGTTTGGGCCCCCGCCGATGGTGTATACGCAGCTGCACCTCGTCACATGCATGACTCTCGGGATGATGCAGCTGCGAAGGACCAGCAACCAGGACTGCAGAGACAGTTGGCCAACCTGCCTCGCGGCCTGGAGGGCCTCATCGTAGACCCGCTGAACCCCCCGGGCCACGAAGTCCTCGGGCCCAATGAAAGTCCCCATGAGGTCGAGGCCCTCGTCGGGACGTCGCAGGGGGACCGGCACTCCGTCGATCGAGAGAGGCTCCGTAGCAGGATCGTTGGCCCACAACCAGCACTTCTGGGTCCGCAGGCGGAGGCCGACCGGAGTGGCCACTCCTTGGAAGGCCTCGAGCTGTTTCACCAGTGCCGGAACAGAAGGGGCGATGAGGAACGCATCATCGTGGTAAGCGAGACATGCAACGACTTGGATGCCACGGAGGATGACTGGGGCCGTCCCGCTGCGCTCCACAGCCCGGAGAGCGGGATCGAGTGCCAGGCAAAAGGACTGGGAGGACAAGGGGTCACCTTGCCTCACGCCGGCCTTGTTGTCGATGACGACCCCCGGTAGAGGAGCTGCTCGTTGTCGTAAAGTGCCCGCATGACGCCGCACAACTGGGGGCCCCAGGGCGCCGTGGCTGCCAGAACCGCGTCGCGCCGGACCGAGTTGAAAGCGGATGCCATATCAATGTGCATGACGCAGAGCGGCACGTGGTCCTCCATGGCTGCGGCAATGGCCCAGCCCAGGTAGGCCGAGATGAGGCCGACTGGGTCGGGCACCCCAATCCCCACTTGAGAAGGCGACAGAAGGTTGCGAGTGATGGGGAGGACCCGAATGGCGGAGAGCTTGGCAAAAAGCCGCTCCAAAGCCTCGCCCAGGGCAATTGGGCGAATGGATCCGCCATCCTTGGGAGGGGGACCAGGCGGCTGCGGGCGAGGCTGGGGGAACCCACCCGGAGCGAGCAAAAATGTGAACAGCGAGGCCAAGGCCCCAGCAAGGGCCTCGTCACGCCGAATAGCACCTCTGAGCCACCCCGGCATGATACCTGAGGGCCCCGGCGCCCCATTGTTGAGAGCCGCGGCCACCTTCGCCACTTCGGCTGCCTCGAAGTCCTGCCAGGCAGGGGCCTCGGGGTTGGGGTACAGGGCAAGCACCTCGGCGGGTGTGGGGGTCACCAGCGTGGTGTGCAGGCTCTGCAGCTTCTGTGGGAGGGTTGGGTCGTCAGGGACGGGCGGGGAGGTGAGGGCGCTGACTGCCGCAGCCAGTCGTCCATCGGCAACGGCCGCCTCGGCGAATCTGCGGCTGGACCCCTGGCCGCTTCCTCGTCGATGCTCCCGCTCGCGCCCGAACTCGTCCCAGATGCGCCCTTCCAGGCCCACGAGCGCGGCCTCGATGCGCTCGCGAACGTCGGGGGGCGGAGGGAGCTCAGCCACCACCACTTGAAGTGCCTGAAACGCCTCGCGCAGGATGAAGGTGGCCTTCCTTGCCTGGGCGGGGTACAGGCGGCGGGGGAGAACCCGCCGAGGTGGGGGTGGGGCTGTGTTCCAGGGTTTCTGTGGACGCTATAGACATTGAGATTTCTATAGAAAAAAGCCCGACGCTCTGGCCTCCGGGTTTTCGTGGACAGACCCTCCCCACTCGGCCTGTCTGTAGTGAGGGCCCGCGGGTTTTCATGAACAGACCCTCCCAAATCCTCCTTGCTTCACTTTCACCTTGCTTCACCCTGACGCACTTCCTCCTCCTTTTTTCGAGAGAAAACGTCGAGCCTCTAATTTCGGATCAAAAAGAGAACCAGATTCATTACTCGTCTTCGTCTTCGTCTTCGCCTTGGGGGTTGGCGTTGTAGTCGTTGTTGCCAGTGTCGTCATCCGAATTTATCGCCGGCAAACCATTCATCTTCGTCATCATCGGCTACCGGCACGTTCTCGGGAAGGGGCACGGATTCCGGCACGGGTTCGGGCTCAGCCACAAGGACAGGAAGGGGCAGAGGAAGGGGCCCAGTTAAGAGGAAGTCCCAAAGGGTAGGAAGCTCGCGCGAGCAGGTGCTGGTGCGGAACTTGTGGCACTGAATCGACCAGTCATAGGTCTTCCGTTCGTCCGCGGAGAGAGAGAGGTATTCACGTTCGCAGGCCAGGAATACCTTGGGAACTGTTCTCCGTAGTAGTCAGTGCGCTCCAACAGGGAACGGTCACGAAGAACCCCCTGAGGTAGAAGGGGTAAGAGCGTTCCCAGAGGACGATCTCATCGAGCCTCATCGGGACCTCGATGGGGTGGTCGATGTCGAATGCAGCCTCGGAATCAAGGAGCAGGGTAATGAGCAAGGCTCTTGCTGACAGGCCCCTGTAGGTCTGCGACGTATCAGAACAGCGTCCGCTGGTCAAGGAAAAAAGGACGCCACCGAAAGCGAGAACCATCCGGGTGAGTACCTTGTGCAACTCAACACAGATGGGAGCGGAGAAATGGTACTCAGTCAACGGCTTCAAAAAGTGAACGGGGACGATGAGGCCGGGATTCAGATGATTCGTGTTCGGGAACCAACTTGCCAGCAGCTTGGGGAAGATCCGTTCGTAAAAAGCCTGTCGGCTTAGGTGCACCTCGGTCTTGTCCTCCGGTTGAAAGAAGTCGTAGGTCCTGGAGGAGAGGCATGAGAAACCCACAACACATCAGGGAAAACAGTAAACAGACCGATTGAGGAGCGGGGAGCAGCGGACTTCGTAGCCGGGGGCTTGTCGTGGCATCATGCCGGAAGGGGCTCAGGAAGGGGCTCAGGAAGGGGCTCAGGAAGGGGCTCAGGAAGGGGCTCAGGAAGGGGCTCAGGAAGGGGCTCAGGAAGGGGCTCAGGAAGGGGCTCAGGAAGGGGCTCAGGAAGGGGCTCAGGAAGGGGCTCAGGAAGGGGCTCAGGAAGGGGCTCAGGAAGGGGCTCAGGAAGGGGCTCAGGAAGGGACTCAGGAAGGGGCTCAGGAAGGGACTCGGGGACGTCCTCGACGAGAATGATCACCTGGCGAGACCGAGTCCGTCTGCTAAGCATGGCATGACTTGCGTGCTTCCTCTGCATTTTGGCGGTTTCCATGCGGGATACTCCAGGGGGTAACAGCCACTCTTTTCAAAACCAGGAAGTTCAAAATCAGACACAAGGAAAGCACTATTTCTCACGCCATCTCTCTGTTTTGTTCCCCTTGTAGGACGAACTACGGCTGGCACACGCTCTTCTCGGTGAACGGACCCACGCTGACGGGTTCCGCACAAGATAAAAGTTATGGTCGAACAATAGATCAACGGTCTTCTCGATGCGACGAGGCTCCAGGGGGTAATAGCCACTCTTTTCAAAAAAACAGGGACACATGGAAAGCGGGAAGAAGGTGGCGGAGAGAGATAGAGACAAAAAAAGTCTCGGGTTGTTTATGCGTTCCCAGTGAACTTGAAGAGACAGTCCCAATGGGCCGGAATCTCGCGGTAGCAGGTGTTGGTGCGGAACTTGTGGCACTGAATCGACCAGTCATAGGTCTTCCGTTCGTCTTCGGAGAGAGCGAGGTATTCACGTTCGCAAGCCTGGAATACCTTGGGGAACTGTTCTCCGTAGTAGTCAGTGAGTTCCAACATGGAACGGTCATGAAAAACCTCCTTTACGTAGAAGGGGAAAGTGCGTTCCCAGAGGGCAAGCTCATCCAGCCTCATGTGGCCATCGACGGACCCCCCGGTTGAAGTCTCGGCGTTGCACGTTCCCTTTGCTCCGCGTTCTGCCCGTTTCTGGCCATGGAGATCGCCACTGAGCATGACGAGCTCAGTAAGGACGATTCCAACTTTATTATGGATCACGCCGAGATCCAAAGTCGTGACGACCCTATGGTAGAGTATCTTCAAGATGAGTTGGGTCGGCATCTGTGGTCCCCTCTTCAGCTCCATTGGACAAGCTCTCCTTGGATGCGTTTGGAGCTTATGAAGCTCTTCAGTTCATTGGTCGTCAATGAGCACCGTGCTCCACGCTATGAGATCATCGAACGCACGGTGCACATGCTGCTGGAGGACAATCCGAAGAAGCAGCCTGAAGCGATCAGCCAGTTTATTTTCCAACTTCTTGGGGCTTTATTGTTCCAGCAATCGAATGTGCGAACTTTCGACTGCCACGTGCCACAAGAATCATCGCGCGGCTCGTCTGTGGACAAACACCGCACACCGCCAGAACGAGTCCTCCTATCTGTTGGGAGACTACATACCGTGGTCCAAAGCAACTTGGAGGTGGAGGTGGAACTCGCCACCCGATCATCGATGGCGATCGTCCAGCGGGGAAGAAGGAGAGAGCCCGTTCCCCTTCTTCGAGCAATCCATTTGCCTCTTCCGCTGCCCCAAGAGCACCTCTCACCTTGGCGAACCCATTCGCCAAGCCGGCACCTGTTCCGGCTCCGACTTCATCTCATGCTCCGGCTTTGCGCCTGCGCCTGCACCTGCACCTGCACCTGCACCTGCACCTGCACCTGCACCTGCACCTGCACCTGTTGCTGCCCCTGTTGTTGCTGCCCCTGTTGCTGCCCCTGTTGTTGCCCCTGTTGCTGCCTCTGTTGCTGCTGGTGTGTCCCCTTTGTCTGCTGTGCCTGCTGCGCCCGCTCGTGCTACCTCGACGCCCGACCATGCCGCTTCTGCCGTGCCTCCGAAGATTAGCCTCTCCGACCTCTCGCCTGTTGCCAACCGTGGGCCTTTGGGAAGGGAGCAACGTGTGTGGGGTGGTGGATTCAGGGGCCCGTGCGCCTGTCCTACCGAGGTGGTAGGTCATGGTGGATGGGTTCCGCCCCCCCCTCAGGCTGGGTTCGGGAATATTTTTCGTTCTAACTGTTCTTGTCTTTTGCTTCCTTCGCCCCCTTTCATTGTTCCTCGTGTCCCGTGTCTCAGTGTTGGATCCTTTTGTCCCCCCCCCTTGCCCCGTTCTTTCTTTTGATGTTCCTTCTGTTTGCTGTCAAGTGTTTGAACGATTCTGTTTCCTGGCGACATTCCAGTCTCTCTCTTTCCCGCCATGCCGTCTGTGCGCCTACCCCTGAGGGGGTGTAGGTCGGCATGTTACCCGCCGGTTTCGACCGGATGAACGGATTTTCTTCTGTTTCAGTTCTCTGTGTTTTGCGCGCAGTTACTGGCAGTCGAAATAGTATCACAACAACAACAACAACAACAACCTGCTCTTGTTGTTGTTGCTCGGCGGTGGTGGTCTGCTCGGAGGCCTGCTCTTCTTGTTGAGGCGGGGCAGGTTCTTCTTGAGGGGGGAGCAGAGGAAGATGCAGGTCCCATTCGTCGACAGGGGGTGCAACGACGTTGCAAAGCTCCGTCTCGTGGGCTTCGAGGGGCAGGTAGCCGTCCTGCCGGTGCACCAGCACCGGAGGCACGTGGCCGATCATGAGGCTCTCCACTGCAGGCGCCCGGTCAATTAGATCAACGCGCGTTCCGGTGGCCTCTGCCGCCAAGAGAGCTGGCCCACAGCCGCAGAAGCAGTCCAACACAGGGCCCGGCCCTCCGTAGCGGCGGAAGAGGTAGACGTAAAGATCGGCCGGCTTGGCGAAGCGGGCCTGCCCCGCCTGGTGCCGCAGGTAGACCGCGTTGGTGCGCGGGTTGGCCCGGGCGTTCATCTCGGCCAACTTCGCACTCGGAGAAGGGCACAGTACATCCCAGCGCCAGTTGACGGGCCCCTCGTGGCCTCGCTGGAAGACCTCGATGGGCAGCTCCACCTCCTCAGGGCGGGGGCTCCCGGTGAGAGCGACGGCCGGGGTTGGCCTCCTCGAGGTAATCTGCGCGAAGAAGTGATGAAGAAGGACAAGTTAAAACCAATTGCGTGAAGGGAATGAATCACGGACTTCCCAGATGGCACGAATTCGGTGATCGCTCACGAAATTGAAGCACTCGAGAGCCGGCGTCCATTGCTGGGACAAGTTGGCCTCGGTATCCATCACAATGATGGTACCATTGGGGGCAATGAACGAGTCGAGGTACTGGGCCAGGGATCCGTAGTCCGGGGTGGGTCTGTCTCGAGGGTCGTCGGTAATGCCCCAGGGAGCATCCAACACGGCCAAGGTATACAGTGTCTATTGAATGAAACGAGGATGTTAGTGGGGATCCAACAAGTTGGAAACTGCAGACACGGCCGGGATTATCCTTCGCGCGAAACAAGATCGCTTCGGCATCCCCGCAGTAGAACCGGGCCAAGGTTTTCCCATGAGGGATCGTGGCCCTCCGCGGGTGCGGAAAGCAGCTGGGGGCCGGAACGAGGCGCAGCGGACGCGGGCTTGGTGGTGGCCTGGGCGACTGACGCTGCTGCGGTGGCTTGGAGTGTTGTTGCTGGGCCTGGGCCGGGTCTGGGGTTGAGGCTGAGCCGGCTGAGGCGACGGCTTGGCCTGGGGGCGGGCTGCGGCGGCTTGGCCTGGGGGCGGGCTGCGGCGGCTTGGCCTGGGGGCGGGCTGCGGCGGCTTGGCCTGGGGGCGGGCTGCGGCGGCTTGGCCTGGCTGGCTCGGGGCTTGGCTTTGGGCTCGGGCTCGGGCACCGGTTTCGACGAAGGCTGGGCTTCCTCGGTGGCCGACTCCGGTGGGAGTGCGCAGGCCTTGACCTCATACTCGTCATCGGCCTCCGCCGCCTTGGCCTCGGCTTCGGAGGTCGGCTCGGCTTGGGAAAGAAGCGCCTTCAGGGTGGCCCGCTTGGCCGGCTCTGACTTCGGCGGCTCTGGGTGCTCGGAGGCGGCTTCCTCCCGGAGTGCCCGCCTTTCCTCACGTAGTTCCCGGTCGACGGTCTTCAGCATGCGCTTGCTGGCACGGGGATGTCGTGGTGGCCCATCTCCTCCCAGAGCCGGGCGTACGGGCAGTGCTCGGGCATCAGGTAGTCCTGCATTGCCGGTGGCAGTTGTGCCGCGCACCACCCCAGCCAGTAGCCGAGGACCAACTCGAACTCGGAGAGACGCCGGCCGTCCATGAAGGTGATCTCTTGGGGCATGTTGCCAACGTCCGTCTCGTTGAGGCGCTCGAACGGGCAGCCCAGCTCACCCAGCTCCTCGGAGAAGGCCGGGAGTCGAACCTTGCCCTTGCGGAATGGGAAGGGCCGCACGTTGAGGCAGTTCATGAAGGCAAAGGTCTCGGTCCGGACGAGATGGCACCGCAGGATCTCCCGGGCGGCCTCGTCGGGGGCAGGTAGAGGACGGGGTGGTCTCCGGCGGCCACCTCAGCTGCATCGTGGGCCTCGAGCAGCATGAAGGTCTGCTCGGCCTGCCGAATGGGCTTCTTGAGATCGGCCGCTGCAGGAGAGGTGGCCTCAGAACCACTGAACGACCCCTCCAACATGGCGCGAGCAAGCCACCGATTCATCTCCGCATCCCTGGCCTGGCGGGCAGGACGTGTGAGCGGCAGCGTGGAAATGGTTGGTGCACGCGGACCTCAAAGATGCGCCACAGGTTCGTGGCTGACGGCTGTCGCTCAACCGGGAGCTGGGAGAGGGCACACAGCATCTCCAGGGAGAAGCACTCCAGAATCTTCACAAGCTTGGCCGGGGCGTCTTCGCCTTTGGGGAAGTGCAGCTCCTTGAGGGCGGGTTCCAAATGTGTGGCAAAGTCAGGATCCTCACGGATGTAGCGCTTGGGGGCCTGATAAGGGCGGGGAGGTGGGGTGATGATAATCAATAGACGGGAGACGACAGACTTGGAGGGATGCACGCTTGAGGTTCAGCAGGACGTCGAAGGTGCTGCTTCCAAACCGCGCGTCGTGAGTAAGCAGGTTGACCCGATGTTGCAGCTCGAGCATGGCCTCCGGATCGAGAGTGTTGTAAACGGCCACGTCGATGTAGTCCTCCTTCAGGTGCTGTGCAGGGGGAAGAGGTGCGTTGTTATGAGGGCGGAGACAACGTGCAAGAGACCTGCCGGATCTGGGGGTGTAGCTTGTTGAGCTTCTCCACCCTTTGGCGAAGCTCGGTCCGCTGTTCTGCGGTGATCTCGGGCGGCAACTCGGAGACCCGGCGCGGGTCCACGATGATGCGCGCAACCTGGAACCTAGGGGCACGATTAGAGGCCGATCCACCAAAAAAAGAGCATTGTCAGACCGGTGCGAGCCGTCGACCACCTGGTATCGAGCCTCGTCCAGGGCCGACGTTTGGACGATTATGCTGAACAGGACGGCCGCTCCCAGCTTCTCGAACCATTCCACAATTGCTCCGAGGCGCTCGTAGGCAAGGGGCCGGGCGAGGCTCGGGCAGGGGTCGATGGAGCTCAGCAGCACATGGGCCCTCTTGCCGTGGCACTTTTCCGACAGAGAGAGATCGAAGAGCCCCCCCCTAACAACCCGAACAAAGCGAAAGGAATGTGCAGTCAGTAACTTGTTCAAAAAAAGGGAAACGATGAAAACAGGTCACGAGTGGTGGGAGGAGGCAGGGTGGCGCGCAAGGTACGCATTGACGATATCAACGACGGACTGCATTACTTGGCGAGCGGGGTGGGAGGAGGGAGGGTGGCGCGCAAGGTACGCATTGACGAGATCAACGACGGACTGCAGTACTTGGCGAGCGGCCTCCGGGGAGAAGTCGTCCGGGTCGGTCGGCCGGGCCCGCTTGCGCTCGGCCTTCGCCTTGGGTTCGGGGGCACGGCCGCCCTCGTCCGACGACGAGGAGGAGATCTCCACTGGGGCCGGGTGCTTGTGCCGGTGCCGCGGCCTGGCGTCCTCCTGGATGAGCTACAAAGGGGGGGGCTGTGCTCATGACTAGTCTCCGTATTCACCCGACATTCAAAGAATAATAATAATAAAAATAAAACTGAAAATAGTCCACATCACCCCGTCGTTTCGAGTCGAATCCAATCCAAAATGGGATGGGAAGGGTGGGGGAACTAACATATAAGTAGGAAAAAGTCAGCAAAGAAGGAAAGACCACGGAAAAGGACCGCGAGGTTGAGGTGAGAAGACCTACCACGCGAAAATCCAGCACGAAGTTAAGAAGAAGAGAGGAAAAAAGCCAGAACGAGGTCACAAAAGGAAAAACCACCTCCAATGGCTTAGCGGCGCGGCCGCTGGAACTTCTGCTGCCGCTGCGGCGCAGGAGTGGAGGCCGCTGGAGGCGCCCCCGCAGCAGGCCCGGGCCGGGAGAAACCGCCCCTGAAGCGCGCGAACCGGTAAGGACGGCCAGAGAAACCAGAAGAGGGCTGGTGCTGGCCGCCGGAAGAGAAGCCGGACGCAGGAGCCGAGCCGCGACCACGCTGGAAGAAACCGCGTTGGTGCTTGCGGCCCGCCAGGGAGGGGACGCCCAAGTTGGCCGCCTTGAACAGAGCCGCGGCCGCCTTGTTGCCCGCGATGCGCTCTGCGGGGAAGACAAAGGGCCAGGCACGAGGAAGACAAAGGAAAAAAGGGACAGCGAAGAGGGAAACAAAGTGAAAAGATGAGACCTCCCGGTGCTCATAGCACCCCGAGATCATCGAACTTGACCGCACTACTCCCATGGAGTTGCGTGCGAAAACTATCAGCCTTGGTGTCAGCAAAACACACGACAACAAGGCTGGAGCCAAAGAGGACCTGGTCGACATCACATTGCGGTGGGAGGGTGGGAGCGATGAGCACAGCCCCCCCCTTTGTAGCTCATCCATCTTCCGTCCAAAGTAGGAAGAATGAGAGCTACTCATCGGTAAGGGGGGGCTGTGCTCATGACAATTGAAAGGAAATGCCGACCTGGGTCCTCATTCTATTCTCGATCGAGCCCGGCAGCATCTGCCGGCCCGAAAACTGCCGAAGCCAAAGCCTTTGCAGTGCCAACCGACTGGTGGAGATAATGTTTGGTGAGTGTCGCACCCTTGCGCGACCACCGAAACTGTGCAGACACAGCCAGCCCGTCAAGCCCAGTCGACGCTGCCTTCGAGGCCGCAGCGGCCCTGACAGAGTGCGGGCCCCACTCTTTGCCCAAGCCTGCGGCCAGCATCAGCCGCTTGCCACAAGACAACAACCATGTTGTTGTGCATTTTTCCCCATTCTTGAGCTTCCACATCAGAGCTGGGGTGCACCGCTCTGGACGGCGGTCATTCAATTCAATCACCGCGCAGTGAAAACAGAGCAGTGGGTCAGCCTCGTTTCCTCCCATTTTTTGCATGACCCATTCCTTCTTTCTCCTTTCCTTGGGCAGGACTTTGAGTTCGCACATGTGGTCGCCATCAATGAGGCGAAGGTCCTCCAACCGTGCGGTGTTGAGGTCCGCCGCTCTCAGTCCGAGGGCCTCGCCCAACAGGACAATTTTTCCCAGACGGTCGCGATGGTCCAGCTTGGAATTTGTCCCAAGTGATCTGAGATGGCGCCAGATGAGGTCCGTGTCGAAGGTTCCCTTCCTGACTGACACTGGCTTTGTCTTCTCCATCCCCGTCAAAACGGCCTTCACTGTGGCTGAGGTGCCTGGATCAGGCCTCCCGTGGAGGAGGAAGTAGCGAGCAATGGCGGATCTCTTTTCATCGCGGTGCTGGGCGCCCATTTCTTGCTACCTTCCGCGAGGAAGTTTGCCAGGTCTGTGTCCGTCGCTTGCAAGATCTCCCGCTCATTTTTTCCCAAGTAGGCAGCAAACTGGGCAACGGCCGTATCGTAGTTTCTCTGAGTCTTGCTCTCGACCGAGTGAGCGATGAGCTGCCGGGCTGCCTCACTCAGTTGGTGGGGGGGTGAGTCCTCTCCCACGAGGTCAATAACGACAGGTCCAGCTGATGGAGCTTCTCCCCCCACGTCTGCCTCGCTGTCGCGACCCTCGCCAGCTCCCCGCTGACATGAATCACTCTGCTCTGCCATCTGGGTGGCCCCACTGGGGTCTGGTTCCGGGTGCGGCCCGGGAGGAAGAGGCAGTCCACCCGAGGGAGCGCCAGGGGGTGAGATCTGCATCCCCTGGGCCATTGGCCACCATGGGGCCGTGTCCCACTCTGGTATCAGGGCCTGATGCTTCCCCTGCTGATCCCGTAGAGCTGCCAGCACCCTCCCGATCATGGAGAAGGGCGGATTGAGCCACAAGGGCAGCCCCCGGGCTGGTGGAAGAAGTCCACTCCCGAGCAACCCGGCTCGAGGACCCAACTCCACCACCTTGGCAACAGGTGGTTGCGCGCTGAGGCGAAGCCGTCCACCATGGGGCGGAAGCGCAGGTTCGTGACCAGCTGGAAGATCGCCGGATTGAGCATCCAATCCTCGCGCTCGACCTCTCTGGAGAGCTGGTCCGCCACTCCGTTGTCTTCCCCGGGAAGATACTCTGGGAGGAGAGTGATGTCCCACTGCTGACAGAGGTTGTGCAGTTTCTGGGTGCCCTCGGTCATGTCCACGCTCTTCCCCCTTCCACTTCCCCCACGCAGGCAACAACTACCTTGTTGTCCGAGCGCCACTGGACCGTCTGGCCCTGCAAGTGGCTGTGGAGGAGAGCTACCGCCCTGATGCCCGCCTCCAGCTCGAGGCGATTCACCGAGGAGAATGTCTGCGTCTCCAGGAAGTCCTTCTCCCAGATTTCCCGTGCGTGGATCGGTTGCGGGGGTGGCCTGCCCGCCTGCGGGGGATGGAGACTGCGCAGCGTCGCGCCCCATGCGTAGGCGCTTGCGTCGGTGGTCAGCTCCCACGCTGGGGGTACTGCCCTCCAGCACTGCTGACACTGGTCCTGGGGCACCATGGCCCACCAGTGGAGATCCGCTTTGGCTGCCTCGTCGAGGGTGGCCATGCCCTCCCAGCCGTGTGACCACACCGCACGTGACTTCACTCGGTCCAATCCCCTGGTGTGCAGGTGAGCGGCCTCGACGGCCGGGCGGAGCGAGGACAACTTGCCGATGATGCGGGCCAGTGCCCTGACGAGCAGTCTGTCCTTTTTTATGAGGTTCCGACACTCCTGTCTGATCCCCTCCATCTTCTCCACGGGGACCCGCACTGTCTGCGTCCTGGAGTCCAGCTGGAATCCCAAGAACTCGACGACCTGTGATGGGTTGGGGTCTGTCTTCTCCCAGTTCACAGTTAACCCCAGCTGGTGGAGGAAATACATCGCTGCTATCGTGTCCCTGCGTGCCAGTAGGTAGTAGTTATAAAAGGAGAGTTCTGAGACAAGCGATTTTCACACACAATTTTTCACGCTTGCGTTGATATTTGAGGCAAAAATCGATTTCTTCAGAACAAAATCTTTTTTTCTCATTATATTTTATCGAAAAGGAGCATTTTATTTTATCAGCTTTGAATGATTTAAGCATTAATTTTCTCGAGCTACAAACGTTATTTGAGGCAAAAATCGAATTCTTCAGAGCAAAATCTTTTTTCTCAATGTTTTTTAAGTAAAACGAGCATTTTATTTTAATCAGCTTGGAATGATTTAAGCATCAATTCATTCGAGCTACAAACGAAATTAGAGGCAAAAAGCGAATTCTCCATGCATTTTCAATTTTTTTTCCATTTTTTGTCCCAGAAATTATTTTGCCATTTTTGTCAAATCAAACAATTCAATCATCTTAAGCATCAAACGAAAGAGAATTCAATCGAAACAGCTTATCTCTTCATTCAAAATAAAATTGTGACAAAAGTGCTTTTCAAAAGTGATCATTAAATAATGCATCAATCTTAAGTAAATAATGCATTCTTTTTGATTGAATCATCGAATATAATTGATTCTAAGAAAATGGAAAAGTATGACAAAATGATAAAACAATATGAAATTTGATTTCAGCACCGAGCCCTTTAAAGCGAAAATTTACTCAGCTTTGACATGAATTGAAAGAGAAATCAATCAGATTTACCTTCTATTTCAAAGAGATAAAAAACAGCGTTTCATCATTTGAGCTATAAGGCTAATAAAGCGCAATTTTGATGAGCTACTGACGATATAATGAGTAATATCTCATCAGGATGCGCACTCATTATAATCACTGAATCAGTAAAGGTATTTTAAGAAAAATTATTATCTATAGTTAGTATATAATAACCAGTAATGTCAAGCAAGCAATCTGTTGAGTCTGATATGCCAGTTGTGATCATTCCGAATGATTTTGTAGTGAAGAAAGTGTCAATTGAAGCATTATCTGAATCATCCAGGAAGCAAGAGAAGACAATGAAGATGTGTCACATTGAACATAATGGTAGTAACCTATTAGTTCAGACGCCACAAATCGACTTAGGACCTTATGGAGTGAACTTTTACGAGAACACTAAAACCATCAGGTTACCAGTTGAGAATGTAGGCGATGACTTTAAGAAGATGATAGACAAGCTCGAGAAGTACTGTCAAAACAATGTGGAAAGCATTGTGAATGGTACTTTGAAGAAGGCAAACCAGATGAATTTCAATACAAATCATTTGCCAAGACGAGTGATAATGACAAGTTTCCGAGCTACTATAAAGTAGCAGTTGGATATGCAGATACACTGTATCCGAGTGTCTTCCGAAAAGATGAAGATGGTGAGGTAAAACAGGACACAACAATACAAACAAACGAGGATTTACGGAAAGCCGTCAATCCAGGAGCACAGTTAAAATGATAGTCCAACTTAAAGTATGGGTTGATGATAAGCAGCATTATGGAATCTCAGCCTCATGCAAACAGCTACTTATAGTGAAAGAAGGGAAGAAGAAAGCAGACAATTCAAAGTCTCTTTTTGCTTAAATATTGGTAGCTTGTCGTACATTGTTTATCTTCCATGTAGCCTTCAGTGTTGAGTCATCAGCGAGATAGAATGCCATTTTACCATTATCAATTGAAGAAGGTTGAGTAGTTTCGAACGTAACAGAAATCATCTGTCTGATTTCCGCTACAGCAGTTTTAAGTGTTTCTATTTGAGCTTTTAATGACATGTTTTCATCAGTGAGTGAATCACAATGTGCCTTTAGTTTTTTCATCTCATTGAGCATCATGAAAGGCAAACGATCTTGTCGAATACCTTCAACAGCGCCATCCTTGTAATATACTAAATCAGGACATACATCAACACATTCTTCAGCTATTAGACCATAGCATTTGACCTTTTTCTCATCAGCCTTGTAATTGAAATTGACGGGACGTAACTTATATAAATATGACGTATCAGCCATATCCATTACGTTTTCCTTGTATCGAATTGACATGTATTTTTCCAGTAGTATCGATGTACATTTGCAGAGAATCACCAGTTGATTGAGCAGTAGCTAATATGACAGGTGAAGTCACACGAGTCTTACCAAAGTTAATCACATTAGCCCCTCCAACATTAAAAACAACTCCAAAGTTAGCGTTATTTGCATTAAAGTATGAACTTGTAGTATCACCAGAAATGTTAATAAGATTATTATTCGATGAGATATTAGTGGTAGAGCCACTATTAGCAGCGAGACTGAGCAGAAGTGGAAGTTACAGTAGTTGCGGTGATATTACCATTTGCATCACTATATAGATATCCGGAGGTGTTGTTAGGTAGTTTTAAGCCACCATTCAGTGTTGCCATGCCACGTAGCCAAAGATTACCACTGTTTGCATTGCATGAGAGGTTCATGACATTGTCACTATTTTCGAATATCATACCGCAGTTAGCATTGTTATATGCACGAAGTCGAAGTGCTTGACCAGAGAAATCATTTCCAACGCATGCAGTTGAATTGTCAAATGAAGTGGTTGCAGACATGTAAGCGCCCCAGGCGTTATCAACAGTTCCATTGAAACCAATTCTAAGCCCGAGATTTGCGGAAGAAGCAGGTGAACTGATTTTAGGGCTTGCCAAATTTCCACCAGCCGTCAGCAGTCCACGAGTCCAGAAAGTACCAGTGTTAGCATTTGCAGAGAAGTTGCATACATTGTTTGAGTTTTCGAAGATTATTCCAGTTGAAGAACTGTCATAGACACGGAATCGAATTGCATTGTTCATATCAAAGCCGGCGCATGCAGAACCAGTACCAGAGAAGTCAGCATTTGCACCAGAGCTTGCTTGATAAATGCCCCAGTTTGTGTTACCATAAGGATACATTGATATTTTGAGAGCCAGTGTTTGAGCCAATAAATGGACATTCAAATGGAAATGCAGTCTTAACTTTATTGGAATATATAGAAAGCATGTCAGTTGCGCCAATAGTGAATGTATGATTTGGAGAAGTGTCATTAGCATTGTAATCACTATTGTATTTGATGTTGCCTTTTGACTTAATAGTGAAGGTAGTGTTATCAGCATTTTCGAATGTGGTGTCAGTGGAATTTACTGTGAAGTTACCTATTTTGAGAAGTATTAAGAGGAATTATGTTGTCAACAGCTATTGGATTGTTTATGATTAAGTTGCCACCAGTAGTTGTTATTGAATTAGCCGTTACAGCGAGTGGAAAAGCACCAGTTACAACATATCCAGATGAGTCAGTTCCGAGGATTGGAGCATCTGTTATTGTAGTCTTTAGAGTTCCAGTGCATAGAACAGCACCAGAAGTGATAGAATTGCATGAGATAGCAGCAGGAACACTCAATGTTGCACCAGTAGGAGCCACTTTATCAGCTACCACAGTAGCACAGTATATTTTGCTATTAGCATCACGTTGCACAATTGTTGAAGGCGCATTAGGAATAGATAAAGAGGCTATTTTTGCATCAGTCACAGCTCCATCAACGATATCAGTCGATATGATTTTAGATACAGCCAATTCACCAGTTGCAGTGGAATGAACTATATTAGCAGAAGCCATTGTAGGAATGATAATTTTCCAGCATCATTCACTTGGAACAATGTAGAGGCGCCATTGTTTGTAGTTACAGTGAAGTTTTGCCCGTTTCATTATTGTCATTATCAATATCAATGTTTACATTACCATTTGATTGAATGTCTAAGTTTCCAGAAGTCACTGATTTGACAGAGTTTGCTAATACAGTGTTTGCAGAGATTGTTTACTTTAGTGTCACCACTTGCATTTCTAAGAACAATAGTGGAGGCAGAACTTGCATCAGTAGCAGTTGTAGCAGAGTTAGCTATTTTTCCAGCGGTGCTAATAGTGTTAAGTTTAGAATCATTAATTGTGCCATCAGTAATATCTGAATTGATCAAAGTTGATGATGACATATTTCCAGAGGCGTCACAATGAACCAATCCAGCGGTGGTAAAGAGGTGATTTGTGCATTAGTTGCGGTGATTTTCCAGAAGCCAGAAGAACATTATTAACTGAAGTGCCATTACCGGCAGACATTTCTGTGATGGTGTTGTATTTAGCAGTGGTTGATTCATTTGCAGCAGAATTCTTCCAGCATTGAGTGGAAGCATCATAAAGTAGTATTTGTTTATCGACAAGTCCAGTTGACACATCCACATTAGACAGTTGTCCAATTGACATGTCAGGAATAGGAGCAGAAGGCAAAATGACATCACTATTGAATTTGACAAGTCCATTAAACGTAGTTTCACCATTGACTGTATGAGTGCCGCCATTGATTGTAAGATTGTTTCCTAACACTGTTTCTCCATCAATAGTTACATCTTTCTTTAATACAGCATCACATCTAAGTTCAAGAGGATTTTCGTTCTGAGTTTCGACAGCTACTCTATCGTAACCAAAAGTGTTAGCGAGAGATTCTGTCAGTAAAGATGACTTTCTTTTGTGGTTCCATCTATATAACCGCAATAGAAAAATACAAAAACATGAAAAGATTAAGGTGTTGATTGACGATAAGTTTATAGCTTAGAGAGGATGTAAGGACGAATCATGTCACCGCCAATTACAGAGCAAATTACACCTACATAACGATTGAGCAGACTCACATCAAGTTTTGAACCGAATGCAAAACGAAGAGCCAGATACACAGCCATTGACATGCCACCATCAACGAGAGCATTCTTTAGCATGGTTGAGTCGAATGATAATCCAGCCATCAGGTCTCTTCCATCGAGGAGATTTTGTAGAATAGGAGCCACAATTGTAAGTCCACCAGCTCCAGCCAGCCCGACATTTAGATAGTCAGCATAATCACTCCGCAGTGACAGAGTTTTAGTGATAAGCCAATACAATGAGACACCACTGATTGATTTGATGGTGATGTCTTTTAGGTCGATTGCAGATTTAGTGTCAGAAGCCATGAATGATTCAATACTATTCATGGATAAAAAAATTAAGGACAAATAAGAATTAGGAGAAGAAGACATACTTAGTTGTGATTAGAAGAAGACATCCGATTCCGATGTAGCCGAACGTGGTAATACAGTTTGCGACACGGGTGAGTTTTTTTGGACAGTGTCGAGGGTTTCTTTTGCTTTAACGACAACAGACTTAGCGGCTTTCATATTAGAACTGACTTGTCCGAGTAAGTTTCCACCGAGAATCATCATCAATTGATACTTAGGTTGCATCATCTTAGACTTTAATAAGCCTTCCATATCACCATTCTTAATCATTTCATCGAGGCATTTTTGAATCTCCTCTTGAGAACATTCCAATGAGTCACGATAACCATGAAGGTATTTAGGCATTATCTTTTCAGTTATATCAGCAGTCTTAAGCAGCATTTCAGTTACATGTTTGCTACTGTGAAAGGATTCATCCATTTTTGCATCAACAACTTTAAAGAGGTCAATTTTGAATTGCATCAGTTCATCATCAGACATTGCAGCGAAGAATGCCACATTGTATTTTTCTTGGTCCATACCGAGTTGATTAGTCAGTACGAGCATCTCATTGATGTCGTTTTCACGTTTGAGTGAAATCTTTGCCTTCTTAGGTTTCTTTGGAGGCTTAGGGAAATGAATTGCACGAGGTGCTCTTGGACGTGCTTTGAGTGCTTGTTTTGCTTGTTCCTGTTGTTGTTCGAATTCTTCTACAGCCTGTTGCATGAGTTTTTGTTCAGTTTCGACTTGTTCCTTTGTCTTAAACACAATTTTACCATCAGGTATTTCATTGTGTAGTTGGTCTTTACGAAGAAGGAAGTCCATATTATCAATCAGTTCATCCGACGATTTTTCTTTAGGCTCTTCTTTAGACTCATCTTTTGAGTCATCATCAGACTCCTCAGTATCAGTATTTGATTCAACTGAGGCATCATCATTGACACTTTGAGAATCTTCACTCTTTTCATCATCTCCATAAGGTATAGATATTTCACTCGATGAAGAGACAAAAGACTGTAAATCCTCATCAGATTCAGATACACTGTCAGACATATTAGTTAACTAATACAGTTCACACACAAAATATTTTTTCTATATAGATTATAGTTACAATTCAAAATGTCGTCTGACTCAGTTAAGGCAAGAATGGTGAAACCATTCATTCGAATGTCCATAAGGATATGGACATTACAGTTTATAAGTGTCCTGAGTGTGGGAAAGAATATAAGAGTGAGAAGTGGCTTAAGAAGCATAAATGTGCTCCTCCAAGAGAAGAAAGAGAAGAAAGAAGGTAACTAAAGATAAGAAAGAAGAAATTGAAGAAGGCGGAAGTAGAAGAGCAGAAAGTTGAAGAAGATGAGCAAATTGAGCAGAAACAAGTTGTCTTTATTCCACCTGAAGTAAAAGAAGATGATGCAAGCATTGTCAAGGTAGGTAATGTCAAAATGCCTAAGTTCAGTTCATTAGAGATTGTAGATAGGTTCAAAAACAAGAAAGAGCCTTTTATTTCACTACATTATGGTATGAAAGAGTGGTAAAACGACATCAGTTCTCTCCATTATAAAGCAGATACGAAGTGAGATCGACAAGATCTACCTATTTACTGTCGCACAAGACAATAAAGACAGATATCAGAAAGAGTTAGGGAACATTCCAGATGACAGATGTTTTGGAGGCTTTGACGATGATGAGACACCATTATTTATTGAGAAGCTCATCAAGTTCCAAGAGACAAAAGGTAAAAGTCAGTCTTATTGATATTCGACGATATCTTAGATGGCAACAACAAGTTACACCAAAGTAATATTTTAGGCAGTCTGTTTTGCAATCACAGAAGATACAACATCTCAGTCATTCTCACAACACAAATTCCAACAGGTATTTCACCAAGAACAAGGCAGAACACCAATTACTGTTTTGTCCATTACACCAAGAATGACTCAGTGAAAGACATGATTTATCATGATTATATGTCGTGTATGAAGAAGGCAGATTTCTTAGAACTATTCGAGAAAGTGACAGCAGACCACAACATTTTGGTGATCAAGCCTTTGTTACATGACAATTACCTTAACCTTTACAATGCCTATTGGGAGATGAGAGAAGGCTACAGAACCAAGGTAAAAATGGTTGAAGAACAAGTGTCGAGCAGCAAATAGGTAAGATTTTTATAATTTGAGTATTTTTTTATCTTAGTATGATATTAATTATCACACTATAGTAGTTATAAAAGGAGAGTTCTGAGACAAGCGATTTTCACACACAATTTTTCACGCTTGCGTTGTTATTTGAGGCAAAAATCGATTTCTTCAGAACAAAATCTTTTTTTCTCATTATTTTTTATTGAAAAGGAGCATTTTATTTTATCAGCTTTGAATGATTTAAGCATTAATTTTCTCGAGCTACAAACGTTATTTGAGGCAAAATCAGATTCTTCAGAGCAAAATCTTTTCTCAATGTTTTTAAGTAAAACGAGCATTTTATTTTAATCAGCTTTGACTGATTTAAGCATCAATTCATTCGAGCCACAAACGAAATTAGAGGCAAAAAGCGAATTCTCCATGCATTTTCAATTTTTTTTCCATTTTTTGTCCCAGAAATTATTTTGCCATTTTGTCCAAATCAAACAATTCAA
>JAPMOS010000222.1:0-47155 GCA_027972325.1 Paratrimastix pyriformis
AAGAGGCGGACGAGGACGAGGTACGGGAGGAGAAGGAGGCCTGATGGAAGGGGAGGGACGTGACAGTGAGATTGACGGATGGAGGATGATCGAGCGACCGGGCGAGTTGTTTGGCGGTGGTGGCGAGCTGGAGGAAGTTGATGGGGTTGGCTTGTCGCAGGGGGCGGGGGTCGGAGGTACAGAGGCGTGTGTAATAAGTCGGGCCACCGTTGTTGGGTGGCAACAGCCCTCCAGGTGGTGGAAGCGGTGGGGGGCCGGGCAGTTCGATGTTGTGAGAGGGTGATTGGGGGAGACCCGGGTATGGAGCAGGCAATCTGGGAGAAGGGGATTGATGGGCTGGATGAGCTTCATGATGGGGATGCAGGATGCGGTGGCGGACCTGCTGAGGAAAGCTCGGATCCCGACAGGAGCGCGGATGAGGGTGGTGCACGTCTGTCAGGAATGCGGAAGGGTGAGCGAGGGCCGCGAAAGGGAGCGGACTGCCTGGTGGTGCGTCTGGAGGGGACGGTGACAGAATGAGTGAAGCGGTCCGGAAGGTGGTGATGGCGGACGGACGGGTGCGGAAGAGGTGCCCAGAGTGTGGTGCCGATCGGTGGCACGCGCAGGAGGAACGGGCGGTGGGCATGGAGGATGTCATGGTGGTCCAGGTGGTTCGCGATCGGCGGGACGGCAGGGTGGACCAGTCGCAGTGGCGGGTGCAGCCGGACCCCGTGGAAGTTCTTGGCACGAATTACCGCCTGGAGGCGGCGGCGGAGTTCTGCGAAAGGAGAGGAGGGGGGCGACATTGGGTGGCGGTGAAGAGGATTGAAGGGGCATGGTGGCGCTTCGATGACAGCGTGGTGAGGGAGGTGGGCGAGGAAGAGACGAAGCATGGCGACATCTTTCTTTATGTGGCGGGGGCAGGGATGGGGTCGAGAATGCAGCGTTCGATGTGGGGACCGGCTTTTGGAGGGGGAGCAAAGAAGGGGCAGACGGGAGGGCACAAGGGGGGACGAAGAGGGAGACGGGTAAGGCGGGAGAGGTGAAGACCTGGAGGAGCATGAGGTGGGGCAGTCCGGGGTGCGCCCGGTAACGGGGACTCCTACCGGGGGTGCCCAGGTATCCTGGGGACGGGATGAGCAGAAAGGCCAGGAAGAAGCGCGGGAAGAAGGACGCGACAAGGAAGAAGAGGCAGGTGGCAAAGATGAGGGATATCGAGAAGATATGACGAGAAGGCGGAGGAGGAGGAATTCCAGGGGGTGGAGAAGTGGTGCCAGGGCAAGAAGGAGGCCAACCTGAGGGCGGGGCTGCCGGCGAGGGAGGAGGGAAGGATGAGGGTCGTGGGGTGGAACGTGCGTGGGTTGGGGTCAGACTGGAAGAAGAGCAATGTGGCGGACCTGCTGCGAGTTGGGGGTCAACATTGCCCTCCTGCAAGAGACGAAAGGTACGAAAGACAACAAGCAACAGTTGGAGGAGAAGTGGATGAAGGGGTGGTGCTGGAGGAGCTCGGTGGTGGAGGACGCAGATGCGCGGCACCCAAGGGAGGGGTGATGATTGGGTATAGGCGGACCTTACAGATAGCAGTGCGCAAGGTCAGGGAGGTGATCCCTGGCTACTTGATGTTTCTCGATTGGTCGGAGGGGAAGACCAACCTGAGGCTCATAAATCTGTACTACCCAACTGGGGAGGGAGAGGACAAGGTGAGGGTAAGGAATGTCATTATCAGGAGGTTGGAAGAGTGCATGGCGGAGGGAGCAGCTGAGGGGAGGGGCGTGGTGGTGTACACGGACGCGAATAGCTGGGCCAAGGAGGTTGGTGAGCAGGAGATGCTGGGTCTGTATGACACGGCGAAGATGGTGGGTAAGCAGAACGAGATCACATTCGTGCGCAACAAGAAGAAAGGAGGGAAGGGGGAGGTGGAGGAGGAGGGCAAGCAAGGGGGGAAGAAAGGGGAGGCCAGGCTGGACCTTTGCTTGGCAACGCAGGGGACGATGGCACGATTGCTGGACAATATGTGGGTGTGGAGAAATGAGGAGGTTCAATGGCAGGAAGTCACAGACCATCACATGGTAGTCACTGACTTGAGGAACATGTTGCCGGCATGGGCGGGAACGCTGCGGAGGAAGGTGGCCATCTGCCCGTCCAAGTCGGACCTGGATGCGTTGCTGCGGGAGAAGAGGAAGGATGAGTATGAAGGGATGGTGGGGAAGATGCGCACGTACCGGGAGAAAGTGGCGGAATTGCTTCGGAAGGCGATGGAGAAGGGGCGGACCCATCGTTCGAGCAGATGAGTGGGATCCTGCGGGAGACGGCGGGGAAGGTGTTTGGGTTCCGGGACGTGGCCAACACAGACAGGGATTATGAGCCCCATCGCATGAAGAAGCTGAGACGGATGGCGATGGCGGAGCGGGACCCGAGCCTGAGGAGGGAAATGCAGAAGCAGTTGGCCAAAATGAGAGGCGTGCACTACAGGAAGAGGGATCGGGCGTTGGAAGGGAAGCGCAAGCGCATATATAAGGGCATCATGACAGACGGGGTGGCGCCGGTCACGTCGTATGCAACTAAGAATGTGGAGGGAAAGGTGGACAAAGTGGTCACAGATCCGGAGTCGGTGAAGAATGGATGGAGGAACTTCATGGCGGACCTGGCAAGGAGGGTGTTGCCGGTGGGCCCGAGGGTGGGGCGGGTGCCAGAAGGAAGGCCGCAGGAAGAAGGGAGGGTGATCATGGCCCCCCTCACAACGCATGATGTTGAGACAATCCTGGGGGCGCTCCCCGATGGTAAGGCGGCGGGCCCGGATGGAGTGACGGCAGAGATGATCCATGCCTGTGGGGAAGAGATCAAAGAGTGGTTGGGGAGGAGATACAATGAGATGTTGGAGCGGAGTGAAGTGCCGCAGGAGCTCAAGGTCAGTTCGGTGTTCATGGCCACGAAGTCGCAGACAGAACACCCTGGTGACCCTGCAGGCAGAAGGCCAATCACTTTGATACAGGTCTTTTTGAAGGGGCTGCAAGTGGTGGCGTCGCGGTTCCAAGAATGGTGCGTACAGAAGAATGTGTTTGGGGAGGAGCAGTTTGGGTTTCTGAGAGGGAGAAGGATTGAGACCCCAATTGCAGAAATTATGGGAGTGCTCACTGACTCGAAAATTATGGGAGGCAGGGAATTCCACATGTGCTCGTTAGATATCAAAAGGCCTATGATACAGTGGACATGGACGCACTGAGGAGGGGTTGAGACGGATGGGGTTGAGGAGGCATTCATCAGGTATGTGGATAGTCTGTACGAGGGGAGGAAGGCCAAAGTCATTACGGGTTTCGGGCTGACGGAGAGCTATGAGATAGAGAGAGGCATTAGTCAGGGGGACCCGCTTTCATGTCTGCTATTTATCTCATTCATGGAGGAAGTGCTGGCAGAGGTGCGAAAGCAGGAAGGTGGGTATATCCTGGATAGTGGAAGGAAGGTGAAAGTCCTTGCCTTTGCTGACGATGTGATGCTGGTCACTCGAACCAAGGAGCAGATGGTACGGTTGGTCAACACAGTGAGACGGAAGGTGGAGGAGGCGGGCAGCTGTCGTGGACCAAGTGTGACTACCTGTGTGGGGGTGAAGAGCAAGACGGACCTGGACCTGGGTGAGGGTCGAGTCATCAAGGTCCAGCAGAAGGGTGGGGCCATCCGGTACCTGGGAATTTGGATAGACGAGGAGATGAACATGAAGATCAACACGGAGAAGGTCATCCAGAAAATGTGTGGGAGGTTGCACAGGCTGATGGACAAGAAGGTCCCACCGAGGTTGATGGTGCAGATGATCAACGAGTGCGTGTCGACGTGCCTACAATATACGGCGAGGCAGTGCCCCATGCCGCAGAAGGACCTTGAGATTCTTCAACAGCGCTATGCGCGAGTATTTCGGGAGATTGGTGGGTGCTTGGGGAAATGCGACCCGGCGGAGGTGCTCTTCTTCCCGGAGGATGAGGGTGGGATGGGTCTCAAGGACCCGGTGGATGTGCACGACATGATGGTGCTCACGCAACTGCTGGGCAGGGTGGCAGACCAACAAGGGTGCGGCGTGATGCTCCGTGAAGAGATAGCCCTGCTGCAAAAGTTGTGGACGACGAGTGAGCCGCTGCTGGACAACCCCGGAAGTGGGTCAGACTGCACGCGAAGGAGAAGATGCCGGGGTGGTGTCGGGGATGTTGAGGATCTTGCACAAGGGTTGGCCATCGAGGGATGGAAGTATTGAAAAGGAAGCGGAATGGGGAATGCCGACAACACTGGAGGAGCTGGCGAGCATGCAAAATCACCAAGCGGCACAGGGGCATCAGGAGTGGCTGACCTGATTGTGGGCGGAGTTTCAGTGGAAGGGCACGATGCCGCAGTACGTGGAGGCCATCAAGGAGCGGGTGTGTGTGGGGGAAGTGGAGACGGAATATGGTAAGTTGGCGAGGAGGATCCGAGAGAGGGAAGGTGGCAGAAAGAGATCGAAAGAGGGGTCGAAAGAGAAAAGGGAGAGCCGAGAAGGGAGGGAAGGGACAATGGGCAAGAGAGAGGAGGGATGGAAGGACAAAGGAATGGGCCCGGAGAAAGAGAAGAGCGAGAAGTGGGAAGGAAGGGAGCGGAAGCAGGAAGTGGAGGAGGGATGGGGTGAGAGGAGCTGAAGTGGCGGACTGGTAGCGAAAGGATATTGGCGGTGGTGGAGCGGCTGTCCAATGGGGCACTGGCTGTGCGGGTCGGGAGAAGGTGCACGGGAAAAGGGCAAACAAACAATGAGGCAGAGCTGGAAGCCATCCTGGAAGCCATCAGAGTGGGACAGGATGCAAACGTGGAGGTGCGCACGGACAGTAAGGTGGCAAAGGGATGGGTGGAGAGGCTGATGAAGGACGACTGGACACCGACGGACCTGATCGAGTCGAAGGCCGAGGGCCTCCTCCGAAGGGGACAGCGAATTCTGAAGGAGCACAGGGGGTGTCCGGCTGGTGTGGGTGAAGGGGCACCAGGAGACAGGGGCATCGCTGGATGCGGAGGGGAACAGATTGGCAGACAAGATTGCCGGGCAAAGCATCAAACAGGACATAGGCAAGGTGCAACAGGAACGGACCTGGGGTTTTCGGTTGGTTCACCAATGCGACGGGGAGGAGGTGGAGGGAGACTTTCGCACAAGCCTCCAGTCCTTCAGCCGCCGCGGACGCATCTCCAGGGCGGCCCGGAAACGCAAGAACGCACTGGTGGTCATCAATGCTCAGACGGGAAATGGCGGAATAAATACGCAGACCATGCGATGCGAAATGTCGGGCAGACTGGCCATGATGGCAATCTTGCAGCGGTACATCACGGCCAACATCAGATTCTACATCAATGGTGAAGGGATGGGAAATGTTGGTGTGGGGCGAGAGACTATACGAACCATTTGGTTTTTGAATGCCCGGCTATGATGGGCAGTGTCGCTGAAAGGTGGAGTGGTGCCAATGCGATCAAACTGATCGCGTGGCTGGACAAGGGGAAGGAGCAGAAGATGCAGAACAATTGCTCCAAGAAAAATGGGTGGAGCCTATGGGTCAAAGTGTGCAGGTGAGAGGTAAGCAAATAGCGATGGACAGACTCTGGGAGCTCATCGAGCGATCGCGGGGGCGCTGGTACCGCGCCCGAACCTGGGACAGCTTCTGGGAAATGTTCACCACAGAAGTGGCGAACCTCTGCG
Source organism: Paratrimastix pyriformis (assembly GCA_027972325.1). Lineage (NCBI taxonomy): Eukaryota > Preaxostyla > Paratrimastigidae > Paratrimastix > Paratrimastix pyriformis. The sequence continues at coordinate 5,675 of JAPMOS010000222.1, forward strand.
ATCGATATGTGGATGGGATGAGTACGGAGATGGCAGAAGGGCAGACCCACAAGAGCACCCTGCGAAACCAGTGGACGACCCCCCACGTGGTGTCCTCTCTGCTCAGACAAGCAGGCAGTTTGACAACGATGGCATTCTCGCATCCTGGGAATGCCGATTTGAGCTTCCCTGAATTCAGAACGCCCAGCAAGGATGACTGGTTTTTGGGTGGAAGACTGGATGGCTACGGGTTGTTTAAGGAGAATCGCGACCTCCTCATCTTTGCCAACCCTGAATACAACCCACAGGAGGAGATGGACCGGTTATTTACGGTAATTGGTGATTGGGCGGAGAGCCCAATTGGTAGAGCTGGGAAGAGAGCCTTCCGATGTATCGCGATAGTCCCGTACGGAGTGGGTAAGCCAAACCGGACGCGGCCGGTGCAGGGAATGAAGGCGCAGCATGGAGTCGGTTTGGCGCTGAGGGGGACATGCAACTGAAGGAGCTGTTTATCATTGAGGAAGGGGCTTCAGCTTCTGGCTGCCGAGCTTCTGGCGGACGGGGAGAAAGGTGCGGGAAGGCCCCGTTTGACGTGGGCATTCTGCTCTTCGAGAACCAGCGGGCCCGAGAGAGATTCCCGATGGACCCAGCCCCTTGTGGGCATTGGAGAACATGTTGCGAAAGGAGGCGGGAGCGCGAAGAGTGGAGGCTGACTATGAGGGGCGTCCGAAGGAGGGCGAAGTGCTCTATAACTGGAGGGGGATTTCAGAAGGTGTGGTGAAGAAAGTTGCTGGGAGACTGCGAAGACGGTGCGGGCTTAGGGAAATCTACGCGAATGACTGCAGACTGGCAGCAGAGCTGGGGATTGTGGATGAAGAGACCCAGAAGGAGATTGGGAGCGAACTGGGTGGACTGCGGAGAACTATGCTGGTAGCGATCAAGCAACGGAAGAAGAACGAGAAGAACGAGGAAGGGATGGACGAAGGGACGTAGTCCGAGTGTCGGCGGTGACCGCCCCTTGTGGGCGCGAGCCGACCCATGGACCACTTGGGGCGTTCCTTCTTGCGAGCTTGTCTCGCGGGGAGGGCGGACCGGGAGGTCTATGTTACCCGCGGGCTTCGGCCCGATAACGGACTCGGCGTAAGCCGGGAAGTATCACACACACACACACAACATCCTGGATCGTCGTTTTGTAAGAGCGAACCCATGTTTTGCCTTCGCGCACCTTATCACAGCACACAGGTGTTGGTGCCTGATGACCACTGCGCATGAGAAGTTTCTCCAGCGAGTCGTGATACTGTCCTGGCCGCAGCGAGGCCCCGGCGACGCGAAGGTCACTCGCGCGCCTGTTGAAGAGTGACATGATCATGCACCCTGTGCAGTTTGCACGCTCCGGGCGCGCGCAGAATATCGCTTCGGCACCGTACTTCTCAGCGATCTCCATCACCTCTTTCGTGAGCTCGAGACACGTCGTATCGCTGCTGATGGATCCAATTGCACCCTTTCCGCGCAGCTCGAGACCAGCTTTGTGCACTGCGGTTTCATCGCCCAGAGTGGACGCGGTCTCCTCACGTTTGCGGGCGATCTGCGTATCCACTGACGGGACGACGGTTCCACTCGGGAGTTGTGTAACTGTTGCACTCTTCCGCAGCAGGTCGCGTGTCTGACGCAACAACGCAACGCATCGTGGCTTGCCGCCTTTGTTGACGGCGAAGTGAAACGCGCTGCGCACGGGCTGATCGAAGTACGTCTCCACATCCTCCGGGTCCATCGTTACACCCGCGTCCAGCGGCACACCGAGGTCATTGAGCATCACCACGCACGCGTCCTTCTCCTCAAAGAGCTCATCGTGCTCCTCCAACAGCTGTGCGGTGTTGTTCTTCTTGCCCAACTTCTCGCGTTCCTCATCCGTCGGAACCCAGCACTCGCCTGTGCGGACCAGCTCTCCCTCAGCATTGCGGGTCCATCCGAAGAGCGCCAAGATGCGTGCAGCTTGTTCGCCTCGGTGAACGCCACCTCGTCAATCTGCGGGTCTTCGAGGTCGCAGAACTCCAGCTTGAAGTTGTGCTCGACGAGTGCTGCAACGACGAACGGCAAGCTCTTCATGTGCAACTCGCGCGCACGTGCACTCAGCATCATCATCACCTGTTGCTCAATACCCAGACGGCACTCACTCACACAGAGTGTGTCCTCGATGACGCACCCGGCTGAGAGCGCCTCGGTGAGTGTGAGAAGGATCTTGTGGTTGCCGCCGGCGGCACGCTCATACACGATTGTGCCCGTGTTCATGCGATACTTGCGCACGCGGAACATCGCTTGTACCATCTCGATTGCGCCTGTGGTGGTGCTCAGCGCGTGCACAAACGTGTCGAAATGCTCAACGTTGATGTCAACGCCGGCTGTGATGGTGCTCGTGTACATGAAGAGATGGATGTCTTTCTCGACGATGTACTTGTTGATGTCGTTGCCGATGATGTCGCGCTTCTCAGCGAAGTGAGTGACCCGCACCTGTTTGCCCTCGCTGTCCTGCACGCGCCGCATCTCCTTGTCTTTGCCACACATCACGAGGATGTTGAGCGGGCGTGCGCTCGGAGTGGTCTCGAAGTAGTTGCGAATCGCGCGGAGAGCGGAAAGATTCGAGATGAAGCACGCCACACGCTTGCCGGCGTCGAAATGCCGCTTGATTTGACCCGTCACATACGTCACACCGGCTGGGTTGCGACGGTTGAGGCCGGCGTTGATGCACTTCACGCGGTACTCCGGCATCTGTTTGTTGAACTCGATGAGCTTCGCTCCAACTGGCTCCGGATCGCGGTAAGAGAGCAGGTTTTCCAGCAGTCGCACCGTCGATTGTTGCAGCAACCCATCCATCGCAACGATGTGCTCCGAGTGGATCATCAGCTCGCGCAAGTGCTGCACAATACGCGTATCGTTGGTGCTCTGGAGTTGATTCAGAAGGCTTTCCACCTCATCCAATACGAGGTATTTGATGGTGAGAGCACCGCCGAGCGTGCTGCCAAGGTCACCAACCACAACACGTCCAAGGCTGTCCACTTGCACAATGAGACGCTGGTGCTGGTGTACTGAGATGGCGCCGGTGATGTCCATGTATGACTCAAACGGCTTGCTCCCCGGCGTGTTGTACCGTTTCATGAAGTCAAACGCGAGTGTGCGACGGCAGGAGATCATCACAACGGTGCACTGTGGATCAACCTGTGTGAGAATGCGAGAGAGGTTCTGCGTCTTGCCAGAGCCCATGCGCGCCTTGATGCAGGTCAGCTTCTCCGTGATGTCGCACTGCAGAAACTCATCGGCGCGGTGATCGAGCATTAGTGGGTCGCACCAATCGTAGAACGCGTGCAACCGCTTGTGGAAGTTCATCTTCTCCGCGAGTTTGAACTCCTTGGGCACCCTCGGATCACGCTCGTCACGCGAGCAGTATAGTTTGCACGCCGTGTCTGTGAACACCACGAACGGATTGTCGTGGTCGTGGTCAGCATCGCAGATCTCGCAATGATACGACCCCTCATGAGTGATGCGCAGGGCGTTGCCGCTGGTTGTGGCTTCGGTACTCCACGCGTCCTTGCCGAGGTTCTTGTCGAGGTACGCGATCGACGCGGCTGGCAAGTCGCCCGTCACAATCTCGGGCGCCGGGAGCGTGGTCAACTCCTGGCTGAAGTCCAGCGCCTGCAGATCGAGCTCGGGCACGCCTTCGGTGTATGTGACGAGCGAGTCGCGGACCTGCTCATCTGTCACTTCAAGGCAGTCAGGATCACTCGCCAACCGCACCACACGGTGTGCCATGAACGGTGCGCGGCCCTCAACACGAGTGATTTTGTCCTGTGTGAAGCACCGGAACAGGTGGTTCTTGGAGTACACACCCGCGTCAATGCAGCTGTAGCCGCGCTTGAACTTGAGATGACGCGCAATGATGCTGTTGATCTCTCGCGGCACCAGCACCTTGCAGATGACGTGATAGATCTCCTTCTTGGGTCCGCAAGCGGTGTAAACGGTGACACAGTGGCCAAGCAGCAGCTCAATCTCGCGTGTGATCCTCTCAATCGGGATACGCTCGAGCGGCTTCCCGTCAACAGCGCAGCGCTCAATGTCGAAGTACGCCTTGTGTACCGGGATGCCGATGCGTTCGTGCACTGTCTGCACATCTCTCTTGTGTAGCAGGAATGCACGAACTTCGTCAGCAGACTTGTTCGCATAGTCCATGCCCTTGCTTCCCATCTTCTCGATTGCGAAGGTGAGCTCACCCAGCTCAATCTCACATCCACCGACGCTGATCACTGTCTTGCTGCGCGGAACCAGCTTGCGCCACACGGGAAAGTAGCGAGCAATGTTGCCGGTGTACGCGCTGTGCAGCACTTCCACGTAGTCAATATTTGCGGGTGTGTGCCCTTCATCGATCGGCTCCCACGCTTGGGTGACTGTCATGCTGCCGCGCTGCGTCACACGGATGATGTGGCACATGTCTTCTCTTGCCAACTCGGGGTGCCGTCTGACGAGCGAGGCCACCCTCTGATCCTTACCACCAAGCTTCTGTTTGCGCGCGTACGGTAGTGGGTTTGCCCGAATATTTGCGAGCTCATCGGTGTAAAACTTCGCGAGACACACTGCGTGGAGGTGCTGCGGAATCATGATGGACGCTTCAGGAGAGCCAAAGTTCGGTTGCGCACGAGCGCTGATTGCACACTGAACTGGGTACCCTTGAAGCTGAACTCAGGCTCAACGCCAACTTTGACACCGTCGGCGGGGATGGCCATCTTGTAGTATGTCTTCCGCTTTGCGAAGTACGCGTGAGTGAACACGGCCTCGAACGCGAAGGTGATGAAGCGCTGGTGAGACACAGGAAACATGGCTGCTTCGGTGTAGCTTTGCTTCAGCTCAGCGTTGATGGTTTCCTGCATGCTCTTACCCCACGCGTTGAACGCATCGACGCCTGCTTGTCGTGAAGTCGAGCGGTGGGCGATACTCTGGCGCGAGCTCAACAGCAGTTGAATCCGTATCGATGAACAGCTTGCGTCCGCGTTTGCCAGCGATCGCACTCGCGCGGAGAATCGCATCACGAGCAGCAGCAGCGACGGCAGCAGCACACTTCTCGTTGAACACGTAGCAGACGAATGGTGTACCGAGAAGGCCATACAAACTGTTCGCCATTGTCTTGAAGCAGAGTTGCATCATGTTGTGGTACCCCACTTTATCGGTATCGCCGCGGGCTCGCGCCTCTTTGAGCAGTTTCTTGTGTTTGGTACGCTCATCGGTGAAGTATTCCACCGTCTCGGTGAAAGGATCGTGCTCCAGGATCGCGAACGCGGTGTATGTGTTGAGCGTGTTGGTGTCCTCGCGGAAGAGCTGCAGCTCATTGAAGATGCCTTCCGTTGCTGCGTTGGCTGCAGCGACTTCCTCTTCAGTGGGGTTGCGCACGTATGTTGTGTTTTCCGGTGTCCTGCCATCTGCGAACACTTCGGCGAGCGATGCGAACGTTCCGATGAAGCTGAACGGAGAGATGCGATAGGCGCGCATGATAGACGCGTAGAGACCGGTGAAGTCGAACATCATACAGAGAGCCTCGACGACGTACTCGACGACTGACCATGACCGCGCCTGTGTATTGCCCATTCTTCACGCCTCCGCCACCGTAGTTCCAAACAAGTTTCACAAACTCGCGTTCCCGCCACGCAAAGCGCGCCAAGAATGTCATGGCCCACGCTGCTTGAGTGTAGCTGATGTATGCCGACAGCGTGATTCCGGTCACTTCCATGAAACATCGCAGTTTGGGCATGTAGTCGAGCTTCTGAGCGATGTGCAGCACGGCATCGCAGTCGTACAGACAGTATCGGATGATATTCTCGAAGCAATGCTGTGTGTGTGTGTGTGTGTGTGTGTGTGTGATACTTCCCGGCTTGCGCCGAGTCCGGAATCGGGCCGAAGCCCGCGGGTAACATGATCCCCCCCGGGCCGCCTTCCCGCAGGACAAGTCCTGCAGAAAGAGCATCCCAGTGAGTTCATGGGTCGGCTACCGTCCCTCCAGGGGCGGTCACCGCCGACTTCCGGACTACGGCTCTTCTTCCATTCCTGCCTCGAATTTCTCGCACTTCTTCCTTTGCTGAATCGCTATGAGCATCGTTTTCCTGATTCCTGCCAGCTCGCTCCCAACCTCCTTTTGAGTGTCTTCATCCACAATTCCCATTTCCGCTGCCAGTCTACATGCATTCGCATATTCCATCTTAAAGCCGCACTTTGCTCTCAACCTCTTCATCACCTTCGTCACCACCGCCTCCGAGATCCCCCTCCAGTTGTACAGCGTTTCCCCATCTCTCGGGCGGCCCTCATAGTTCGCCTGCACCATTCGACTCCCGGCCTCCTTCCTCAACATCGCCTCCAGAGCCCACAACGGGGCTGGATCCATCGGGAATCTCTCCCTAGCCCGCCCATTCTCAAACATCAAAATCCCCACATCAAAGCGCGCCTTCCCCACCACTTTCCTCCCAGTGCGCCAAAAACTCGGCTCCCAAAAAGCAAACCCGCCCTCCTGGATGATGAAAAGCTCACGCATCTGAATGTCCCCCTTGATCGCCAAGCTCACACCATGCTTCGGCTCACTCCCCGGCTGGATTCTGTTCGCTTTCCCTTCCCCGTGCGGCACAATAACAATGCATCTAAACGCTCTTTTCCCTCCTCTGCCAATCGGACTCTCCGCCCACTCTCCAATTGCTCGGAAAAACCGATCCATCTCCTCCTGGGGGTTATATTCCGGATTCGCATAAATCAACAAGTCCCGATTCTCCTTGAATAGCCCGTACCCATCCGCCGAACCACCCAGGAACCAGTCTTCCTTACTCGGCGTTCTATACTCTGGGAAACTGAGATCCGCATTCCCTGGGTGCGAGAACGCCATCACCGTTAGGCTTCCCGCCTGCCTCAGCAACGAAGATATAGTGTGGGGAGTCGTCCATTGGTTCCTCAGCGTACTCATATGCGTCCGCCCCTCCTTAACTGTCGTGCTTTTCCCTTCCTCATATCGGTCACACATCTCAGCTACCTCTGTCGAGAACGTTTCCCAAAAACTGTCCCATGTTCTCGCCCGAAACCATCTCCCCCGGGACCTCTCCATCAATTGCCATAGCCTCACCTTCGTGATCTTCCTGCCCCTTATCTTCACACACTCTCCCATCGGCTCCACCCACTTCTCCTCGAGCAGCTGGTCTGGGTCTTCAGCTCCCTCCGCCTTGTCCAACCACTCAATTAGCTTCGCAGCATCCGCCCCTTTCCATCTCTCCCCCGCACATCCCGCCATCCCTGGGCATTCAAACACCAAGTGGTTCATGTGGTCCCTCACCCCACACCAACATTTCCCATCCCCCTCCCCGTTGATGTAGAACCGGATGTTGGCCGTGATATACCGCTGCAGGATTGCCATCATCGCCAGCTTCCCGGACATCTCGCACCTCATCGTTTGCACGTTGATCCCCCCGTTGCGACTCTCTGCGTTAATTAACACAATCTCGTTTTTCTTTTTACGAGCCGCCCTCCACATGCGACTTTTCCTCCCCCATTCCTTCATCACCTCTCTGAAGTCTGTCTCCACTTCCTTCCCGTCACTTCTCCGCACCAGCTTGAATCCCCATCCTTTCTCTTCGGGCACCACGCTCGGCTCCATCTTTATGCTCCGTCCCGCAATCTTGTCTGCCAATCTGTTCCCTCCGCATCCAGCGACGCACTAGTTTCCTGATGTCCCTTAACCCAGACCAGTCGTATCTCTCCACGATGCTCCTTCACAATCCGCTGCCCCCTCCGTAGCAGTCCCTCCGCCTTCGATTCTATCAGATCCGTTGGTTTCCACCAACCCTTTATCAGCCCCTCAACCCACCCCTTTGCCACTTTACTGTCCGTTCTCACTTCCACATTCGCATCCTGTCCAATCCGAATAGCCTCCAGAATAGCCTCCAACTCCGCTTCATTGTTAGTCTGCCCTCGACCCGAACACCTCCTCCCCGCTCTCACCGCCAGCGCCCCATTTTTTAATCTCTCAATCACCGCGAACGCCGCCCGTCTTTCCTTCCGGCTTCGTCGCACTCCCATCCGTATAAAACAACCTCCATTCCGCCTCTGGCTCCACCACTCTTACTTCCACCTCATCGCACTCCGCCATCAACTCCTCCCGCCTTTTCCATAGTACCTCGTCCCACTCACCAGCCCTTGCCCTCCCCTTCTTGTTCCCCTCCCTCCACATGCCCTTCCTCTCGCTCGCCTCAATCTGCATCCGACCTCCTCCTCCCATCTTCTTTCGCTCCTTCCCTTCTTACTCTCCCCCTTCCCACCCATCCTCCCTCCCATGTTTCCTCTGTTTCACCACTGCCACCTTCCCCGACGCACTGCAACTTTGCTTGCCTCTTGACTCTTGGTTTCGCTTCCGTCCGCCCCAACCCCCGACTCCCTCACTCCTTCCTTCATTCCCCTTATCTGCATTGCCTTCCTCCTTTTCCATCTCCACTCTCCGCTTCTTGCGCCCCTCCTCCGCCGACTCCTCCTCCCGAATCCGTCTCGCCAATTGCAGATAGTCCGGACTCACCCTATTACCATACAGACACACCCGCTTTTTGATCGTTTCCACATACTGCGGCATCACCCCTTTCCAATGAAATCTCCCCCCTATAATGAGGTCCGCCACACTCCGAATCTTCCTTTTCATGAGGGTCTGTCTGTGCTTCTTTGTTATCTTGCAGGGCTCCGCCATCTCTTCCAGTGTCGTCGGCATGCCGTACTTCACTTCCTCCTTCAGTTTTTCACCGTCCCTCAGGATCGCCATGTCTCTCCTGTGCATCACCTGCAACGCCCCAATCACCACCCCCGGCATCTTCTCCTGCCCGTGCATCTTCACCCACTTCCCTGCATCATCCAACAGCGGCTCATGCGTCGTCCACAATTTCTGCAGCAGCGCAATCTCCTCCCTCATCACCACTCCACACCCCTGCTCGTCCGCCATTCTCCCCAAAATTTGTGTCATCACCATCATATCGTGGACATCAATCGGGTCCTTCAGCCCCATACCCCCTTCCTCCTCCGGAAAGAACAGCACCTCTGCCGGGTCACATTTCCCGATACAACCTCCAATTTCCCTGAACACCCTCGCATATCTTTGCTTCAGTGTTTCCAAGTCCTTTGTCGGCATTGGGCACTGCCTCGCCGTGTACTGTAGGCAAGTCGAGACACACTCATTAATCATCTGCACCATCATCCTCGGAGGGACCTTCTTGTCCATGAGCCTGTGCAGTCGCCCACACATTTTCTGGATCACCTTCTCCGTGTTGACGTTCATCTCCTCATCTATCCATATCCCAAGATACCGAATTGCCCCACCCTTTTGCTGTACTCTGATCTTCCGACCCTCTCCCAGATCCAAATCCGTCTTCCCCTTCACCCCGCCACACAGGTAGTCGCACTTGCTCCACGACAGCTCCATACCAGCCTCTTCCACTTTCCGCCTTACCGTGTTCACCAAATGGACCATCTGTTCCCTTGTTCTCGTCACCAACATAATATCATCCGCGAACGCCAACACCTTTACCTTCCTTCCACTATCCAGAATATATCCCCCCTCCTGTCTTCTCACCTCCGCCAAGACTCCCTCCATGAAGGATATGAACAGTAGGCAAGACAGCGGGTCCCCCTGACTAATTCCCCTCTCGATGTCGTAGCTATCCGTCAGCCCATACCCCGTGATCACACGCGCCTTTCTCCCCTCATACAAGCTGTCCACATACCCGACAAATCCCTCTTCCACTCCCATCCTTCTCAACCCCCTTCTGAGCGCCTCCATGTCCACTGTATCATAGGCCTTTTTTATATCTAGCGCACACATGTGGAACTCCTTACCTCCCATGATCTTCGAGTCCGTCAACACCCCCAAAATCTCAGCAATCGGCGTCTCAATCCTGTGTGTGTGTGTGTGATACTTCCCGGCTTACGCCGAGTCCGTTATCGGGCCGAAGCCCGCGGGTAACATAGACCTCCCGGTCCGCCCTCCCCGCGAGACAAGCTCGCAAGAGGGAACGCCCCAAGTGGTCCATGGGTCGGCTCGCGCCCACAAGGGTCTCAATCCTCCGATCCCTCAAGAAACCAAACTGCTCCGCCCCGAAGACTCTCTTTTCAACGCACCAGTCTTGAATCTCGATGCAATCACTACCTGCAATCCTTTCAGGAAGACCTGAATTAAAGTTATAGGCCTTCTTCCCGCCGGATCCCCCGGATGCTCCGTCTGCGATTTGGTTGCCATATAGACCGAGCTGAGTTTCAACTCCTTAGGAACCTCACACTTCTCCAACATCTCATTGTATCGCCTCCCCAACCACTCCTTAATTTCGTCCTGACAAGCATGGACCATCTCCGCCGTCACCCCATCCGGACCAGCCGCTTTCCCGTCCGGCAAAGCCCCCAATATCGTCTGGATATCGTGCATCGTCAAAGGGGCCATGATTACCCTTTCACCCACGCCTCCCTTCACCTCCTTCTGTCCTTGCCCCCCGTCCCCCAACGGCAGCTTCCGTCTTGCCAGCTCCGCCATGAAACCCCGCCATCCCTTCTTAACCTCCACCGGGTCCGACACCACCCTGTCCACCTTCCCCTCCGCATTTCGAGTCGCGTAGGATGTAATTGGCGCCGCGCCATCCGTCATGATCCCCTTACCCATACCATTTCAATTTTCCCCACATAATTATCCACAACCTTTTTCAGTCGAACAAGTACACTCCCATTCTTTTTTATCCCCAATTCCCCCAACGACATTCTATCCTTCCTAACCTTCTGAACCCAAGAAATCGCATACCTCGAATCAGTAGTAATTTGGACATCACCCCCACCCGCCATCTCCAGCGCTCTTACAACCGCATAAAGCTCCGCTTCGTTATTGGTTTGATTTAGCCACGGCGATCGTTTTGCCTCCTTCTTCACAAACTTGCCATCTATATTTTCAATCACCGCATATGAACCTCTCACCATTTTTCCTTCTCTACATGAAGATCCATCCGTGAAGAAGTGGGATTTTCCTATCCTACCCAAATTACACGCCCTTTGGCGCTCCTCCTGCACTCCCACCCCATTCTCCACGACCTTCATCACAAGTGCATATTCTTTCTTCAGTCTTTTCAACACCTTCGAGTATCCTGGCATACAAGTCTTTTTCAGCAGCTCCGTGTACCACCGAGGAACATTCCCCCCTTTACTCCCACCAGATTTAGTTGTCAGTGATCTCAATAATTTACCATCCCTCGTGGCTAAATCGCTTAATCTCGTCCATCCTTCCCCAAATATTCTCTTTCTTTGACCCCTCGGTATCGTGATCAAGTCCCCCAAATCCTGATCATTCTCATAGGCGCTACCTTCCTCCCATCTCCCAACTTCCATCCGTACTCCTTGTCTACTAAAAGCACCCAAGGTTCGCTCTATAAAAGATGGCCACCCCCCTCGGGACCATCGCTCCGGGTCATTAAACAAGCAAGAGGTTGTATTCTCCTTCTCTCTCTTCTCATCCCTCGCCTCCATCAGAATCTTCCCCTCAATTCGATCATCATCTCCAACTCTTTTTGCCGTCTGCAACACCACTATCTGATCATGCACATCCGTTGGTTTTTTCACACCCAAACCGCCATTCTCCTTCATCACATAAACCACGTCAACAGGGTCCGACTTTTTCAAACGATTTCCGAATGCCTCCCTAATCTTCCTCGAGTACAACTTCTCCACCTCATCCAACTCAACCTTCCTGAGAGGCATGCTCCGAGCTATATATTGCAAACACGGCGTCACGCATTCGTTAATCACTTTTCCCAATTCCTGCATCGGAAAGTATGCTTCGCCAATTCGAGTTAGCTTCTGCGCCAATTTCTCATAGAGCTTCCTAAAATTCACTTTCATGTGCAATTCTTCATCGATCCAAATCCCGAGATACCTGATCCCTTCTCCCTTCGCCTTACATTTCACTTCCTCTCCCATAATTATGATCCCCGACTTATCATCATCATTTGTCATATAGTCTGACTTCTTAAAATTAATATCCATATACGCTTCTCGTATCATCCCAACCACCTCCCACTCCCAATTCTTATCAGCTCTTCCTTTGATTCAGTGATAATAATAATATCATCAGCAAACGCTTGAATCAACACTTCTCGAAGGCTTGCCAGAGTATATCCCCTTCCATGAACCCTCCTCAGGATTGTTTCCATAAATGTGACAAACAACAAACATGACAGCGGGTCTCCCTGACTGATTCCCCTTTGGACCTCATAGGGTTCAGTGAGCCCAAAAGATGTAATTACACGAGCCTTCCTACCTTTATATAAATCCCTCACGTATTCGATGAAGCTTCTCTCCAATCCCAACTCAACCATTCCCCTTTCCAACGCTGCGAAATCAACCGTATCATAAGCCTTCGATATATCCAGTCCAAGCATATACCATTTCTTCCCACGCATTTTCGCATCCTCAATCACGCGGATCAGGTTTAAAATGGGGACCTCAATGTGTCTCCCTCTGAAATGCAAACTGCTTTTCTTCGAAAACCTTATCCCCATGACTCCTTTCCACCTCAGCAATTCTCTCCTGGAATCGATTAGCCAGAATACACTGAAGAATTTTCAACGTTACCGAAATAAGGGTAATCGGCCGCCGATTGGTCGGGTCACCAGGATGAACTTCCACCGACTTCATGATCATATGAACATTACTTTGCTTCATATAATCTGGAACCCTTCTCTCACACAGAATCCTATTATATTCCTTAAGCATCCATTCAAAGACCTCATCCGGGCAAACCTTAACAATTTCTGCCACCACCTCATCTGGTCCCGCAGCTTTGCCCGACTTCAAGTGCCGAATCACACTCATCAGTTCTTCCATCTCGATTGGCTTCATAATTCCATCAATTCTCTCCTGATACTCCTCTATGGGGCACATTTCATCATTACCTCTTTTCTTGGCCAGGTTCTCCATAAACAACCTAAATCCTTCCTTAACTTCACCAGGGTCCACCGTTATCCTCATTTGCGTCCTGCCCCCTCTGCCAACGAGCCAAGTCCTCCCCCTCCAAGGCCCCCACCCTGTACTCGACTGCCACAGAAGCGCCGCTACAGGCAGTGTATCTCGATCATCTCGGGGCGCTTCCCAACAGCAACGGGTTTTGCCACATTTTGGTGTGTGTGGACAGATTCAGCAGGTGGGTTGTTCTCGCCCCCGCCACGGCCGTTGATGCGGACACCACCGCCCGCCTCTTCTACGAGCGCTGGGTCGGCACGTTTGGACCCCCTGCCTTCCTTGTCTCCGACGGCGGCTCAGCCTTCAACAGCAAGACCTTTCAGCAGCTCTCCGACCTGCTTGCCTCTCAGCACCATATAACCTCCCCGCACCATCCAGAATCACATGGTACGGTCGAGAGGGCAAACCGCTCGGTCCTCGCCACCCTCCGCCCTCCTCCATGAGACCATCACCCGCCCGCGCAGAGCTGGGTCGACGCCATTCCCGCAATCCAGTTCGCCTTGAACACGTCATGCAACAGAGTGACGGGAGTCACCCCCTGGGAAGTTCTCCATGGCTTTCCCCCACGCCTGCCATTTTTCAGCGACCTCGGCATCCTCCATTTATCCGACGACCCTGAATCCCTCGCCGCTCGCCTCGCCGCCCGCAGTGTCGGCCTCATCGCCCAGGTCGCAGCTGCAGAGAAGGAGTCCTTCGCCAAAGTCCGTGCAGACTACGAGAAGAAGCACCGGCAGCACCCCGAATACTCCCCTGGTGATTACGCTTTGTGCCGGAACTTCCAGGCCGGCAAGCTGGAGATGCCCTGGAATGGCCCCTTCTTGATCACTGCTGTGAACGACAACTCCACCTCACCCTGATCGACATCCTCGACAACCATGAGTTCAAGGCCCACGTCAACAACCTGGCCCCCTTTGTTGTTCCCGCCGACCGCCTTGCCCCAGCACCAGCCAACCTCGCCACACCACCTGAGCTGACCCTTCCCACCCCGACCACCACTGTCGCCACTTCCACTGCCATTGCCACTGTCACTGCCACTGCCCCAGCCCCCATCACCACCACTACCCCTGTGCCCACTGGTCCCCCAGCCTCCAGGCTGACCACCGCCAAGCAGCCCCTCCACCCCCTGGCTCCCGCCGCTTTGAAGGAAGGTGAGTACCTCGTTGAGGAAGTCTTCGAGCACGATCTCCGTGATGGCCACCTTTGGTTCCGCGTGAAGTGGGTTGACTACCCCGCCGGAGTCGATGAGTGGGTGGCATACAGGGACTGCCGCTGGGCCCCGGCCGTCAAAGCTTACGTTAAAGCCAACAACCTCCACCCCACCCTGCGTCCCCCTCAACGCCGCCGCCGCAGAGGAAACGCCCGCTAATTCTCGTCTTTGTCCCTTCCACCCTACCCCACCACCCATTCCACACTCCACTTTCCAGTTTTCCGCTCCAACCCCCGCTTTTTATGGAAAGTCAGTGTTGTGAGATAGCCTTCTCCTCCCCGGCACCCAAGATATCCGAGTTCGACCTCGAACTCCAACTTCCTCCTTTTCCTATCTCCCGACCGGTTCCTGCAACAAGGGGCAGAAAGTCCGGGTCGAGGCAGAAGAGGTGCAAGTACTGCAAGCAGTGGGGGCTGTGCAGCATGACGATGGATTGATCAAGGGTCGGAAACGAAAGACCGACCGGTTTGGTCCCGACCGGTCGGGACCGGTTTGGCAAACGAGGGACCGCCCAGGGACCGATTTTTTCGGAGCAGGGACCGACCAGGGACCAACTTTTTTTCGGCGGGGACCGACCGGTCCCGACCAGGGACCGACAATTTTGGGTTGGGGACCGACCATTTCTCTGGAAGTTCGGCAAACACGTGCCTGGCTTGAGGAAAGACGTGTATTTCGAGTGAAAGGAAGTGTGTGAGGGTTGGGGGTTGTGCAGCTTTGCTCCTCGAACGTCTTCCCCTGCGGCCGCCCCTGCGACGACGGCTCCTGAGGCGCTGCGAGACTGGCCCATCGGCTGCAGAGCTCCTCTCCTCGCTCGCGTCACGTCGCTCGGGCTGGCGTGGCCCTCTTCACAGGGGGCCCGCCTGCACCACTTGCTGGACGCCCCAGAGTCGCCGGGTGACTGGCCACAGCTGGCAGCTGCCCTGCCCCGGCTGGCCAACCTCCAGTCAGCATCAGCAACGCGCCGCCGGCCCTGCAGTTGACCTGCCCCCAGCTGCGCATTCTACAACTGGACGGGGCGGACGGCGACCAAAAGGTGGTGCTGACGAGCCCCCTGTTGGAGTGGGCAGATGGCTGCTTTGGTCATGTGCGGTTGGCCGTGCCTGCCCCCAACCTGTTGCATGGATTCTGTGACGAACCACCTTGTTGAGTGGCGATCGGCAACCCCAAGGACCCCCCACTGGGTCATGAGCTGAGTGTTACTGATCAGAGAGAACATGCTCAGCCTCAGGAGGGTCCGCAGACGGAAGTTTGGCATCGATCAACCGCTTGTTCTCCTTGATGTACTTCTCCGCCTGTGGAAAGAAAAAACCGTTTGGGTCAAAACAATCATTCAGCGGCAGACCTTGATGTTTCCCCGACAATTTGGCTCATACCATTCCCAACAATCTTCCTCATGACCAAACCCTTTCCATTGCACCCTCAAAAGGAGTCGCCCGGCCTCAAAACAGTGGCCCAAGATCGCAGCAACGCGAGATTCCCCCTTCTTTGGGGGGAGGCCAACTGGCACCGGATGTGGCATCGAGGTCGAGCTGGGTATTGCAATGACGATTGATTGCTAAGCAAACAGACCTCTTCAGGCCAAACAGTCCGATCTCGTTGACTGGTGGGGACGGGATGATCCACGGGGACATCTCCAGAAGACGAAGGAACAGGCGCCAGCAGGGAGAAGGTTTCCGGCGGCGTGGAACTGGAGGACGGCCTCAGAGAGAAGTCCAGTCCCTTGTTGAGGAGGATCTGGCCCTCGCCGTTGGGCGCGGCGATGTTGGATGGAGGAATGATGGCACACAGGAGAGGGAGGATCGGGAGACGCTGGGTCGCGCGGAGGAAAACCCATTCGAGTGATGAGGAACCAGTGGCCTGAAAGACGTCGAGGGCGCACTGGGCTTCTTTGTCGGAGATGGCAGCTTTGGCTCCCTCCTTCCCCCCCCGGAAGACTGCAACCACTCGGGCCACCCAGTGCCGTTCTTCGGAAAAAATGTGGAGGGTCGTGTCGTATTTGATCTCGTCCTTGCCGATCTCCAGTTTGGCAAGCCCTGCCACAATATAACGGCCTTTCCAAAATAACGTCAGTGGGCTCCTCGCGAAACCCAGACCTTGTCTTGCCCTTGATGGCCGTTCTCGGTGTGGCTGGTCGGCAGGAAGTGCCACATTCAGTGGCGTCATCAACGGGGTCCGAATCCCCACCGGTCTCCCTCCTCGACTTTTCCACCTCTTCGGCTTCAAAATCCGAACAGAAAGCATGAGGCGACACCCGGCCCAGAAAACAGACGATTTCCCAATCGTTATCTGCTTCCTCGAGTGCGAACGCCTTCCAATAGTTAAATTCGGCCTCTGAACGAATCTCTGTTTGGTTTTTCGAAAAGAAATGCGGTGCGTGAACAAGTTCTGCAGACGGTATTGTTTCCCGGTCCAGGTGTAAACGATGCGATCCACTTTGGAGGGAGAAATAATCTTGTTGATGATCTCAACCGCTTCCGGAAAAACACTGCCTCGGAAGCAGAAAACCAGTTGCTCATTCTTTGCAAGTCAGAGAGATTGGTAATTCTCAGTGGTGTGCATTCAAATCAAGCAGAACAAAAAACCAGTTCAATTCCGGAAAGAGTCACTCTGACCTCGGGGCTAGCGGCTATCCGCGAGAGGGTCTGCCTTTTTTTGCCAGGGACCGACCAGGGTCCGGGTTTTTTTTGTGGGGACCGACCGGTCCCGACCAGGGACCAAACCGGTCGGTCTTTCGTTTCCGACCCTTGAAGACACAAGCAGGACTTTGGCCACAGCGAGGCCTACCTGGATGACATGTGCCCGGCGGGGCGCCGCATCGCGGCTCAGCTGCGCGCAGGAATGTCCCTCGACGGTGAGTTCCTCCGCACCTGGAAGTCCAGACCTGCTGAAGTGAAGCGTGGTGGGGCATCTGCTGCAGCGACGCGGGGCCCATCCAGCCCGGCGTACGAGGGCCTGCGGAAGAATGCTTGGGACCGCATCCATGCCATCCGGGGGGCCCCCGACTGGGCCCGACTGGAGGCCCTGGGTGGCGACAGGTGGCAGATCATGATCGGGAGGCCGGCTGCGGGATGGGGCCGCCTGACCAAGGAGGCCGTCAACAGGATCACGGGACTTCCTGGCCCAGGTCCGCACGCACCAATTCATTCGAAACTCGGCTGATTTCCGGCGAAAGGAGTTCCTTGTGCACGCTTTTTGCTGCGTTGTGTCATTTGTGAAGGAGGCAGCCTGCATGTCGAATCGGTGGGCCCTTGGGACGGGCTTCATCAAGGAGCCGCACCAGGGCCCCCTCATCTGCCGCGTGGTCTGACCATCACGCGCACAGATTTCGGAGAGCCCTGACGCGAGTCTCCCCCCAGGGAGTTCAGTTCCCTCAGAATGGCCTCTTGCACTGGGTGGCTGCCCGGTGGTCGGGGAGCGGGACAATAGCCAACTTGAGTGCTCGGTCGGGCGACCTCCGCGACCAAAGACAGGTATTCAATTCCTGAAACGGATGGTGGTGGACTTGTCTGATTTTCTCTGCGTCTGCGTGTGTCTCGGGGGTGGTCCCACTGACAATAATTTTCCTCCGTCCCCCTTTCAGGCGGCCGTGTCGTCCCATCCCGTTCCCACGATCTTTTGTGAAATCGGGTTGGGAAATGGGGGAAATGGGAGTAAAACCTTTTGTGAACTCTTCTCGCTTGCGATTATCTAGTGAGCCTCCTACGAGGCTGCATCGACGCACGTTTTGGGGAATGTTAAGGTAACCCAAAGGTTAAGGTCTTCGAGGGCTTTTGTTAACCTTATGATAAGATTAAAATCCGACCTGGAATTGACAAGGTGGGGTTTCCCGTTAAGCGTACGTTAACCTTTTTGCCCCAAACCTTAAGATAAGCTTTGTGGAAGACTTAAAGAAGAGCCAAAAACAAAACCCGAAGGAGCCGATGTTTCAACAGGTGTTTGTTTCGCCTCGCAACGACCTTTTCCCGGGACATGCTCGGAGCTCACCCACAAGCTCACCCACAGGATTGCCCCAAAGCTCACCCACAGGATCGCCCCAAAGCTCACAGGATCGCCCCAAAGCTCACCCACAGGATCGCCCCAAAGCTCACCCACAGGATCGCCCCAAAGCTCACCCACAGGATCGCCCCAAAGCTCACCCACAGGATCGCGCCAGAGCCCCCACAGGATCGCCCCAAAGCTCACCCACAGGACGCACTCGAGCTCACCAGACGCTCCCAAAAACTGATTCGGAAGAGCAGATTCCGTCAACGGGTTATTAGGTAAACGAAAACGGGTGGTGGAAGGGGTGCGAAATGGATTATATTTGTCACCAAAAATAACGGAAAGAAGGGTTCACTGAGGGCGGTGCTCAATTGACGAAGCAGCCACGGCGTCTCAGCAAGAGAATAAAAAAAGCGACATTCACGACCGCGAGTGGACACCAGCTGAGAGAGAGATGAACTCAAAGTAGTGATGGTGGTGCTTTCTCGCGCAACCCATCCGTTTCGTTTGGCGAGTTCGACATCTTCAAGCAAAACTTTGCAAACTTCGGCTTGACTTCGCCAAGACCACTACGAAGCCAAGACCAGGTTGAGTTGAGGAAAAAGAGAAAACAATGCACAGACCGTTCCCCCATCATCCGCATCATCCGCACGCTCGACTGCGAACCTGCGAGTATGAGAGGAGTAAAGAGAAAACATGAAAAGGAAACCAAAATCATTCAAATAGGTCTCCAAACAAAAGAAAAAGAAAATATTCCCAGACAAAAAAGAAAAAGGCAGCCGTCGCAAGGGCAAGGCGCGAACAGACGAATATATCACCGGTGAGAGGTTCCTTCGGTTTGTGAAAGTGAAAAACACGGGGAAAAAAGGGGAAAAAAAGGGGGAAAATGTGACGAAAAAGGGGACAATTTTTCTAGGCAACAGAGGATCTTTCCGAGAGGGGAAATTGACTTCCGCGCCCTTTCCGATGGAACCCACCGCTTCTGCTCCTGCCGCCGCTGGTCCTGCTGGAGCCGCCGCTCCCGTCGCTGGGGGAACGGGCCTGGAGTTTTACGAGGCTATGCCTTGCCCCGATGAGGCACGCCTGATCCGGCGAGAGTTGGCACTATTTGCGAGGGTGGTTTTGAAGCGACCCCTCGAATTCCTAATGGGTCACACGGCCACTACCGACGAGCGGATGACCTTCCTCACCAACCAAATGACCTTCATCTACAACGCTATGGCTGCCCAGCTCGCTGCAACCCATGCTCCCGCGGTCGCCCGGAGAATGGTCTGATGATCCCCCCATTTTGCTTTCACGACCGACTGTCGGTAGGCCTTTTCCATTGTCCTGGACTGGCCGGCGACCAAGTTCAAGCGTGGTGGTGCCAAGGCCGATGTCCCCGTTGTTATAACCGAGGAAGTTGTGACGGCGTTCAAGGTGGCTCTGGCCAATGCGGCAGGCTGCCCAGTCGCATGCCTGGGTGACAAGGAGACCGCCATCCTCTACGAGGAAGTCAGGACAAGGAAGACCAATCTGACGGCAACGTCTGTTTGTGTGGTATTTGAGGGATTGTTGACTCACCACCCATCGAACAGCATCAAAACTTGGTTCATGGCCAACAAGAAAGCCTCCCCTGGTTTCATTGATCTCTTTGATGTAATCCTCGCAGCCCTTGCAACCCACCAGATGCCCCAGGAAGACCTCGACACGTTGAGAGGGCGGTCTGTGGACGCAAAAAATTCATTTAATCCAACCCGTGTTTACCCCCAAACTAGTTTTGGGTCCCCTGACGCCCCCTACATGTTCGTGATGCTGATGAAGCTCTACGTGACGTATGAGCCCAAGAAAGGCAAGAAAAAGGCCAACCGGAAAGGTAAAGGTAAGCTGAGGGAGGAGGCTGCCGACGATGAAGATGGCGATGGCGATGGCGATGGCGATGGCGATGGCGATGACGAATCTGGGAGGAAGAGACCTCGCAGGCAACGGGAGCCCTTCGACAGTGATATGTCCTCGATCGATCTTGAACCATTTGCCCGAGCAGGTCTGTCACCAACTCCGCCAACCCCCCCCCCCCAAAAAAAAAAACAAAAAACAGCCACTCCGACGAGGGTGGGTACATGCCCCGTGTGCTCATGCTGCTCATTATGTGCCCACTCTCGGACAGACATGACGGGACCGAAGCGCCAGGAGTTGATGGCAGCCCTCCTCGAGCTGGACCCTGAAGCCGGGAAACTCTTGCCGAAGAAAGACCACGCCGAAGACCGCCGGGGTGTGGGCGCAATGGCAATGGGCGCAATGGCCACACACCAATTTTCGCTGTAAAAGAGGAGTCCAAGGAGGAAAAAGATTTCCAATGAATTGGCGGCTGCATATGGTGCGGAGGGTGGCGGGGGCGGCGGCGGACAAAAACTAAACGTCATCCATCATCATGCAATCATCATGCAATCATCATGCAATCATCATGCAATCATCATCCGATCATCCGATCATCATCATCATCCGATCGTCGTCATCATCATCCGATCGTCGTTGTCATCATCATCATCATCATCATCATCATCATCATCATCATCATCCATTCATCATCATCATTCAATCATCATCATCATCATCATTCAATCATCATCCAATCATCATCATCAACATCATCATCATCCAATCATCCAATCATCATCATCATCATCATCATCACCCAGTCATCATCATCACCACCACCATCATCATCATCACCGCCACCGCCACCGCCACCATCATCACCACCCAACCATCATCACCACCACCATCAACATCATCACCATCATCAACATCATCATCACCATCATCGACATCATCCGATCATCATCATCATCATCAACATCAACATCAACATCAACATCAACATCATCATCATCATCATCATCATCATCATCATCATCATCATCATCCAATCATCATCATCATCCAAGCATCATCATCCAATCATCATCATCATCCAGTCATCATCATCATCATCATCATCATCATCCAATCATCATCATCCAATCGTCATCATCCGATCATCATCATCATCATCATCATCATCATCATCATCATCATCATCATCATCATCATCATCATCATCATCATCATCATCATCATCATCATCATCATCATCATCATCATCAACACCAACATCAACACCGACCTGCGCATGACTCCCGTGAAGGCGCCACACCTCGGCATGCCAGGAGTTGGGGCGGGCTCGACGCATCGTTCCCGTCGACCGGCCGTGTGGTTCGCCAGCCAAGCGCCCATCGGAGGTGCATGCATGGGTGTCCTTTTCGATAAGGTCCTGAAGGGTGTGGCCTCACAACATGGCGGGCGTCGGCCTGAGCCTGAAGGCGCACCGGGCCACTGGGCAGCGAGGCCCACTACGCGGTGAAGAAAAAGAGAACCAATGAGCCTCTCAGACACACCTCTCCACGCCGACGAGTCCCGGGCGGGATGTGTGGTGGGGAGGGGAGGGAGGGAGGGAGGGGAGGAGGAGGGAGGGAGGAGGGAGGGAGGGAGGGAGGGAGGAGGAGATCACCGAACCCATCGCCCACAGGCCGGAACCCCATTTATGGACGAGAAAAGGTGAGTGGTGGTATGTGCCGCAAGAGAGAAGAGGGTGCACCACAAAAAAATACTGCGACTCTTCCCTTTCAGGCCCTGGAGCGGACGAACGAATAGGAGGAGCTTTGCAGTCTCGGGGAGGCTTACCGTCAACACATTTAAGATGACGTGGGAGCACCCTGTTCCCTCACAGAGGGTTATCGATATCCCGTATAGGGAATCACCGATCCTGCGCAGCTCGCCGATACAGAAAACAACCGCAGATCCCCTGATATAGGCACTATCATGTGCCCTTCTGGAAAATAATGGGAGAGGTTGAAAAAAAATCACAAGTATCATCCGAAACAGCTTGTGGTGGTGGGCGGATGGTGGTGGGTGGTGGGTGGATGGTGGATGTTGGGTGGTGGGTGGTGGCGGACTGTTCTGGATGTCGAGCCGCTCGAGCATCTCGTCGAGCCGCCCCAGGGGCGCGTCCTCGAAGTCGTTCGTCCAGAAGCCGTCCAGCCCCTGCAGCGGCTTGGGCTTCAGAATGGCCACCCCTGCCCCCCAACCCCCCGCCCCCCCCCTCCGACCAGCGGCACACAGAGACCGACCCACCCGGTTCCACGGAGCCCCCAGCCAAAGGCAACGGTGAGGTTCCCCGAGAAGACGGGTGCGGGTGGTGCAGGGAGTGGGGCTTGTCTCGTACGTGTTGTGTGTGTGTGTGTGTGGGGACCCAGGGCGGTCCTTTGCGGTGAGCTTGGGCTGTGCCACCCGAGGCATCAAAGCGACCCCCCCCCCGCCAGCGACCGCGACGGCCGCCCAAGACCCCGGCATGAGGCGGCGACCGAGGGGCTGGGGATGGCGGGCATCCGTGCGAGGAGGAGGGCCCGGGGGGGACAGCGGCGGGGGTAGGCGACCTTCTTGCGCTTGAACTCGTCCCAGAGGAGCGACGAGAGGCTCACGGCGGGCTTGTGCTTGAGGATCGAGGGCGCGGCGACCATCCGGCCCGTCCGCGGGTCCTGCACGGGGATCGCGTCGTACGAGGGGGCCCGGCAGAACACCTCGTACGACGTCCTGCCGGGTGGTGGCCAACCAAACAACCCACCCCCGCCGCCGCCGCAACAGAATGGGGACCGATCAACGCCGGGCGCGAGGGAGGGTGCGTGCCGAAGCAGGTATGCAAAAAGGACACAAGATCAGGGGCTCGAGTCGGGGGCGCCCTGCAGCTGCCAGCGGGGGCCCAGCAGCAACCAAGGAGGGGGTGGGCCGAGGGACGGACCTTGGGGTGCGCATGCGGGGGTCCGGTCGCCCACGAAGACCTGTTTGGCCTCCTCGACCGTCCGCTCGGCCGCCAGGATGGCCTCCGTGCTCTGCGGGGATGGCCGGCGAGGAAGGGAGGGAGGGGGGGAGGGGGCAGGGTGCGCGATGATGCAGGCGGGTCCCACAGGGGCACGAGCCAGGATTGCGATCGATCGTGGCGTCATGGGTCATGGGGTGGGATTGGGGAGGGGAGGGGGAGGAGGGAGGGAGAGGGAGGCGATCCCGGGTCATCCGCGCGAGGAGGGGTGGCCGATGGAAGAGCTGCCCTTGGCCCCGGGGGTGCCACTGGCAGAGGATGGTGGTGGGTGGATGGTGGGTGGATGGTGGGTGGATGGTGGTGGCGCGGGGGGGGGGGGGTGCTGATGGCGATGTGTTGCTGATGCTGATGATGGTGATCGTAGGTCGCGGTTGGAGTGGATGATGGTGACGACGATGGTGACGGTGATGGTGATGGCTTGGCAGGGTGGCGATGATGATGATGATGTTGATGGCAGGGTGACGAGGACGATGATCATGATGATGACTGGATGCCGCCATGCGGACCAGGTAGAGGTCGGGCTCAAGGGCGATGATGGGGGCGATGATGGATGGGGGGCGATGATGGGGCGGGGGGGGGGGGGGGCGACGGACCATGACCGGATAATGAGGAGGGCAAGTATTATCATCGAGGACCCTTGAGCGGGCAGGAAGGCTCCAGAGGAAGCACCGAAAAAAAGAACGGCGGTTGAAACGAGAAAAATGCCCTTATCAAAACCGATTCGTCTGTAAACCGGAGGTGGTGTTTCATAACTGATGTGATGTACCACAGATCGATCGGACGGTCCACTTTTGCGTGGTGAAATAGAATGGTGGACGAAATCATGGAAGCCTTGGAACGCAAAACAATTACAGTATGAAATGGTTTTTACAAGGCCTTTACAAGGCGCCCACCACTTTTCCCGGCCTTGTATGGTGACAAGGCAGGCCTTGTAGTACAAGGATTTGTACAAGGCCGACAAGGATTTGTACAAGGCCGACTGACAAGACTGGAAAAGTATGACTCGAGCTTTTCCTTGTCAACCCAGTCTTGTCTTGCCCTTGTACAAGCCTTGTCATGGTTTTTATGTGCTTTGTTTTTTATGACCGAAGGGCAAGGGAATTGAACCACAGACCTGATACCTGCCTACCTAACGTGCTACCTGCTGACCTAAAAGACCTAGACCTGCTGAAAGTGAGTGAGCAAGTTGAGCATGACACTCAGCAGTGTTGCACGGACAGGAGGAGGAGGAGGAGGAGGAGGAGGAGGAGGAGGAGGAGGAGGAGGAGGAGGAGGAGGAGGAGGAGCGGGAGGAGGAGGAGGAGGAGGAGGAGGAGGAGGAGGAGGAGGAGGAGGAGGAGGAGGAGGAGCAGCGGAGGAGGAGGAGGATGAGGAGGAGGAGGAGGAGGAGGAGGAGGAGGAGGAGGAGGAGGAGGAGGAGGAGGAGGAGGAGGAGGAGGAGGAGGAGGAGGAGGAGGAGGAGGAGGAGGAGGAGGAGGAGGAGAAGGATGAGACAGTGGGGTGGACAGAGACGGCTGGAGATGGTGTGAGGGATGGGGACAGAGGGGTGGATGGAGATGACGGGATGGCGACGAAAGGCAGCAAACTGATGGCTGTGCGATTTTTTTTTTTTCTATGTCAATTTTCAATTCTGGATCTTACGGGCGGTATACAAGCCCGCCTTGTCAGCCTTGCGAGCGTCCTTGTTGTGGTCTTGTCAGCCTTGTGAACGTCCCTGTTGTGACCTTGTCAGCCTTGTATGGGATCCTTGTGATGGCCCTGCCAAGCCGTGTCAGCCTTGTCGTGCGGCCTTGCAATTGTGCGGGCTTGACTCGACTTTTTACAAGAATGCACAAGATTCCCTGCCCAAATTCCCATACAAGGCGACTTCCTTGTCAGCACCTTGTATGACGTCCTTGCACAGCCTTGCACAGCCTTGTAAAAGTCGTGTCGACCTTGTACATCCTTGTGAAAATCTTGTAAAAAACGTGTACAGCCTTGTCGTTCCCCCATTTCATCCTGTAATTAATTGATTGTGAAGTTTTTGTTCGCCTCCTACGGCTGCATTACATGAGACTGACACTGACGAGGCGAGTAGATGAGGTACCTCAGGTGGTTTGAGCAGATGGTGGCGGTTCATTTGAAATTCTCAGGCTGCCCAGCAAAGAAGGAGGTCTGCCTGCAAAGAAGCGAAGCACTGCGTCGAACAGGGGTGAATGTCCCTCTCCTCGAACGCATAGTTTTTTTTTTTTGTTCCGGCCCTGCAGCAAGAAGTCCAGTGCAAATTTTGCCAAAAATATTATATTCGGGGTCATCCCATTAACAGGCACTTAAAGAGTTGCAGAGTGAAGAAAGACCAGGAGTCAAACCCGACCATGCTGAGGTCTGCGCATCCTTGAACAAGGCATGTTCATCATCATCCAAGGCACCCGCCCCACCTGGGTGGGTCCTCACCCGCGCCGGGCCCCCCACCAGCCACGCCGGGCCCCCCACCAGCCACGCCGGGGCCACCCGCAGCCGCGCCGGGGCCAGCCACAGCCGCGCCGGGGCCACCCGCAGCCGCGCCGGGGCCAGCCACAGCCGCGCTGCAACAGGAGTCAGAAGGAAGTGTCGATATCCCCGGTGATGCAACCCCACCCCCACCCGATGGTGAGGATGACGTCCTCCGAGATTGGGATCGTCTCAAGATGACACTTCCCACGGAGCTCCAGGTTGGTGCACAGCCGCCCATCCTCGCCACAGGGACTGGGAGACGGCAGAGTCACAAACACACCTTGTTTGTTTTGGTAGGGATGGGGGCCACTTCTGAATCGCAGCACAGCGGTTCTGTTGACCATATTTTTCGGCGCGCGTGAATGCCTTCCTGAGGCGTTCGTCTCGCGGGCCATTCGCATCTTGAGGTCCGCGGTGGGTGGCTGGGTAGGTGGTTGGTGTGCGTGGAGAGTGAGGTGAGGAAGTGAGTGTGATGTCAGGTCCATCATCATCATCAACATGGTCATCATCAACATGGTCATCATCAACATCAACATGGTCATCATCAACATCAACATGGTCATCATCAACATGGTCATCATCAACATGGTCACATCATCATCGTCATCCAGTCATCATCATCATCCAGTCATCATCATCATCCAGTCATCATCATCATCCAGTCATCATCATGGTCATCATCATCATCATCATCATCATCATCATCATCATCATCATCATCATCATCATCATCATCATCATCATCATCCAATCATCATCATCTCATCAGCATCAGCATCCAGATCATCATCATCATCATCATCCAATCATCATCATCTCATCAGCATCAGCATCCAGATCATCATCAGCATCAGCATCCAGATCATCATCAGCATCAGCATCCAGATCATCATCATCATCATCCAACCATCATCATCATCATGGCCATCATCATCATCATCATCAACATGGTCGATGCGTTAGGAGCGGGTTGGGTGACTCAGAATGCGCGTTGACTACATCCATCACCCCACGCGCGCAGGACGAACGACCTCAAAAAGGAGGACATCCCAGCCTACGAGAAGCTCAAGGCCCTGGGGAACATCCTGCCGAAGCTGCTCTCGGCTCGACAATTGGCGCCAGTGAAGACGGACACCGGAGCGAGCGTGCTCACACCGAAGGCCCTCATCACACTCAAGTTGCAAGGTCACCTGCCTGCAAGCACGCCAAGACGGGAGACATGACATCCGGGTTGGCGGGTTGGTGGCCCCCAAGTTGCATCACACCCACACACCCGCACACAATGCAAACTGAATGCGCAGACCCGGAGACCGCGGGACACTTGCTTGATTATCTTCCGGCAATGAGGCCAGCTGTCGGGGCCTTAGCCGAAGGGCTCCTCGCACAAGAAAGCGACCGATCCAAATCGGGAACCTTGTCCAAGGACAACTCGTCATTGCCCCAGGGGCTCCTCCGCTGCCACCCTGGGTGGGGACGATGCTTCGCGTGTGGGACAAGGCCAGGCAGTTCAAGACCGTTGATGGCGAAGAACCACGTCCCCGGCCACCCAGGTACCTGGACGCCTTCCAGGGACCAATACAAGGCTCTGTGGCTCGATTCTGCACGGTTGAAGGATTTCAAGAGCCAATGGCAGATCTTGAAGCACTGTGCATTCAGGTCTGGCTCGACCTTGTCGCGGCATTGCTATCGGGGTTATGATGTGCAGCGACAGCTGGACGGACCTCATTCTGACGATGTGCACCTGGTCGGGTGGCACGCCCTGGTCCCGGTCTCGAGCTTGACGCCGTTGGGCCATCCTATCGCGACCCGACTCGAGGCATCCGAGCCCATGGGTCCTGTGCGACCAGCCCACCACAACACGGAAGGATCGGATCGAATCATGAGAGAGAAGGCCAAGGGAAGGGTCTGCATATGACACACAAATTCAAACCGTACTCACACAGTACAGAGGTGTATCCGCGTTCTGCTTTCCGTCTTCTACGATGAGACCCGACAACACGCGAGCAAGAGATATGGCTATATCCAAAGGTCCGCACACACACCTGCAGCCCATATTGGCGAAGCCCCCATGCGCATACATTGATACAGACACTCAGCACGATGACCGCACACAGGAACATCTGACGACCGCACAACACAACGTGGTGACGACGCACATTGTGATGTCGCGCATGGTGACAAATGCACACAGCTCACGCACGCACGCACGCACGCACAACAGCGGGATGTACGAGTTCGCTTCGCTCCCAGGTGAACTACGGCGCTGCCCGCGGCACGTCCACCCCGTTTCAGCGTCAACGACTATGACACGGGAGCGTTTCGCAGACGCATTGATGAAAGATTGGCCAGAGGAAGGATTTTTCGTCAGAGCACGCGGAGGCGTGGAGGTGTACGTCGTGCCGACCTTGTACCTCGTGAAGGCCGACGCCGTCGCTCAAGGTGTCGGGCTCAGCCTTGGGGGTCCTCGGGCCGATTGTTGGTGCTCCAGGTCTGTTCACGCATTTGTCCACACATCATTGACATGAGAGGAATAGGTGTGACCAACAGAGAGGTCAATTCAAGGACGAGGTATCATTCACAACACCGTTCGCACGAGGACGGGCAGGCAGAAGAAAGGCCGTGGGGAATCGGCCGGCAGGAGGCAAGGGCCGCGCCGAATCATCATCAACCCCAACACGCACCCCAGCCCCAACCCGTACCCCAGCCCGAGCACGTGCCCCAGCCCAAGCAACAGCCACCCCGAAAAGCGGCCCAGCAGCTTCGGCAGCTGTTCCCATGCCCCCCACCCCCGTGGCTCAGATCATGGCTCCGTGGATGCGCCCCGGGGTCCCAATGATGGGCTACATGTCCCCGTTCCCGATGGCCCCCATCACCCCAACCCCCATGATGCCCACATCCGTGATGGGCGGCATCGGCCCCATCGCCCCCGTTCCAAAGGCCCCCATGGCAGGGCCTCAATTCCTTGCGATGGCCAAACAAATGCACGCCCAACTGATGGCCCCGCCGCCGCCGCCGCCGCCACCACCGCCACCACCGCCACCACCGAAAGCCTCCTCCTCAGTCACCGCGGGCCCTCCAACCATGGACGCTCAACTTCCCCAAAAGCGGCGGCCGCCCGCCACACCAAATCAGTCGGACGATGAGGACACAGAGACATCCACAGACCCATCGTCGGAAGCCGAGGCGCCGCCAGCGCGTCAACTTTTGGAACTGAAGGCCTATCTGGCCAGGGAGAAGGCGGGCCGGCTGCTCAATGTCACCTTCGGGCCCATCCGAAGCAACTTGGCGGTCCTGGCCCACGCAGTGGACGCCAACACAAAATCAAGGAAGAAGCGAAACCCCGATGAGTTCAAGAAGACGAGGGAAAGAGCAAGCGGGTGTCGATGGAGGCATCTGATCGCCCGATCTTCGGGATGAAATTTGAGTACGCCCTCCGCCTTATTGGCGATCCGCTGCACGTCTGGAAGTGCGGCTTGGAGAAAAACCTTCTCAAGGTGACCATGAGGGCTATGGGCGAGGCCGCCAGGCGAATGCTGGTCTGAAGCAGCATTCCCTTCCTTGCACGTGCACATCACAACACACACGCACACACACAACACACACACAACACACACACACACACACACACACACACACACACACACAACACACACACAAAACACACACAACACACACACAACACACTCACCGACAGGCGGCGCGTTTCGAGATGACTCCTTCCAACAAAATCTACATGTGGGCTGGTTTTGAAGACCATGGCCTCCGCGCCCGGCTGACGAATCATGGAAGCTTCAATGGCCATGACTCCCGAATCGTGACACAACAAATGCTAATCATGTCTGTGCTGTGGAACGTGCATGATACGTACGCGGGAACTCACGACCGGCTCCGCTCTCCTTAGGGCACGAGGGCTCATTCCTGACTTCAGGATGCTCCAGTGGGTCAGACTCGCCCGTGCCATCAAAGTCATGCAAACGAAAATGGCATGGACAGAGTTCGAGGAGGGGAAAGCCGTCTGGACAGCCTTGAACGAGATCCTCAACGCGCTGGTGGGCGACCCAGACCTCCGGAACAAGGAAAAGGTTCATCATCTCAGCGCGCACATGTTGATGGTCCGTGATCTGTACATCGAGGATCGCCCCGAGTGGGAGCGGAGAAGGGGAATGCTGGGAAAACAGGGATCTCGCCCATATCCCGCGGGGATCGGCACTGCCGTGGTCGCCCACACAGCAACAGTGGGGAAGGTGCGCATCCCTCCATGGGCGGGACAGACCTCGACAGGGACCTGGTTCAACTGGGCGCGACTCGGCCAGCTCGTGTGGCGGGCTGGTCTTTGGGGCTGCCCCCGGGGGCTGGTAGACATGGGCCTCAAAGCGGAGCACCTCGTGGGTGGCCAGGACGTTGCTCGCGCGTGGCGGGGTAGGGCGCCACGAATGGGACCATGGTACATCCAGCGGGTCTGCAGCGAGAGAGGGAAAAAAAAGGCGCATGTGAGATGATGATACATATGCGCGCCGAGATGGTTGGAGGTGTTCCTCCCGGTGCATCATCATGCTTCATTGCTTCTGTCTGTCTGGGATTTGTCTGTGTGTTGTCTGCCGTCTGTCGGTGGCTGTCTGGCGGCTTGCGTGTAGGATCTGGCCAACTGTGGTCCGATTGGAGAATACTCGGCCGAAACTGCAGAGCACATGCACGCTCAGCTCCGCCGCGGTCTGCACATTTTCAAGCATCCCTTGCTCACGCGCTGCGACATCTCCAGACGCTGCCCACACCAGCCAGCGGCGGGAGGTTGGAGAGGCCGTGACCGAGCGTCTTTCTGTCCGAAACACCCTGAGTGCGCTCGGCAACGGACTCTGCGATGTGATGGGGAACACGATCGCACCGAATTTCGAGAGACTCTTGAAGGAAACGCCGGCCCTCCAAGACATTCTCAGAGGAGAACACCTTGTCCAACACCGCCCCTCTGGTGGAGTGAGCGGCCAGGACGACTGCGACATTGACCCTCACCTCCTTCTGCAACAGATTCACCTGCCTATGACGACGCCCATCCAGTGGTGCGATAAGGTGCTTGCTGGTGGCCACTATCTGATGAAAGGGAAACCCGTGCGCTATGGCGGAGAGGTCTGCGTGAATAGCATCCATCGAGTGAGTGTGATGTCAGGTCCATCATCATCATCATCATCATCATCATCATCATCATCATCATCAACATCAACATCAACATCAACATCAACATCAACATGGCCATCAACATCAACATCATCATCATCATCATCAACATGGTCATCATTGTTCATCTATCATCATCATCCTCATCATGGTCGTCATCATCCTCATCATGGTCGTCGTCATCATCATCATCATCCAGTCATCATCATCATCATCATCATCATCATCATCATCATCCAGTCATCATCATCCAGTCATCATCATCCAGTCATCATCATCATCATCATCATCATCCAATCATCATCGTCATCATCATCATCGTCATCATCATTATCATCACAATCATCGTCATCATCAACATCATCATCATCATCATCATCATCATCATCATCTCATCATCATCATCATCATCATCTCATCATCATCATCATCATTATCATCATCATTATCATCATCCAATCATCATCATCCAATCATCATCATCCAATCATCATCATCCAATCATCATCATCCAATCATCATCGTCATCATCATCATCCAATCATCATCGTCATCATCATCATCATCATCATCATCATCATCATCACATCATCATCGAGCCTCATCGTGGTCATCATCATCGTGGGTCTTGATTGAAGTTATCCCCCTTTTTTTGATAGCCCCAGTACGGACAGATTGTCGCCATCTTCAACACATCGCCCCGGGACAGTTGGGTTGCCCTGAAACCATTCCAAGAAAAAGCCGTGACGGCGGAGATCAAGGGACAGGCACTTGCCCACTTCAAACGGCAAAGAGGAGACCCAGACAACGAAGGTTCCCTTTTCCTCCACGGGCTGCAGACCTACTCGCTGGAGGAGAGAATTGTGACCGTGCGAAGCAACCAGATCGAAGGTGCGGTGCGCATGGCTCACGACTGTGTCTTGGCGCAGTGCGAGATGGAGCCCTACGAGAAGGAGAAGGAGAGCTCCAAGGTGAACGGCGAAACGGAGCCCGACGGGAAGGAGTACTACAAGGTGAACCACACTACCGGTAACTGGTGGATTCTGAACGAATGAAGAGGGAGTGTCCTGCCTCTGGGGGGTGGTGGTAGGTGTGTGTGTGTGTGTGTGGGGGGGGGGGGGGGGGGGGGGTTGGGGTCCCCAGGAGTGGCAGATGATCGAGGCGGCACAGACCTCGAGGGATGCCGAGGAGCTCGACCCAGAGCCATCCGGGACATTGCTGACAATGGCCGCCTGGAAGCCGCCCGGGGTCCACGTTGTATCGCACCCACCACACCACGGCAGTATTTCGACCAGGTTCCCGACGGAAAACAGAAAAAAATCGCAAAAATCATGGAGGGAAATCCAGAAAAAGGTGGGGTGGGTGGGGAGGGGTGGGGGGGGGGGGGAGGGAGGGAGGGGTGATGGTGGTGAAGGGGGGGGGGGGTGATGATGGTGGTGGTGGTGGAGGGGACGAGATGTGGTGTGGGACGAGGGAGGGGCAGGCGAGCGGACGGGAGGGACTGCTCGGTCGGGGCGGCATGGCCAGCGGGAAGACGGCCGGCATATCGGGCTGGTCGCCCCCGCCCCCGGTGCCCCGCCTGAGGCTGCTGGCTGCTTGGGAGGGGGGGGGGGGGGGGGGGGGGGAGGGAGGGAGGCCGGATGTGGAGGTTGATGAGGAAGATGTAGGGTCGGCGGGCCTGGCTGGCTTGGATGACGTGACAGGGTGCCGGCAGGGACGCAGGGAGCCCAACTGTGGTAGGGTGGATCGGTGGTCAGCACACGCAAACGCATCACCGCAGACCAAAAGAAATGGTGAACGAAAGAGAAAACAGAAGCGGAGATCACAAAGACGCAATGAAGAGGAGGCATAGCATGAGATCGCGCGATCGCTTGAGGTCAAGCTTCCGTTCCCACTCGCTTCTGAGTCAACGAATAAACATAGGCTTGCATTTCGACGATAAAACCAGTGTCCGACTCGTTTAGAGTCCGTTCGTGGGTGAGCAGATCTCTTTGATCTGTAAGGCAGACGGGCAAGCGCGCTCAGGTTT
Source organism: Paratrimastix pyriformis (assembly GCA_027972325.1). NCBI lineage: Eukaryota > Preaxostyla > Paratrimastigidae > Paratrimastix > Paratrimastix pyriformis. The sequence continues at coordinate 38,447 of JAPMOS010000222.1, forward strand.
CCAGAAAAGGTCTTGTTAGCGTTATTCATCCCCGATGGTAAGCTTTTGAAAAGCTTAAGAAAGGGAAAAGGCATGAAAACCTTATGATAACCTTTTTGCCTTCAAGGTTAAGCTCAACGGAAAGCTTAAGGAAGGGTTAAAAGTCAAACCTTACCTTAAGATTAGGCCAAACACCTTTAGATAACCCGACCGCAGAGGCGAATTTAGGATTTCGACCCCGTTGAGGTTTAGGTAAGGTTTGCAAAAACGTGCGTCGATTAACACGAGACAGACTGACCCCGTGATAACGTACATAACCCTGGGTAACTCCATGTCGCTGAAACGCACCATTAACGTGGGAACCTATAACCCGAGAATCGCCACCAAACCCGACACCAAAAACGGCCTCGCCGGCAGAGCTCGGAGCGACTCTGGGGGCTCCCAATTGGCCCGCCAGACCGGACGGGTCTCCGAGTTTTACCCGCTGTCGCGGCGAAGGCCGCAGCCAAACCGATCGACCAGGCTCGATCGAAACCAGTTTGTTGAAGTTGTTCGTCCAAGAAGAGCCTTTCACTGGCGAACCCCCTGCGGAGTGGCCACAACTCGTTGGCGTATCTTTTTGAAAGTGGAACTGTGTCCAACCCGAACATTTCACCGACATTAAATGTCGACTGATGATCTTCGACCACCCCGTCTGTCTTCATTCCATCACGAATCCTCTCGATCCCAAACGCCCGTCCACAGTCTTTCCGCGATCTGTGGTTGCCATCCGCGGGACCATGCATGCGCCGAGCGCACAACCGCTTTCCTGGCCACGGGGGCCCCTGACCCGTCTCGGCGAGGCGTGGCAGAGGGAGGAGGTCCGCGTCAGTTGGTCGGGTGGCTTCCGTTGATGGTCCTCTCCAGTTCCCTGGACACACGAGGTGCCCCGGAGAAACACCCAGAGCACAGGGGCCAGAATTCATGTGGCCCCCCCGGATCAGGGACCCCATCGCCGCCCCGGCAAAGGTGACGCGTTTTGCAGGCGAGACGCCAGTTCTTGCCTTCACCTCGGGACTCCGTGGATCCATCGATTCATGGTGGGAGGGATCCCCCCGGGGGCACCTGCCCCTCCGCGGCGCTTTGACTCCGCGTTTTGCGGCCCTGCCATGCCCCCGCTGCCCACCCCCACTCAGCTGACAGTGTCCCGCCCCCCCTCTCCCGGGGGTGTGAATATATGCCTCCCCTTGGACACGGGACACGTGTTGTCCTGTTCCAGGCGCCATGACCGCCTCCGTGCCGGGGCGATTGCCTTGCCCCAACCCTGCCTGCCGCGTCACCCCCCGACCTCGGCGCCGCATCGTGATTTTTGCATGTTTCTACGTAACACGTCGAGTTGCAATAGATCCGCATGTTAGTTTTTCTGTTCTGCTGCCATTTGGGCAGGTTGGGTCCGGAATGAGGTCGACATCTGATCGAGGTCCTGGACCAGCCATCCCTCACCGGGATTCTCTGGGCCTACGTTGAGTTTCTTTGGGGTTTGGGGTTTCCGGATCTCCTGACGCCTCCAGGGGTGCGCCCCCGGAAGGACCCCAAAATCAAATTTCAATTGTGCCGGGTTTGGTGGCTATTCTCGGGTTATAAGTTCCCACGTTACGGCGTATCCTGCATTTTTCTCTCGTCTGTTCGATTCTGCCCACGCCCAGCCTTTGTTGTAAATGAATTAAAATTCCTCTGCTTTTTCTGGGTCGTTTGTTTTCGTGTCACATCTTCTGGCCTGCTTCATGTTTTTCTTTTTTTCTTTTCCTCTCATCCAACTCCGCTTCGTCACAGGGGCAGGTTCGTCACTCCCTGCGCGAATTCTCCCTCAAGGTTTGCTTTTTTCGGATTTGCTGTCCACAATCACATTCGTGCTAGTGCCCCCCCATCGGCCGCTCGGCCCTCTTCAACGCGAGCTCTGGGAGGCCTTGATTCAAGGAATGGGCCTCCTCCCTCCCGATGGCTTTGCGGTTTGTGCCGTTTCTTTGGTTCGATGTCGAGCCCTCTCTGCCAGGTTCCGTTCCTTCCAAGGTCACTCTGCGACTTCAGCGAAAGGAGCTTCCTTCAAGGCGATGCGGTGCGGCTGATCAGCCTGGCGTTCCGTCAAGTGCAGAAAGTGCGCCAGTTGGAAAACCCCGGCGAGCAAGCCCTTCGAGCTGCCCTGTCCTTCTTCCAAGCAGTGATCGGAAATTTTCGCGCGTCTGTTGTTGATGTTGCTTCAGACCCCCTTTCTCACTGCTACCGCTGTGTTCCCCCGTACATAGTGATGTGCGCCTCCCCAAGGATCGCCCCAGTCGCAAGGGCCGTTCCACCCCGCCGCCAACCCCCGACGACACTCTTCGGCCCGACCTCCTTGTGGCTTCGCGGGGTGGGCAATGGGGGATTGTGATTGAGTTCGAGGCTGCCCTTTCGGAGGTTGGCCATTCTCTCGAGAGCCTCTTCCAAAAAATCGTCGATCTATCCCAGGTCAATGCACCCCAGTTGCCCCGGTCGACCGGCCGTGGAGCGGTCACTTCACCTGCAGCAGTCGCCAGATCGCCTCCCCCCGCAGCCCCCACCGCCTCCTCCACCGACCTGCCTCTGGAACTTGCACCGCTTCCGGCATCCCCCACCACCGATGCGACGGCACTCCCCACTGCCGCCGCCGCCGGCCCGAAGGGTCTGTCCTCCCCAGCTTTTGAAGGGACGCCGCTTCATCGGGCTTCTTCACACTGGGACTTCAGTTCCTGAGATCTTCGACCTGCTTCGGAGGCAGGAAGGCACAGCGGCGGCTTTCTTTGCGGGGCACATGACCACCCTGTCAGCACCGGCTCTCGTGCGGGTGGCGCTCCACTCGCTCACGTTCGCCCGATATGCCTCCTACCCAACGCTCTGGGCGGAGGAGCTGGGGCAGATCATTCTGGATTTGGGTCCGTGCCGTCCGTGTGATGATGTTGTTTTCTTCCCTCTGCATCCCCCCCGTATTTTATTTTCTTTTGTTGACAAGCGATCGGATGATGACTGATCACATTTCGATCACATTTCGACATACCCGTGACCATATCCGTGACCAGTAGAAACGGCCCTGGAGTCTCGAACGCGGAATCAAGAAAAATACCCATCACCCCCGAAACACACACACGCACCCCTCCGTGCCTGACCTCTGAACCCGAGGAAAGTGGTGTTCGGCTCACGGCGGGTGATCTTGTTGTTGACGGGCTGTTGTTTTTCTGTTTTTTCCCCTTCCGCTCTTGTAGAGCTCATCATGCGGCGCCCCCACTGGGACGACGACGGCATCAACACGAAGATCAGTGAGATTGCGGGGAAACTGCGCGCCCTCCCCAAAGAGGGACCACGCCCTCTGTCTGACGACCTGCTGGCCGCCGTGAACCTCTCGCTCCACTGCACGGTAACCCAGGATCAATGTTCCCAGCTTAACGCGTATACCGCGGGGTCCCTGCATCCGCCCGCCTTCCCGGCAGCAAAGCGATACTACGCCGCGTTCAATGGCCTTGTCGAGACGGCTGCCTTCCTCCTCGAGTGCGCTCAGTCCGCACCCTGGGAACCTACCCTTCCCCGCCCCATACCTCCACTCTCCTTCCCCAACTGGGAGGACCACGCCAATTCTGCGAGCGCCATCTCCTTCTTTGGCACGCACCCGCCTCCCGGTCCTCCGGTTCTCCTCTCCGGCCAATCGGCCCCGGATTGGGGCTATCTTGATGGGCTCTGCTTGGAGCTTTGCCATGCCCTGATCGGGCACATTGACAAGCCGCACATCCTCAGCCATAAGATTCGGAACTTTGCATCCCATGCGGCGTCCCCGTCCCCGTCCCCGTCCCCGTCCCCGTCCCCGTCCCCGTCCCCGGCCCCGGCCCCGGCCCCGGCCCCGGCCCCGGCCCCGGCCCCGTCCCCGGCCCCGTCCCCGGCCCCGGCCCCGCACCTGCCCTTCCTGTCCCCCGAGGATGTGGCCCCTTATGGCCTCATCATCCGGCCCGATGAGGCCGTGCTGGTGGTCTTGCGGGGTGGCAAGTTCTCCATCCTGGGCACCTTCTCGATGTCCTCGTACCTGGATCATCTCTTCCTCGTTTGTCACTTTGCTTGGATTGTCGGCCTGGGGTCCCCCCCCAAGCTGCCCAGCGTGTCACCCTGGGCGGATCCCAGCCCTGCATCGTCACCCAGCACACCCGGCAGCAGGGGACCGCCCGGCCGGGGACCGCCCGGCCGGGGAACGCCCAGCCAGGGAACGCCCAGCCAGGGAACGCCCAGCCGGCCGGCCAGCCGGGGAACGCCCAACCAGGGACCGCCCAACCGGGGAACGCCCGGCAGTCCCCGCGAAGACCGACACCACTCACGGCCGCCGGGGCCCTCGGGCAGCAGCGCCGGTCTGTCCTCCCGTGTCTACTTTTTGCAAAGCTGATGCTTGGGCATGGGGATGACCACGCACAGAACGAAAGCAGCCCCGGCAAGACGCCCCCGCCCAGGCACAGAAACTTTCGGCTCCCCAAGAGCTGCTGGCCCCGCTCTATGGCGGACTCGAAGCAGCCGAGAAGGCTCCCTCGGCCTCTGCTGATGGAAGACTTGGTTGCCTTTGACCGATCCTTGTCGCCTTCCCGGAGTTCTGCCTTTCTCTCGGTCTCTCTCCTGGTCTTCTGTCTCTCTCTCTCTCTCTCTCTCATATTCCGAAAACCGAGCCACCGGGGCCCGTAAAGGGAACACGAGAAAGACCGAAATCACCCAAGACACAAAAGGGAAAACAAAAGGGAGGGAGGACCCCACCACCCCGCACACCCCTTAACGGGCGCGCACGAGAAGGTTTGCGTCGAACACCTCGCGCACTTGGCACGGGGGGCACGGGCAGGAGGTGACCGGCTCGCGAGCGCGAGCAAGCGCCTCCGCAGCGGCCTGGCACCACCAGCCGGCCAACTGGCCCGCGTAGTACATCAGGCACGTCGACATCCGGGCAAGCCACCAGTGTCGGAGAAGTGGAGCTTCTGCTTGTCATACTGGGCCTTGATGAGGTCCACGAAGGCAGTCGCCTGGGGCCCAGTTGGCCAAAGTTGGACAAGCCGAAGGGGTGGAAGCGGGCTCCAGGGTGGGACTCCAGCCAGGTCCTGTAGTCGCTCTGCTTGCCGGCCTCGAGAACGCGGGGGACCTCGCCTCGGAAGGCGGCCTCAGCGTATGTCGGGGCGAGCACGTTGCCGATGGCCACGTCCACATAGTGGCGCACGTAGGCGGAGGCGGCCACATCCCCACCAGGCAGGGCGAGCACCAGGTCAGGCTGCTTGACCTTGGCGGCCGCCTCCACTCGGTGTTCCTGCTTCACGGGCTGTCGCAGCGGGAGGCACATCTGGTACAAGAGGCCAGTGATGGCATTGTGCCGCTGTATCTCGAGGGAAAGCACCGATCGGCCACAGGAGAGGTCGTGCCTCGGGAGATCCTTGTGGCACATGGGACAGCATTCGCCGTACAGGTCCCGCAGATCAGAGACACGGCGCACCCCAGGCGCATGCACACGGCAAGGCGGAAGGCGTGGTCGTCCAGGCGGAACAGTGGCGAGGGGAAGACCGTGAGCCAGGCCGATGCCGCAGGGCACGCCGACGTGGCCAGGATACGTCTGTGTTCCAGGCCCGCGCGTTCCCGGACAGCTTCAGCCAGGGCTCGGGTCTCGCGGAGGTACAGCTCGTGTTGGACCTTCTTGGCCAGGACTTCCCCTCACTCCGGAAGAGTTGTTTGTCAGCGTCAGGTTGCACACCCGAGCGACTAAGCGAGAGAGATGCTTGACCGAGGAAGGTTGCCTTGCGATAGTCCAGTGACCCCGAGAGGCTTCGTGCAACATTGCCCAGAGATGATCGCGAAGCAGCGCTGGGACCCCAGAGGTGGCAGACAGCATTGACACCAGGGCACCAGTCGTTGCCGGAGCGCGGGCAAGGGAAAGCGCCATGACCCCAAGCCGCCGTGTCGGATGGGGAGGTTGACCAGGTCCTGTGCGAAGGCCTCGTGGCCGAGGCCGAACTTGGCCGAGAAGAGCGCCGGACCTCCTCGTCGAATTGCACGAGGAGAGGGGCCGTCGGATTCCAGGGAGCAGAGGCAGCTGGAGCGCACCAGGTGGACAACCTTGGGCACAACACAAGCCCTCAAGCACAGGAGCCAGGCCTGAAGCGTGAGGGGTTGAGCTTGCGGCCGACCTCGATGGCCTCATCCAGGACGGCCTTGGCCTTCTGGTTGAGGAAGTCGGGCGGGCCCACGAAAGTGCCCATCAGTTCCATGCCCGAGCTTGCCTCCAGGCTCGGGACAGGGACCCCGTCGATGAGAAGGGGAGGGGCATCCAAGGAGTTGGTCCAGCTCCAGCACTTTGCAGCCTTGACATGGAGGTTCACGGGGTCGGCCACAGCCCGAAAGGCCTGAACCCGGTGCGCAACCGCCTCCATCGAGGGCCCCAGGAAGAAAAGATCGTCGTGATACGCGAGCGCCGGAACGAGGCGCAGTCCCCGGAGCTCCAGCGGAGCCGCCTCGGCCTCCATGGCGGCGCGCAGAGCCGGGTCGATCGCGAGACAGAATGCCTGGGAGCTCAGGGGGTCCCCTGGCGGACCCCCGGGCGTTGTGCACGTGAGAGCCCCTGAACAGGAGCTCTTCCCCCTGGTACAGCGCGTTGAAGACCCCGGCCACCTCGGGGCCCCAGGGGGCCGTGGCGGCCTGGACCGCATCACGGGCCACGGCGGTGAAGGCGGAGGCGATGTCGAGGTGGAGGACGTAGACCGGCAGGTGGTCCTCCTGGGCGGTGCGCACCGCCCAGCCCACGTAGGCCGAGGTAACCCCCACAGGATCAGGCACAGCAATGCCCAGTTGAGTGGGGGAGAGCAGGTCCCGGGTGAGGTGCACCGTGCGTGCCGCAACCATCTTGGCAAAGAGTCGCTCCACCACCTCAGAGAGTGCAATGGGGCGGAGCCCGCCTGCACCCTTGGGCAGCGGGACGAGCCTGCTCCTGCACATCCACTGGGGGAGCCAGGCCACCCCCACGCAGAAGTTGTAGAGCGAGACGAGGCCCTCGGCAAGGGCGTCGTCCCGAGCGATAGCGCCTCTGAGCCAAGAGGGCATCAGGCCAGAGAGGCCTGGAGCGCCGTTGTTGAGAGTCCTGGCACAGGCCCGCACCTCCTGTACGGTAAAGTCGCGCCAAGCCGCCGTGTCGGCCGCCTTGGTGAAAAGGCGAAGGATCTCGGGGGCGTGACGGAAGGTGGGCGAGTGCATGGCCTGGAGCTTCTCGAGCAGGTTGGGGTCATCGCTGGGAGGGGGTTGGTGAGGGCACCCACCGCGGCCGCGAGGCGACCGTCGGCAACTGCATCCTCGGCAAAGCGGGCGTTGGCGGCCTGCCGGCCCCGCCCCTGCCCCCTCACGCGTGGGCGGCCGAAGGTGTGATGGATCTGAACGTCGAGCTCCTCCAGCGCGCCCTCAATGCGCTGGTGAGTGTCTGGGGGCAGGGTGCCTGCGCCACCAGGGCCTGGATCGCCACGAAACGCTCACGCAGAATGGTGGTCATCCTCCTCGCCTGCGCGGGATACAGCTTTCTCGGCAGGGTCATGGGTGGGACGGACCCGCCGCCTGCACAGGCACGGCCGGCTCGGCGGCACCAGGGGAACGACTGGCGCCAGGGGAGCGGGGGCGAGGCGGGCGCGGCCACGGGAGAACGAGGGCGGGGCACTGCAGGTGACGCAGGGGAACGGGCGCTGCTGCCAGGGTGTTCACGTGCGGGTCCCGACGACGGCTCGGGCGGCAAGAGGGTCGAGCTCACCCAGGGTGATGGAGAGGGCCTGGGGTGGAAAGCAGTGGCGATGCTTCGGAAAGCGACCCCACCGTGCGGTTGGCCAGGGCCTTGAGCTGGGCGGCGTGTGACGATCGGACGTATCTCGACATGACCTCTCCCTTGTGGATTTGATCCACCTGTGGTCTGCGGAGCAGGAGGGTGCCCGTCACCACGTCATCGCACTTGGTAAAGTTCGTGAGAATCACAACCAGTTCAGCAACTCGAGTCAGCAGTGATGCATCATCAGGGTGCGGAAGAAGTCGCCAGTGCTGATGTGGTGCGGGAAGCGCAATGCTCGGGGCATTCTCAGACGATGCCGGAGACTCACCATCGGAAACAACCCCAGAATGAACCGTTGGTGAATTTGGTGGACCGGCACGTAAGGGAGAGTCAGGCGTCGCTTGCGTCTCAGGTTCAGAAGAATCCAAGATAGATCGAGCGCGAGGCTTGTTCATCAACGAAGACAATGAAAGAGCAAATCGAGATGCTCTTTCTGAGAAAACCGGGTTGGTGGTGCAGGAAAATCGAGCCAGGCAGCTCCCGCAAAACGGAAGCCGAAATATCCTGCAGTCGACCTAACCCCTGGCTCTCTCTCTCTCCTCTCCGATCCGCTCAGTGCTCTCAGCCTGTAGCTCACCGAGCTCCTCAGGCGGCACCAGGAAGCAGCTTGTCGCAGTCGGTCTTGCCACGCACGGCGGGCCTGGGTTGATGGCAAACGGGTTGTGGGTGTCGGCCAGTCTCCCGGAGGCAGTCTGGTACCAGAAGTCAGGCATCAGGGCAACGTAGTACATCAGAGTCACCGAGATCCCTCGTGCACCACCAATGCTTCGAGAAGGCAACATGCATCTTGTTGCACTGGGCCTTGACCAGGTCGAGAGGAAACCCAATGCTTGGGGCCCAGTTGGCCGAGGTTGGAAGCGCCGAAGGGGTGGAAG
>JAPMOS010000223.1:0-7500 GCA_027972325.1 Paratrimastix pyriformis
CAGGGTCCCGATGAGACCCTCGCACGCAGCCGATCCACGGCGGCCCGCTGGGGTGAGCGACAAGGTGCCAATGACAAAGAGCGGATCAGACGGGCCCCGAACGCCGCTTTGGCCTCTTTCCCTGGAGGGTGGTGGGGGGTTGAGGCGGGTCGGACCCGCTCCTCGAGGTCGGCGGCCATGACCGAGAGGCGGCCTCGAGTGTCCCGGCACCGGGTGGCGGCATCGGAGGCGGCCCGCTCGCGCTGGGCGAACGCTACCAGCTGCTGCATCTGGAAGGAGGCGATGACGCAGTTCTTCAGGCGCTCCTGCTGCGGGTCGGCCGGCGGTGCCCCATCCCGGACGAGGCCAATATGGGTTGCCGATCAGAAGCCGACACAGCAGCGAAGGATGGGGGAAGCGGGACGAGGCCTCACGCACGGTGGAGGATGGGTGAGGAGGATGGGTGGTGAGATGGGTGAGTGAGTGGGTGAGGAGGTGAGGATGGTGAGGTGAGCTGAGGTGAGAATGGGTGAGGAGAGAGGGATGGGTGGTGAGGATGGGTGAGGAGGGATGGGTGAGTGTGAGGATGGATGAGGGTGAGGATGGGTGAGGATGAGTGAGGTGAGGATGAGTGTGGGGATGAGTGGTGAGGATGGTGGTGAGGATGGGTGAGGTGAGGATGGGTGATGAGGTGGGTGAGGTGAGAAAGGGGTGAGGTGAGGGATGGGTGAGGTGAGGATGGGTGAGGTGAGGCTGGGTGAGGTGAGAATGGGTGAGGTGAGGATGGGTGGGGTGAGGATGGGTGAGGTGAGGATGGGTGAGGTGAGGATGGGTGAGGTGAGGATGGGTGAGGTGATGGTGAGGGGATGGGTGAGGGTGGGGTGAGGGATGGGTGAGGTGAGGGTGAGCTGAGGATGGGTGAGGTGAGGATGGGTAGGCGAGGGATGGGTAGGGATGGGTGACGATGGGTGACGATGGTGAGGTGAGGATGGGGTGATGACGGGTGAGGTGTGAGAATGGGTGAGGTGAGGATGGGTGAGGTGAGGATGGGATGAGTGAGACGAGGATGAGGCTTGGTGAGGTGATGATGGGTGTGAGGGGCGCACGGATGAGGGATGTGAGGGATGGGTGAAGATCTGGGAGACTGGAACGAGGTGAGACGGGGAGAGCGTCTCAGAGCCGGGTCGTGACCCACCCAGAACCCGTTGGGCCCCATGAACAGGTCGCGGTAGCCCAGTTTGCGGGGTGGTACGTCGCCAGGGCGAGTTGGCGGCCGTGAGGAGGCCGTGTTGGCGCAGTCGAAGGTGCACAGCCGCAGGGCGCCCAGCCCGCCGACCGCGTCGGGGACGCCCGTAGAAGGACGAGGCCGCATACTCGGGCGAGGCGGCCGGGGGCATGGTGAGGTGCGTGCCCGGGTTGCCCCCGAATGTGTTCTCGGCCGAGAGGGTCCCGTTGCAGCCGGCACTGGGCACGCACAGCGTGTGGTCTTCCCTTGCGTGGTGGCGACTGGGGCCCCGAGGATGTGCAAGATGATGTTGCCTGGGGGGGGGGGGGGAGCGTGTGGTGGTGGGGTGCGAGAATGTGATGGTGATGATGGTGAGTTTGTCCCGGGGGGGGGGGGGCAAGACGTCAGCAAGTATGGCTGGCCTGGATCGTTGGGCGAATGGGTCTGTGAGCAATGTGGCTGTGGCCACACGGGGAGCGGCGGATGGGAGGATGGGGCCCGACCATTGGGCAGGAAGCGGATCAAATTGTATCATCTGGGCGGCCCACGGGGGAAGGGGGGAGGGGGAGGGCCGACCGTTGGGCAGGAAGCGGATCAGATCGGTCTCGGGGACGAAGTCGATGGTGCCCTTGAACTTCATGGTGCTCGTGCCCACCAGGGAGACGGCCGGGTCGGTCACCACACCCGCGCAGCCGCTCGCCGTGGGGCAGCTGCGCAGTCAGACAGCACAGAGCACAGACAGACAGACAGACAGACAGACAGACAGACAGACAGACAGACAGACAGACAGACAGACAGACAGACAGCCACCCGGGGAGAAGGACCATCAGCGGCTCACGAAGCTTTTCAAATTGGATTGGGGGAAAACCTCAGATTCTGCTGTGAGTGACGCTGGTCGGGGGATGTTTTGATCAAACTCATGTCGTTTGGGGGGGGGGTGGGGGCGATGGGAGGGCGGGGCGGACATTGTCATGCTCGAGGCGGTCGTGGAGCTGCTGGACCAGCGGACGAGGTCGTACAGGGGCTGCGTGGCGTTCGGGCCCAGGGTCACCGTCGTGCTCAAAGTGGCGCCCAGATCGCCCAGCTGCCGACACGGCCAGCACAGACACGCAGACACACAGTGGGGAATGGGAAGAGGGGTCAGCCAGGGACGGGCTCGCCAGCCATCGCACGGTGGGAAGGCGGGGCAGGCGCTCTCGCCCCCATTCCCGATCCTCAGCTCCCCACCCCAGCAGTGCGCTCAGGAGGGGACCGACCTTGTCACCTGCAGCGGCCCCGACGAGGCTTCGGGCCGCAGAGGCGGTGCCCACGCAGGGATCCGTGCCCGAACACCTGCCCGCCAGGGATGTGCGAGACCGAACAGCGAAAAGAGCGAACGGGGAGGAGCATGTTAGCGTGTGTCAGGTGCGGCGCGCGTGTGAGGGGAGGAGGGACCATGCGCAGCGGGTGAAGCGAGGCTGGGCGGGTGGCGGGCCCACTGGGGGTTTCGACGGACGGACCAGGTGATGGAGCCCGCGTAGGAGAGGGACCCGGAACAGGCGACCAGGAAGGCGACGTTGTAGAGGTCAATGAGCGTGGTGTACCCCTTCGCGATGTCCATCAGGGCCGTGGTGGGGCCCAGCGGGCCCTTGGGGAAGGCGCGGTCCTTGGGGCCCCTGTGATGGGTGGATGGCGATCGAAGGTGAGGATGAGGCCCGTGATGGCCGTGGCGGACGAACCCACCCCACAACCCCACAACCCCGCAACCGAGATTCCTGGGCAGTCGTGTCGATGATCAGCCAAGCAGGCAGGGGCAGGTGTCACAAATATCTCGTGTCGCAAATATCTCGTGTCGATGATCAGCAGCAGCAGGCGGGCCGACCAGATGAGCGAACTGAGCAGCGGGATGTAGTAGTCCCCATCGCCGCCCGTGCGGGTGATGATAGCCGGGTCGATGGTGGTCGGGATGCCGGTGATGGTGTCCGCCTCGGCGACCGTCACCCCGCGGCAGCCCACCACACCCGAACACCTGTGGGAGTGGCGGCGCGTGGGGTGTGGGGTGCGTCTGTGGCAGATTGGTGGCATGAATGACGGATGAGGGGACGGGGGGTGGTGTGGCGCTGATGCCCGGGCAGATCCCGATTCGATTCGATTGGAATGGCGATGGATGGGGGGAGAAGAAGAGAAGACGGTGAGGACCGGCGGTTCTCACGCAGAGAAGATGGCAGATTATTCTGAGGAAAGACCATGATGACCATTGGGTGGTGGGTGATGGTGGGTGGGTGATCAGTGATGGTGTCAGTCGAGGAGGCAGAATGCCCTCACAACACAGATTCACAATGCATGGTTGTCCACATTGGTTCAAAAGGATGACGGCAGATTGATACTCCATCCAACCAATTTCATCTTCTCATCCAGCCAATTCTCGGAAATGAAAATCCTTGAACGAGCCGACTCCACCCGGTGTGCTTTCGCGGGAGGTAAAAGTTTTACTGTTCCCCTCTTTCTCCTCTTGCAACGTTGGTATGTGTTCCTTCTTTGTGTCTTTTGACGCGAAGTGAAACCACAATAGGTTGTTGCTCCATATTTGTTTCGAGCCGGTTTACGGCATCACATCATCTGCCTCCGGTCCCGTTGGCCTTTTTCTCGGGTTTGTCTTCTTTATCGACACGTATCACCTGATCTTCGTTCATAATCTCACCAGAAAAACCTCGGACCGGAGCAGATTCCATCTGATCATCTGCCAGTTTGCCTTGCGCGACACGCGTTGGCCTCGATTTTCGGCAAACCTTCTCTTTGAAACCGGTGTTTGGCTGCTGGTCTCCGGCCACTTCACCACCGTCCCCAACACCATCCACGTGTCCACCCTCCGCCCCCCCTTTTTCGCCCTGGCATGTTCTCCTAAGAGGACCGCACCCACACGGGGAGCGACTCAGCCTGCCAGAAAGAAGTTCCGGATGATCACCCACGACTGCTCTGCCCTGCTGCCCTGGTCTCCTGCTCCCTGCTGCTCGATGGCTGACTTCAAAACCCTCGGCCCCAGCGGCAGCGAGAACGTCCAGCCCACCAAGCGCGCCATCGGGCGCCCCGAGGAGCCCGTGAGCCCGTTCGACCGGCTGCCCCTCAAGCTGCTCACCGGGTCCGCCCTTCGCACCCCCACTCCTCCCGGATGCTCTCTTTCTCCTCACCACCGCCCCTCATTTCCACTGCCCCTTTCCTGCCCCCAATCCCAAGTGCTTGCCGAGGTGGCAGCCCAGTTGGACTCCCTGTCCCACCTGGCCGCCGAGCACGGGTCTGCCGCCAGTGGGCCCATACCCCGGCCCGGTGCCCACTGCTAACCTGGGGCTGGGGAGCCTGAGCGGTCCCCCGCCGCCGCAGCAATGAGCGTGGCAACCTTCCGCCCAGTTTCCCCGCCCTGACCGTCCTCGAAGCGTCCGCGACCAACCCCTCACCCGCACAGATGGCACCATCACCACCATCACCCCACCCCGGACCATCATCACCCCATCTCGGACCATCACCACCACCACCCCACCCCACATGGGATCATCACCCCACATGGCATCATCACCCCCATGGCATCACCACCACCACACCATCATCACCCCACATGGCATCATCACCCCCACACATGGCATCATCGCCCCACATGGCATCATCACCCACATGGCATCATCACCCCACATGGCATCATCACCCCACATGACACCCCACACCCCACCCACTACCCCGCACCATCGTCACCCCACCCCCACCACACCCCACCTGGCATCATCACCCCACCCGCACCACATGGCATCATCACCCCACCACAGGGCACCATCACCATCATCACCCCACCACCATCATCACCACCACCGCACCATCATCACCACCACCCCGCACCATCATCACCACCACCATCATCACCCCACCATCATCACCCCCACCATCATCACCACCGCACCACCACCCACAGCCCGCTGGCGGTGAGGGGCGGCGCCCAGGCAACACGCCCGCCACGGATGTCTACGCGCTGGGGGTGACGCTGTACTGCCTGTACTCGCAGACGGACACGGCCCACAGGACCGAGGAGCAGCCCTCGGAGTGCGGGTGGCCTTCGCCGAGGTGGGCGCCCTGGAGGGAGCCGCCGGCTGCCGCCCGGCCCGGCTGGCGGGGCTGCTGGTGGGCATGTGCTGCCACGACCAGACCGGTCGGCCCACCATGGGGCAGGTCGCAGAGGCCCTCGAGGCTGTCTCGGTCCGCAGTCAGCACAAAGCCGTCAGCGAAACACGAAACCCAGGCAATATCGATCGCGGACGAGGGGACGGGACGACGGGACGGGGCTCACCGGATGGGAGAGGACAGCATCATTTTGCCCTTTTGTTGCTTGTGTTGCCCAGGGAGCAATGCTGCCAGCGGGCCGAGTTGGTTGTGCGCCGTGGGGCTGCGGCCGAGGTCCCCAACGTCTGTGCCCCTCCTCCCACCATCTCACCCCCCACAGGGCATCATCGGCACCCCACCCTACTTGGCACCATCACCCCCACCCAGCACCACACACCCCACATGGCATCATCACCCCCACCCCGCACCATCATCACCCCACGGCATCATCACCCCACTTGGCACAATCACCCGCACCACCACCCCCGCACCATCATCATCATCACCCCCACCACCCCGCACCATCATCACCACCACCCGCACCCCGCACCATCATCACCACCACCCCCACATGGCATCATCACCCCACCCGGCACCATCATCACCCCACCTGGCGCCATCACCCCCACCACCCCGCACCACCATCACCCCGCACCATCATCACCCCCGCACCACCATTGGCACCATCATCACCCACCACCACGCACTCCACCACCCCCGCACCATCACCCCACCTGACACCATCACCCCATCACCCCATCACCCCATCCCGGGCCACCATCACCACACCACCCGCATCGTCACCACCACGCACACCATCACCCCACCATGGCACCATTATCACCCCCACCACGCCCCATATCCACCCTAACCCATTTTCTTCCCTTCCCATTTGCAGGATTGGCCTCTTGTCCGTCCTTCACGTCAGCGGTTCCGCAGAAATGGTGTACGAAATGAAGAAGAAGTTCCCGATGCAAAAGACCATTTTTTCCCCCTTCGAGTTGACACAATAGATTTCTTTAAATGACCTCTTTTTCTGCCGGCGATGGCCGCGGGCCCCAGTGGTGCAGCGGTCGCATACCTGCTTCTGATGATCAAGGTCGGGGGTTCGATCCAAGGCAGCCACGATGTTTTTTTTCGCTCCAGACACTCCGTCACATTGAGAAACTGTTCCAGGGTTTCTGTCGACGCTATAGACTTTGAGATTTCTATAGAAAAAAGTTCGACGCTCGGAGCCCGGGTTTTCGTGTACAGACCCACCCCACTCCAACCACTCTGTAGTGAGGGACCGCGGGTTTTCGTGGACAGACCCACCCCACTCCGCCCAGTCAGTCGTGAGCCCCCGCGGGTTTTCATGAAAATCATTACCAACAATGGCTCCCACGTCACTGTTTCTCACGCCATCTCTCTTTTTCGTTCCCCCCCTTGTAGGACGAGCTACGGCTGGCACACGCCCTTCTCGCCAGTCTCGGGAAGTTTTGGTCGAACAATAATTCAGCTGATGAGGAGAAAACCTCGCGTCGCGAGAATCCAGTATCCTGGACCCCCCTGAGCGGCTCAGTGAGCGGATTAACATAAAAGTTTAGTTCGAACAATAAATCAAGGACTCTTCCACGTCCTGGTCTCCGGAGAATGGGACTCAGATAATTTCCTTCGTTCGGACCCACCCCGAGCGCTGCCCTTTTGACGGTGGAACAGCATCCAAGCAATTATGGGACGCCCTTTGAAAAAATTCTAAACGACCTTTCTCTCGTACATTCACTGCACTCTCACATTGCTTCACCCTCACCACACGTCTCCTCAGAGCGGATCCGCGCTGCTGACTGGTTTTGCACGCACGACATAAAAGTTTAGTTCGAACAATAAATCAACGGCTGTAGTCAAAATCGTACAGGGATTCGACGTTAAGGAGCTGGAGAACCTTGCCGTGAGTCCTCACACCCTCCGCAGCCCTTTTGACGGTGGAACAGCATCCAAAAAATTATGGGACGACGTTAAATAAAAAAACAGACTTCATTTCTCCTTTTCGATCCCTCCTTGACGGCCGCTGGCACACGCTGACACCACGAATGTCCGCTGGCACACGCACTTCGCGATCGTCTCCTCAGATCCGCGCTGCTGACGGTTTCCGCACGACATAAACGTTTAGTTCGAACTAAAATCAACGGCTGTAG
>JAPMOS010000223.1:17500-46728 GCA_027972325.1 Paratrimastix pyriformis
CGGCAGTTTTACGGATTGTATGGGCAGTTTTTCGGCCAGTTTATTTTCAGTTAATGCCGGCATGAATTTTCAGTTTATTGGCAGTTTTACTGGCCATACAAAAAAGTTCACTGTGGTGCAGGAAGGCCTTGGGGAACTGATCACCGTAGTAGTCAGAGAGCTCCAACATGGAACGGTCACGAAGAACCTCCTTGGCGAAGAAGGGGAAAGAGCGTTCCCAGAGGGCAAGCTCTTCGAGCCTCATCGAGCCCTCGATGGCGGGGTCCTGGTCGAATGCAGCCTCGGAGTCCAGGGTCACAAGAAGAGCCAAGGCTCTGCTGATCAGGAACTCGTAGGTCTTGCCGATATCAGCGCATTGTCCGCAGGACAGGGAAAAAAAGAGTTTCCCGAAGGTGAGACACATCCGGGTAAGTACCTTGTGCAACTCAACACAGATGGCACCGGAGAGCTGGTACTCGGCCAAGGTCTTGAAAAAGTGAACAGGGACGATGACACCGCGATTCAGATGATTCGTGTTCGGGAACCAACGGCCCAGCAACTTGGGAAAGATCCGTTCGTAAAATGCCTGTCGGCTGAGCTTCATCAATGACTTTGTTTCCGGTTGGTAGAATAGGTAGGTCCTGTTGGAGAGGCATGAGAAACCCACAAGAGAGGAAAAACAGAAAACAGACTGATTGAGGGGCGGGGGGACAGTTGCAAAGGGAGGCGGAAGCGTACTCGAAGTGGGAAGGACCGCTGCGGCGTCAGGCGTTGACGACGTGCTCCCCGTGGCGGTGACCGGTGGCGTTTTGGGAGTAGCCACGCCAGCCCGACCCGGAGCCACTGCCGTCGAAGTGCTCGTTGCGGTGGAGGTGACCTGGGCCGGGCGTTCTGGGAGTAGCCACGGGAGCCCGACCCGGAGCCACTGCCGGAGGCGTCGAAGTGATCGTGGCGGTGGCCCGAGCCGACACCGCTGGAGGCGTTGAAGTGCTCCTGGCGGCGGGGACCGGGCCCGGAGGTGGAGGCGTTCTGAGAGACACAGCAGCCGGAGGCGGAGGCGTCTTGAGAGCAACAGGCGGAGCCGCAGCCGCTGCGGACTTCTTGATAGCCGGAGGGGCCTGTCCTGGGGTCTTGGGCGGGATGAAGACGGACGACAGTTTCTTGGGAGCGGGAGCGGGAAGTGGTGTCGGCGCGGGAAGTGTCGGTTTCGGAGGGTGAGTGGCGGGCCGGCGTTGAAGTGGCTGCCTCGAGGCCGTCGGAGGAGGGGCGCGCTGTGTGGACGGCGGCACGGGGTTGGAGGCCTGAGAGGCGCTCTGGTCGGGTTCGGTGCTCTGGTCGGGTTCGGTGCTCTGGTCGGGTTCGGCAGTCTGCTCGGGTTCGGGGGTCAGCTCGGTTTCGGCGGGGACAGGCTCGGGTTGGGCGGTCTGCTCGGGTTCGGCGGGGACAGGCTCGGGTTCGGCGGTCTGCTCGGGTTCGCGGTCTGCGGTGGTCTGCTCGCGGTCTGCGGTGGTCTGCTCGCGGTCTGCGGTGGTCTGCTCAGGGTCGGCGGTCTGCTCATGGTCGGCGGTCTGCTCATGGTCGGCGGTCTGTTCGGCTTCGGCGGGGTCGGCAGGCTGCTCGGGTGCGGCGGTCTCCTCGGATGGGCTGGCTTCCTTGGGTTCTGACTCAGTGTTCTGCTCGGCTGGGATGAAGACGATGGCACGTTGGAGTTCCTGGCTGACCTGTTGGGGTTCTTCTTGTGCGGCCGTGGCATCCTGGCTGGCCTGTTGGGTCTCCTCCTCCTGTCCAGTCTCATCTTCGGTGCCAGGCTCGAGGCGGAGAGGGGACCCCTGCGCAGCATCGGATGACTTGCGTTCCGCGCGAGAACGTTTCCTCGAGTGGGGCTCCTCATCCGACTCATCCAGCGAGTGACGAGACGGTGTCGGGTAACGGCGGCCGCTGCGAGTCTCACGAAGTTCCTGAGTGCTTTCCTTAGGCATTTTGGCGGGATCAAGTGCGGCTGTTCCCCAGGGTAATAGCCACTGTACCCTCTGGAGTCTCCCGAAGTTAGTCGTAAAATCCCTCCGACATGTCCCAAAGGGTTTTTTCGGTGAAACTCGACGTTTTTCGTCATCAGAACCACTATCCCGAAGTTAGTCGGGGGTACTAAAATCCATACGACTCGTATGGAATTTCAATGGAAATCGACTATTTCGGATCGGTGTTCCGACATGTCCCAAAGGGTTTTTTCGGTGAAACTCGACGTTTTCCGTCATCAGAACCACTATCCCGAAGTTAGTCGGGGGTACTAAAATCCATACGACTCGTATGGAATTTCAATGGAAATCGAATTTTTCGGATCGGTGTTCCGACATGTCCCAAAGGGTTTTTGCGGTGAAACTCGACGTTTTTCGTCATCAGAACCACTATCCCGAAGTTAGTCGGGGGTACTAAAATCCATACGACTCGTATGGAATTTCAATGGAAATCGAATTTTTCGGATCGGTGTTCCGACATGTCCCAAAGGGTTTTTTCGGTGAAACTCAGCGGGGTGGACATTACCCCGGGTTCTCTTCCTTGTTCACGCGCCTTTTTGCCGTTTTCAGATGAACTCTATCGATTGGAATCAATTCAGGACCTCCGAAGATGCCATTGCTTGGTGTGAGGGCACACTCTCGCTTCAACCCCCGGGTTGGGCCGAGGCACCACACGTGGCGATCAATTGGTTTGTTTGTCATCGCCCCTTCTGTTTTCCCACAACATTTTGTCATAGCTTCCGTCGCCGCATCAATGCCGCCTCGAAGCTTGTGGGGGGGCTCGCTGCGCCCCTGCATTTGATGGTGATTCAAGACGCCTTCGAGAGCATTGGGAGGCCGTCCTCCCCTGCTTTCGCCGCTGACGACGAGCGCGTCGACATTGGCGGTGACGAGCCGCTGACCGAGCAGCCCCAACCCGCGCCCTTGTCTGTGTTTTCATCTCACCTCAAGCTCGGTTTAATTCCTTCTTCGTTAGGTCTCCCGCCCCCGCCGCCACCCATACCGCCGAAGGAGCGCCCCCTGCGCCGACCGCCCCGACCGCGCCCCTCCCGACGCAGGCCCTCCCGATCGAGCACAAGGACAAGGCAACCGGTGCAGCTCGCGTGGCGTCTGTCGCAGTGGTTTCTTGCCTTTCACACCTGATCTCTGTTTTTTAGGATCTTGGATGACGACGATGCCTCCCCGAGCCCAAAGCCAAAGGAGAAGGCCAAGCCCAAGCCCCCCAAGAAGGCCCCCGAAGAGGAGGTCAAGAACAAGCCCAAGCCCAAGAAGGACGGCCCCGAAGCGGACAAGAAGGCCCCGGTGGCGCCCACCAAGCCCAAGAAGGACGCCGCCCCCCCCGCCACCGGCCCGCCGACGGAAGCCGGGGCATCACGAGGCCAACAAGGAGGCCTCGGAGGCCTCGGCGGAGGATCAGGCGGCCGAGAAGGACGCCCCGCCGCGTCACCGGGGCACCAAGCACCCGGCCCCGGTGTTGGTCGACTCCTCGTCGTCAGACGAGGACGGCCCAGCCCCCGAACCCAAGGCGAAGGCCGAGCGCAAGCGGGGCCGTCCCAACTCGCCTGAGCTCGCCCCGGAGGCCCGGCAATTAATGCAGTCCGTTATTGCTTTGTGCACTGCGTTCTTGGAAAACTACCCTCCCTCCTCCTCCTCCTCCAAGTCGTGACCTTTTTTTATCGTTCGTTGTTTTTGACCAACAAGTGACTGACTTCCTTTTGCTTTGTTCGGGTTGGTGGGTCGGGGGGGCCTCTTCAATGTATCCCAGCCGGGGAAAAGCATCGCCAAAAGGGCACAGGTCCTCCTGAGCTCCATCGACCCCTGCCCGAGCCTCGCCCGGCCCCTGTCCTACGAGCGTTTGGCCGCAATTATCGAGTGGTTCAACAAACTGGGTGCCTCGGTCCTGTTCAGCATCATCGTGCAGAAGTCGCGCCAGGTCGAGGCTCGATACCAGGTGGTCGATGGCTCGCACCGGTCTGCACAGCGCTCGGTTTTGGGGCTCGGCCTCTAATGTGTCTCTAGGTTCCAAGTGGCCCGTCTCATCGTAGACCCGCGCCGGGTCTCCGAGTTGCCGACCGGGATCACCGCGGAACAGCGGGACGCGCTTCGTGAAAGGGTGGAGAAGCTCAACGAGGAGTTCCCAAGATCAGGAAGGTCTGCGGTACGGTGTCGCAGCCATCAACAACGAACCATCTTCTCCCCTGCACAGCACCTGAAGGAGGACTACATCGACGTGGCCGTTTACAACACGCTCGAGCCAGAGGCCATGCTCGAACTGCAACATCGGGTCAACCTGCTCACCCACGACGCGAGGTTTGGAAGCAGCACCTTCGATGTCCTGCTGAACCTCAAGCGTGCCTCCCTCCAAGTCTGTTGTCTCTCCTATTTTTCTCGCATCATCACCTCACCTCCTCTTATCAGGCCCCCAAGCTCTACTCCCTTGACCATCCGGACTTGGACACACTGTTGGCTCCCGCCCTCAGTGAGCTGCACTTCCCGAAGAGCGTGGACGCCCCTTCCAAGTCTGTCCACTCACTCTCCTTGCACTCTCCCCACATGCCTTTGTCGATGACTAGACTCCTGAAGATGCTGGCGAGCTTCTCCCTGGAGCTGCTGTGTGAGCTCTCCCGGCTCCCGGTCGAGCGACAGCCATCACCCACGAACCTCTGGCGCATCTTTG
Organism: Paratrimastix pyriformis; assembly: GCA_027972325.1. Lineage (NCBI taxonomy): Eukaryota > Preaxostyla > Paratrimastigidae > Paratrimastix > Paratrimastix pyriformis. Next base: position 22,172 of record JAPMOS010000223.1, read on the forward strand.
AGGTCTGCTCGGAACAACCATTTCCACGCTGGCGCTCACACACGTTGTTCGTGCCCGTGCCCGCTAGGCCAGAGATTTGGAGATGAATTGCTGGGTTGCACGCGCCCTGCTGCAGGGGTCGTTCAGCGGCTCCGAGGCCAATTCTGTTGTTGCGCCCGAAATGAAGAAGCCCATTCGACAGGCCGAGCAGACCTTCCTGCTGCTGGAGGCCCACGATGCTGCCGAGGTGGCCGACGGAAACCGCCAGCCCGTCCTCTACCTGCCCCCGACGAGGCCGCCCGGGAGGTCCTACGGTGCCATCTCGTCCGGACCGAGACCTTCGCCTTCATGAATTGCCTCAACGTGCGGCCGTTCCAAATCCGCAAGGGCAAGGTGCGACTCCCGGCCTTCACCGAGATGCTGGGCGAACTGGGCTGCCCGTTCGAGCGCCTGAACGAGACGGACGTGCGCAACCTGCCCCTAGAGATCACCTGCATCCGCATCGACGGCCGGCCTCTCACCGACTTCGACTTGGTCCTCGGCTACTGGCTGGGGTGGTGCGCGGCACAACTGCCACCGGCAATGCAGGACGACCTGAGGCCCGAGCACTGCAAGTACGCCCAGCTCTGGGAGGAGACGGGCCACCACGACATCCCCGGGCAAGCAAGCGCACGCTGAAGACCGTCGACCGGGAACTACGTGAGGAAAAGCGGGCACTCCGGGAGGAAGCCTCCGAGCACCCGGAGCCGCCGAAGTCAGAGCCGGCCAAGCGGGCCACCCTGAAGGCGCTTCTTTCCCAAGCCGAGCCGACCTCCGAAGCTGAGGCCAAGGCGGCGGAGGCCGATGACGACTATGAGGTCAAGGCCTGCGCACTCCCACCGGAGCCGAGTCGGCCACCTGAGGAAGCCCAGCCTTCGGCGAAGCCGGTGCCCGAGCCCGAGCCCAAAGCCAAGCCCCAGCCAGCCAGGCCAAGCCGCCGCAGCCCGCCCCCAGGCCAAGCCGCCACAGCCCGCCTCCCAGGCCAAGCCGCCACAGCCCGCCCCCAGGCCAAGCCGCCGCAGCCCGCCCCCAGGCCAAGCCGTCGCCTCAGCCCCAGCCGGCTCAGCCTCAACCCCAGACCCCGGCCCAGGCCCAGCAACACACTCCAAGCCACCGCAGCAGCGTCAGTCGCCCAGGTCACCACCAAGCCCGCGTCCGCTGCGCCTCGTTCCGGCCCCCAGCTGCTTTCCGCACCCGCGGAGGGCCACGATCCCTCATGGGAAAACCTTGGCCCGGTTCTACTGCGGGGATGCCGAAGATCTTGTTTCGCGCGAAGGATAATCCCGGCCGTGTCTGCAGTTTCCAACTTGTTGGATCCCCACTAACATCTTCGTTTCATTCGATAGACACTCGATACCTTGGCCGTGTTGGATGCTCCTGGGGCATTACCGACGACCCTCGAGACAGACCCACCCCGGACTACGGATCCCTGGTCCAGTACCTCGACTCGTTCATTGCCCCAATGGTACCATCATTGTGATGGATACCGAGGCCAACCTGTCCCAGCAATGGACGCCGGCTCTCGAGTGCTTCAATTTCGTGAGCGATCACCGAATTCGTGCCATCTGGGAAGTCCGTGATTCATTCCCTTCACGAGACAATTGGTTTTAACTTGTCCTTCTTCATCACTTCTTCGCGCAGATTACCTCGAGGAGGCCAACCCCGGCCGTCGCTCTCACCGGGAGCCCCCCGCCCTGAGGAGGTGGAGCTGCCCATCGAGGTTTTCCAGCGAGGCCACGAGCGGCCCGTCAACTGGCGCTGGGATGTACTGTGCCCTTCTCCGAGTGCGAAGTTGGCCGAGATGAACGCCCGGGCCAACCCGCGCACCAACGCGGTCTACTGCGGCACCAGGCGGGGCAGGCCCGCTTCGCCAAGCCGGCCGATCTTTACGTCTACCTCTTCCGCCGCTACGGAGGGCCGGGCCCTGTGTTGGACTGCTACTGCGGCTGTGGGCCGGCCCTCCTGGCGGCAGAGGCCACCGGAACGCGCGTTGATCTGATTGACCGGGCGCCTGCAGTGGAGAGCCTCATGATCGGCCACGTGCCTCCGGTGCTGGTGCACCGGCATGGCGAAGCATACCTGCCCCTCGAAGCCCACGAGACGGAGCTTTGCAACGTCGTTGCACCCCGGTCGACGGATGGGACCTGCATCTTCCTCTGCTCCCCCCTCAAGAAGAACCTGCCCCGGCTCTACAAGAAGAGCAGGCCGCCGAGCAGACCACCACCGCCGAGCAACAACAACAAGAGCAGGCCTTCGAGCTTCAAGACGACCAAGAGGGCCCCCTGATCCCTGACCCAGATGATCAGCCTTATCAGCGGCTTCCTCCTTCCGACGAGTTCAACCCACGGGTGGACCCGGAAGCTTTGGGCAAGGGCCTTCTGCCAGAGGAACGCGCGGACTTCCAGTAACTCGTAATACCGTCCAACCCTCAACCCCTCTTTTCAATTCTGCTTTGTGTTTTTAGACGAAGAAACACGACAGCAATGACACCGAGAAATTGTCTTGACTGAACAACAAGCTACCGGGGTGGGATAGGGAGGATGGCCTGGGTGATAGCCACTCGAGTGGCGCCACTGATATGGAACCAATCGAAGAAGAACGCGTGTGTGTGTCATACATGTTTGCAACATAGAGATGCAAAACTCCCGATTCCGGCCGAAGCCGGGGGGTAACATGACCCCAGTCCTCCCATGTCCCCGCAATTCTGCGGGCAACTAGGCTAGGGGCGGGGCTATGGTGACAGGGAGAGGTAGAAAAGAACGGGGGAGGGACCAAGGAATAGGGTGGATCGAGGAGATAAATCAGGGAAAAGACTGAACAACGGGACAAAAGATTGAACCGAAAGGAACACAATTCCCTTACATTGGGACTTCTTGGGCGTTGGGCATCCGCGTCCCCATGTACCATCTGGTACTGGTGCGGAACACGAACATCGGGGCGTGTTGTTGGCGGATCCACCATCCAAAGTCCCGCCTCCGCGGCCCGTCCGGTCCCGCGGGCACTCGAGCCGCCCTGCTCCCCTTCAACCCCAGATCCGTGGGGCAGAGCGAGGGGCTGGGGCAGGGGCCTGCGCTGGGGCAGGGACAGCGCAGGGCAGGGGCAGCATGGGGGCAGGGGCAACATGGGCAGGGGCAACATGGGCAGGGGCAGGGGCAGGGGCAGGGCAGGGGCATGGGCAGGGGCCAGGGGGGGCAGTGGGGCAGGTGCAGATGCAGTGGGGCTGGTGCAGATGCAGTGGGGCTGCTGCAGATGCAGTGGGGGCTGGGGCGGCACCCTGGCGAACGGATTCCCGACCGGCGCGGGCTGCTGGTGGGCAACAGCAGGGCGCACAGCAAAGGATTGCTGTCAGCCTTCTCCTCAACCCTGTCCTTCTTCTTTGCTGGCGAAGGTTCAGGGGATGGCGGACGTGGCCGACTCGTACCACCTCCAAGCTGAAGCGGGGCAGCTGAGGGTCGATGCAATGTGCGGTCACTTTTCCGGGAGGCTGTTTGACAGTGCTCGGTGACTTTGGACACAGGCCGGATTGCGGCGAAGCAGTGGACGGGTTCACCGAAGCCACAGGTCGGGCGGGAACGGGGGTCGCCATCGATACTCGCGATACAGTAACGGGCTTGCTGGAAGACTCCAAATTGAAAATGGTGGCACCACAAATGAATTGAATCAATTGCGCAAGCTTTTGGCAGCACAGAGATTGATCGCCCCCCGCCGACCGTAGAATGCTCAAACTGATGCGCTGAAGCAACTTGGTCGACGGGATGCGCTTCTCAGAGGCCACCAAATACCCAAAAAGTTTGCCAAACTCAGGGATCATGGTAGAAGTGAAGGAAAGACGGCTCAGCTGGTCCATGCTCCGGAAGATAGCTCGATGATCGTCGAGCTCGTCAATAAAGCACAGAAATGGATCTTCTTCATCAAGAATAGAAGCATGTTTTTCAATAAAAGCAATGGTTGCGTCGTCCAGATCATCATTCACCGCAGTGATTTCGCAGGCCATAGCCCTGCGTAAATCGTGTTGAACTGAGAATAGTGCCGGGGCTCTGAAGAACGCGAGGAATCATCGAGACTCTTCTTCTTCCCAAACCCCCAGGAAAATAGACATCACGTCAGGCAACGCAAAAAGCGGCACTGACCACAAATAGAAAGAAATTCCATGTCAGCTGACACGGATAGTGTACCCTGCCCTTGCGTAAGCACGTCAAAGTTGCCGGGCACCACTCCGGAAGGTGTGGTCAGGCCCAGACGCACCACGGCCACGGCCACGGCCACGAGTAGCACCCCGAGACCATCTCGGGTCGCGCCTCGAACAGCAGAGCCTCCGCGTCCGCGCGACGAGACCCAGTGTCCACTGCGGCCGCGGTGGGTGTTGGAAACGACCACCCTCGACCCATCTTCCAGAGTGAAGAGGCGCGTAGCGGCCTTGGGGTGATCGTAGCCTCGCTTGGCCGCGGTCAGGCGCCGGTTGGCGTTGTAGACCGAGAGTTCCTTGCCCGGGTCCAGCGCGAGGGCTGTGTGCGGGCGAGTGTGGTTGTGTTGTGACAGAGGGGGGGAAAGGTAACATGACCTGTCTCCCCTCCCCACCCTTTGCTCCTCAAAATGGCAGGAAGAGCAAAGGTGGTGTCGGCAGGCTCAGGAGGTGGTGAGGCAGTGGGGCTGTAAGCCATGTGGTGCTCCACGCCACCAGGGAGGCGGGTGGGAGTATTTCTGGGGTTTGGGAAGAAGAAGAGTCTCGATGATTCCTCGCTTCAGCCTGGAGCCTCGAACCCCTAGGGGTCCCCCTTGTCAGGTTCAGCGGCCCCCGACATTTCATGAGGTTTGCCACTGAACCGACCCGCCAACAGTGCCTCGTCGAAGCGATCCGTGACTCCTTCCACTGTGCGACCATAGTGCATTTGGTAGGTGCTGGACCTGGAGCTCCAACGATACCTGGTCAGAATCTGTGGCAGTGGAATGCCCAGTGCAGCGGCTTTCGACGGGGCGGCTGAGCGAATTGAATGGGCACCCCACTGCAGGGGAATGCCTGCCACCGTCATCGTCGAACGCACGCAGTTCCGGATCCAGTCTGCCGAGATGGCTTTGCCCACCCTGCACTTCACAGAGTGATCCCGTGGAAAGACAAAGAAGGTGTCCGACACTGCCTGACCCGCCACCGCTGGTTCCGTCGGCCGCTTGGTCAGCCACTGTTTCATGGCGCAGTGTAGGCACAGTGGGTTGTCGGGAGCCCCGACCACCTGGACCCCTCGAATCTTGGTGTTGTGTGTCTCCTTCGGACACACCTTCAGCCGAACGGAGTGCTCACACCCCGGCTGGCCGAACTCAAAGCGTGAGTCGGAAAAAGAGATCGAGGTCCATGACCCTCAACCCCGCGATCTCCAACAAGCTGGCGACTTTACCAATGAGCCGGTTTTGGTCAAGGGTCGCATTGTCGGCCCACTCCCCCTCGAGCAATTTCAAGAGGTCTGCTAGGTCCCAGATCGGACCGAGGTCTTTGCCCCCAGCCGGTTTGTCCTTCCCGATGCCGGTGACGACTTGTTTCACCAGTTTGCCTTCCGGGGATAGAGGGTGGCCACTCATGGTGAAGTACATGGACAGTGCTGAGCGACGTGCCCCTGCCGAGCCCGAGCTGAGGTCCCTCTCCATGGCTTCATCCGCAATGAACGAGGCGACCTGGACCTCATTCTGGTCGGTCGCCTCCGTGATCGGAGCCAGGTCTTTGAGCGCGCACCACTCTTCATAGCGGCGAATAATGTGTGAGTATTTCTTCGAGGTTTTCTCTGCCAATGACCTCTGAATGAAATAACCTGCCGCTGCCGACAGCTCCGGATGCTTGGGGGCCCAAGCAGGTGCCTCTTCTGAGAGCTTTTTCCGGGCTGTGGGTGTGGGTATCGCGCGTCCTGGGGCAGGACCTTTCTTGCCCGGGCGGAACAGAGTTCCGTCCACGGGTGTCCCCGCGGCGTTCTGGGCATCACAGGCCCCGCTCGTGGGTGCTTCCGACCGACCCGGGGGGTTTGTCACACAGGACTCCGGGTGGTGCGTCATGGGAGTGGGGGTGGTGGTGCTCTTTGAGCGCAGAGACGCTGCCAGCTCGGCTAAGGTCATGTCCTCTCCCGAGTCTGCGTCGACGTCTACAGTTCCCTGTCCCACTGTGGGATCAGGGGCTCGTTGCTCCCCACCAGGCCTCCGGGTCGTCGAAGATCCGGGCTGGACCCATGGGGTGCAGCTGTCGGTCCTGGAACTTCCGGACGAGGGTGAGATCCGGATTGGTGAGTGTCTGCCAACCCCACTCGAGGTGTGCCCTGGCTTGCCGGACTGGGTCCCCGACACCTGTGTCACACAACACTCCCAGTGTGGGGGCCCAATTCCCTTGAGGTTGCGTGTCGTGCCTGCCAGGAATGTGTTCTCCTGCCGCGGTAAGGTCAGGGGTGGTGCCACTGCCATGTGCAGCATCACTGGCCACCACGGTGCCGATGTCCACACCGGGGTGAGGAGAAGGCCTCCCCCGCTGCTCCCTCAACCGTTCCAAGACTCTGAGGATGAGCGAGAACGGTGGGTTGATCCACGGCACTTCTGAGGCTAGGTTCTGCCGAGAAGTCCACTCCACCGCTCCCGGTTCCTTGACCAAGGACCAGAACCGGGGCACAGGTGGTTTCGCGCCGATGCAAAGGCGTCCACCGTCGGTTTCGTCCTGAGTTTCACCACCGCCCTGAAGAGGGCTGGGTGGAGCTGGTAATCTTCGGCGTCGACCCACCGCGAGAGCCTGTCCGCTCTCACGTTGTCGATGCCGTGAATGTGCTCTGTGGTGAGGGTGATCCGGTGTGTCTGACAGAACTCCCAGAGTTTTCTCAACCGGGTGTTGAGCTGCTGACTCTGTGACTTGAGTCTGCCGACTGACCACACGACAGACGAATTGTCCGAGAACCAAAGTACGGACTTGCCCGTGACCTGTTCCCGGAACAGGTGGAGTGACCTGATGCCCGCTTCCAATTCGAGCGGGTTTATCGAGCTGATGTCCTGCAGGTCCGTCACTCTCCACAACTCGTGTGCTGGGATGCCCTGCTCGATGCTCTGTGCCGGAGTCCTCAGCACTGCCCCCCAGCCCATCTCGGCTGCATCCGTGGTCAGGATCAGCTCTGCTGGTGGGGTCCGAAGTGGGGTGCTGGTGGGGTACTGTGCATGTTCCCACCACTCCAAGTCCCTGTGTGACTCCTCCGAAAGGGTCACCAGTGCATGCCACCCCCCCTGCGCCTTGATCGCCGTGGACAGGTCGATGTTCAGGTTGCGCAGGTACAAGCAGGCCGGGCGAATCGTCTCCCTGCATGACGACATGAACCCGATCACCGCTGCCAATGATTTGGCTTTGATGGTGGTGCACTGTTGGGTGTTGTGCGCCATCTCTCTCACCTTCTGTGCCTTCTCGGGTGGGAGTGAGAGTGTCATCGCTCGAGTGTCGAGGACAAACCCCAGGAACTCCAGCATTTGAACTGGTTCCACTTGGGTTTTGTCCCAGCTGATCTCGAACCCGAGTGAGAGGAGGTGACGAAGGAGTGCCAGTGTATGCAGTTTGGTCTCCTGTGGTGACCTGCCCAACACCAGTAGGTCGTCGATGTAGTGGACTACCAAGATGCCGTGTCTTCGGGCTTCCTTGATTGCCACTCTCATGGTCTTCGTAAAGATTCTGGGAGCCACATTCAGGCCGAATGGGAGGGCTTGGAAGCGATATTCCGTCCGGTGAGGTGGAAAGATCGGGATGTGAAAGTACGCATGCTTGAGGTCGATCTTGGTGGCCCACATCATGGGCTCCACCACGGCCCTCACCGTCTTCCACCCCTCCATTTTGAAGGAGGGGCAGAAGATGAAGTGATTCAAGGCGGTGAGGTCCAGGATCAACCTCCATTTCCCGCCGGGCTTGGGCCGCCCAAAATGGGAGATCTCATCCCTTTGTCCGACCCCCTGGATCGTTTTCAGTGCCGATATCCCAAGGTACTCCTGGACCACCGCCTCCAAGCCCAGTTTCTCCTCCCCCACCAAGTGGTAAGGGTCCCGGGACCACGCCCCCGGGTTGGGTGGGGGTCCCTTGAACGGGATGTGAAACCCTTCCGATACCACCTGTGCCACTTCCCGAGGTGGTCTGAGGGCCAACCTCCCGGTGCCGAGCCAGCCTGCCTGCCAGTGGTCCCCGAGGTGGGTGCTGTGCCAGCAGCCGCAGTTTGGCCTGCTCCCGGTCCCATTGAGGGTCCAGTCCGAGAAGGAAGGGTCCCTCCCCAGGGGTTGGGACTGTCCCTCCCCCGAGCTGAGTCCCCTTGGGCCGTGTTATGGGGTGAGGCAGAGTTTCCCCTGAGGGGTGGGGTGAGTGGGTTCCCGAGTTGGGTGCCTGCCCTCCCGGGACTTGGCACCCTCCTCCGGTCCCGTGACGGGGTTGTGGGGGAGAGCGGGGACAAGACGGGGCGTAGAGGTGAGGGAGTGCATGACGGGTGGTGCAGGTGTGCTGGACAGACTGCTGCCGCCCTCCCTTGCTCTGGTCCCACTCCCGGGCCAGGTAGGTCTTGCCCTGCCATTTGATCTGGCCGTTTTGGGGGTTACTTTTATCGGCGCCACCCCCAGGGGCGCCTGGTCCCCCCACCCCGCACCCGTACCGGAGGTGGTGGGGACGCGAGTCGCTGCCTCCGCCACTGAGGTGCATGAGCTTCACCGCCAACGCTAGCGGAACGTGTGAGTGGGTGTTTCCGGGACCCTGCCTCGCAGACCTCCCCGCGTGTCCCCGCATTGGGGAGTGTGACCGCCTCTGACTGTGTATCGGTCCGTCTCGGGTTCACAAACCCCTCGCCCAAGGTCGGCGGATCCTTCTCGCCGGTCTCTGTGTAGCCCCCCACGTTCGGGACCTCCTTGGGTGACGCTCGCCCCGCTGAGGTGACGACGCTAACCTGGGGTGTGAGTTGCTGTTCCGAGTCCCCAACCTCGCAGACCTCCATGAGGGTTTCAGGTTTGCCCGATGAGATCGCCTCCGCATGTCCTTCCGTCAGCACCGTGTGCTGCCCTCTTCGGGGTCTCTCCGGTGAGTGCCTGCCTCACCTGGGGTAATGTCCTCGCGCGGAGGGTTCCGGTGGGTAGTGTTCCCATGCCGCGAGTCTCCCTGGGTGATGTTCCCTCCATCGACCCGTCAGAGCCTGGACTGGACCCCCAGGCCCGCCCCGACTGCCCCACGGGCTTTGTTGCCTTGTCCTGCTCTGAGTGTGAGAGACTGTGCGGTAGGGCTCATACAGACTGCCTCTCCGAGTGCTGGCGACGACGCCTGCGAGGGTGTGATCACCGGTGCTGATACGTCCGGTGCCGGTGGAACTGGTGCAGAAGTTGTTTCCAGTTTAGCCACGGTTGTGCCGAGTGGAACACCACAAGGACTGGCTTCCCGGACCAAAGACTGATGAGTATCGAGTATTTCAGCATTGTGCGGTGCGAGTTGGTGAGCAGCAGACCCTTCACCTTTTTCTTCTTGTTGATTGTAACGTGTCTCTTGGCAAGACAACGCCACGGAGCGAGGAAAAGGAGGGGCTGCACCCGAATTGAATGCCAATGAGCCTTCTGTGACCCCAGTTGGTTGTGGGCTCTGTGATGATAAGGCCAACGAGGTTGGTCGAAAAGCGTGCGCCAACGGAGGACCCGAGGGCAGACAAAATTCTGGGGACAGAAAGTGGGTTTTCTTGCGCCGTCTTGACTTTGGAATAACCCAGAGGTAGTCCGTGCTGTTTGACTTGGTGTTTTTGGGAGTGCCCGTGTCCACACCCAGTGTGGCAGAGGAGGCCATGGGCAGACCCGGGTTTAGTGGCTTTTTCCTGGCCTCGGTGGCCGTCGTGGCTTTGTTCTTCAAAGCCTCCAGCTCGCTGGCCTCGATGATGCAGGCCTCGGGCATCTTCGTCCCGTCCTCCAGCCGGCACAGTGGGCGCCACTCGCTCCGGCGGAGGTCGCTAAGGGTCCTCGTCGTTTCCTTGAGGGCATCCAGAGCCAGGATGCCAAGGTTTCGAGCGGCCTCGAATGAGAGCTCAGACGGCGATGATGCCGTCGAAAGGTTGGCGAGTGCCACCAGAGTCTGTAGAGGGCGCATAGCGGAGAACACCCCTGCTGTAGCCCGAGCCAGCGCACTGTCCCGTTGAGTCGCCGCCTTCCGCAGGTCTGGATCAATGAGGCGTAAGGCACTCACTGGTGGTGCAACTGCAGGATCGGCCTTGCCTTGGTCTCGAAAGTTGGGAAACGCGCGGCCGACGTGAACAACGCGAGCGAATTCCTCTTGTGTCGGTGCTTCGTGTTGAAGACGATTGAATTGCAGCCCCAGCATCTGCAAAGTCTGTGCTTCTCTTTCTGGTAAGGTTGGAGGAGTCACCACCTTTTTTGTAGGGGCCTCCTTCGCAAAGATGTCCGGTAACTTGGCCGTTGGTTTGAAATAGATCTGTTGGAGAGTATCGAAGTAGTATTGTCCGACTTCCTCTTGATCTTGATCGCTTTCATCTTCTTTTCCTTCAGGATTTGTTGCACCCAACAGAGAGCTGTCACCCTCCGCTCCAGTGTCGCCTTCAGGGTCAGGAGGTTGGGTTTGGGGGCCAGGGTTGGCCGGATGTTCAGGGTCAAGGGCGGGCCCCTGTTGCTGCTGGGTCTGTTGTTGTGGTGTTGCTTGTTGATCTGCTTGATCCATTCTTTGCCCAATAGGGATGCGTCTTGAAGCGTGCGAAACGCAAAGGGCAGGGTACACTATCCGTGTCAGCTGACATGGATTTTCTTTCTATTTGTGGTCAGTGCCGTTTTTTGCGTTGCCTGACGTGATGTCTATTTTCCTGGGGGTTTGGGAAGATGAAGGTCGTCGAGATTGATTACTCGTTCGCCGAGGCTCCGAGGCTGAACAGGAGGTGGCTCGCCTCCTCGAGACGGGCGCAATCCGACCCGTCCAGGCGCCGCCCCACAACATCTCCCCACTGACGTGCGCGCCCAAGAAGAACGGCAAGCTGAGGCTGTGCATCGACATGCGCTTCGTCAACTCTTTTGTCCAGGCGCCGGCCTTCAAGCTGGAGGACCTGACCACGCTGGCGCCTCTGCTGCGCGACGGGGACTACATCTCGACGGCGGACCTCTCCGAGGGCTACCATCACCTGCGCATTCACCCCGACGACCAGCAGTTCCTGGGCTTCGCCTGGCGGGGCCGCTACTACGTCTACACGGCCCTGCCCTTCGGCCTCTCATGCGCCCCCTGGGCCTTCACCAAATTCCTGAGGCCCCTCTGCGAGTACCTCCGGGGCCCCTCGTGCGGCCTGCGGATGCTCTCCTACATCGACGACTTCATCGTGGCCAGTCGGCCGACCGAGGCCGATCGCGAGTGGGCGCGCTTCGTGGCCGTGATGGAGCAGGCGGGCATGAACCTCAAGCTGGAGAAGTGCCATCCGCCCGCCCCGCGGCAGCAGTTCCTGGGGTACGAGGTCGAGACCGCTCCCCAGGTGCGCTACTGCGTGCCCGCCGAGAAGCGGCGCACCATCCGGCACGAGATCGCCCGGCTGCTGCGCTGCTCGCGGCCCCACGTTCGCCGTGTGGCCCACGTGGCGGGCCTCTGCCTGTCCGTCTCGCGGGCCGTTGCCCCGGCCAAGTTTCTCCTGCGCAACGTCTACCGCGTGGTCGCAGCGGCCCCCAACTGGCACTGCTGCGTGATGCTGGACGAGCCGGCCCGGGGAGACCTCCGCTGGTGGCTGGAGGGCCTCGAGGGCTGGAACGGGGCCTGTCCGCTCCCGACGCCGGCCGATCTGACCTGCGCCACGGACGCCTCGGACATCGGCTGGGGGGCCTGCTGGCTGGAGCGCAACGAGACGGCCCAGGGCCCCTGGACGGGCGTCATGCGCGAGGCGCCCATCAACCAGCGCGAGAGCATGGCCGTGCTCAACGCCCTGCGCATCTGGGCCGCGACGCCGGCCTGGCGGGGCCGCACGGTGCTCTTCCAGGTCGACAACGCGACGACGGTGGCCCACCTCAACGGGTTTGGCCGCCTCAACCCGGCGAGAAGGTGATTGAGTACTGCCGTTACCACGTTCAGGCCGACAAGCCTGATTCTGGCGTTTCGGACAACGATAAGAAGACTTGGGATGAGAACTTTGTGAAGGTGGACAAGGAGACTCTCTTCAACCTCATCATGGCCGCCAACTATCTTGATGTTAAGTCTCTCCTTGATCTCACTTGCGCCACTGTCGCCAACATGCTCAAGAACAAGACTCCCGAGGTTCGCATTGTTTCGCGGCTTTCTTGCTCATCCTCACGCACTTTTCCAGGAAATCCGTCGTGAGTTCAACATCAAGAACGACCTGACGCCCGAGGAGGAGGAGGAGATTAAGCGGGAGTCTGCCTGGTCTGCTTGGATTTCCTCCTCATTTTTTCCGATACTCATCCCTTCTTATCCACAGGCTCTACCAGTGAGGTTCCGGGTTGCTGTTCGATCGGTTTGTGGGGATCTCATATCGCTCCCCACCTTGCCGGCCCGAAAACTGCCGAAGCCAAAGCCTTTGCAGTGCCAACCGACTGGTGGAGATAATGTTTGGTGAGTGTCGCACCCTTGCGCGACCACCGAAACTGTGCAGACACAGCCAGCCCGTCAAGCCCAGTCGACGCTGCCTTCGAGGCCGCAGCGGCCCTGACAGAGTGCGGGCCCCACTCTTTGCCCAAGCCTGCGGCCAGCATCAGCCGCTTGCCACAAGACAACAACCATGTTGTTGTGCATTTTTCCCCATTCTTGAGCTGGGGTGCACCGCTCTGGACGGCTGTCATTCAATTCAATCACCGCGCAGTGAAAACAGAGCAGTGGGTCAGCCTCGTTTCCTCCCATTTTTTGCATGACCCATTCCTTCTTCCTCCTTTCCTTGGGCAGGACTTTGAGTTCGCACATGTGGTCGCCATCAATGAGGCGAAGGTCCTCCAACCGTGCGGTGTTGAGGTCCGCCGCTCTCAGTCCGAGGGCCTCGCCCAACAGGACAATTTTTCCCAGGAGGTCGCGATGGTCCAGCTTGGAATTTGTCCCAAGTGATCTGAGACGGCGCCAGATGAGGTCCGTGTCGAAGGTTCCCTTCCTGACTGACACTGGCTTTGTCTTCTCCATCCCCGTCAAAACGGCCTTCACTGTGGCTTTTTTCCCAAGTAGGCAGCAAACTGGGCAACGGCCGTATCGTAGTTTCTCTGAGTCTTGCTCTCGACCGAGTGAGCGATGAGCTGCCGGGCTGCCTCACTCAGTTGGTGGGGGGGTGAGTCCTCTCCCACGAGGTCAATAACGACAGGTCCAGCTGATGGAGCTTCTCCCCGGACCTCTCTGCGGTCACCGACCTTCCCCAGCGTGAGTTTCGCCTGCCTCAGGAGGCAGTGGAAGCGATCGACAAGGAGGTCGCAGAATTGCTGCGTGTCGCTGCGGCCATCGAAACCCACCAGCAGCAGGGACTGGTGCTCCAGCACCTCTTCACGGTCCCGAAGCCCGACTTCCGTTATCGGGCCGAAGCCCGCGGGTAAAAATAGACCTCCCGGTCCGCCCTCCCCGCGAGACAAGCTCGCAAGAAGGAACGCCGACACGTCCCTTCATCCATCCCTTCCTCATTCTTCTCGTTCTTCTTCCGTTGCTTGATCGCTACAAGCATAGTTCTCCGAAGTCCACCCAGTTCGCTCCCAATCTCCTTCTGGGTCTCTTCATCCACAATCCCCAGCTCTGCTGCCAGTCTGCAGTCATTCGCGTAGATTTCCCGAAACCCGCACCGTCTTCGCAGTTCGACATGTCACCCCCCCGGGTCTGCCCCCCGACCCGGGGGCCCGCCCGGGCCCGCCAGACCAACAACACCGGGCTGGGCCCTGCCCCACGACCCCATAGGCACCCCAGACCCAGGCCCCAGGGGGCCCCCTGGGGGCCTTCCCGACGGGGTCGGTGTGATTTTCTATAGGAGGGGCGTGCGCGTGGTTTCTATTGGCCCCGTTCACATATCATCCCAACCGTCCATCAGCGGACGACCCCGATGCGCGTTTCGTGTTGCCCCATGTGCGGACTATGGTTTGGTACCTCATAGTCTGTCACACTTTTCAATTTTGACTGGGTGGCGTCGGTCGAACACGGCGGGGCATTTTTTCCCATCGTGGACGAGGTCGTCACGAGGTCGTCGCGAGGTCGTCCGAGGTCGTCCGAGGTCGTCCGAGGTCGTCCGAGGTCGTCACGAGGTCTTCCGGGGTAGGATGCCGAGTCCAAGGCGGACGAGGTCCTGAATCGTCCCGAGCGAGGTCGTTGCCACCACAGGGAAATTTTCCAATAAACTGCCAATTTATTCCCTGTAAAAGTATATTGGCCATACGAACGAGCAAAAACTGAGAATAAATGAGAATAAATCGACAATTTTTCGACATTAAAATTTACAGGCCATTTATTGCCCATTCAAATTCAACGACAATAAAACTGACACTTTAATGTCTGAGTGTGAGAGTGACTGTGCGGTAGGGCTCATACCGACTGCCTCTCCGAGTGCTGGCGACGACGCCTGCGAGGGTGTGACTGGTGCTGATGCGTCCGGTTCCGGTGGAACTGGTGCAGAAGTTGTTTCCAGTTTAGCCACGGTTGTGCCGAGTGGAACACCACAAGGACTGGCTTCCCGGACCAAAGACTGATGAGTATCGAGTATTTCAGCATGTGTGTGTGTGTGTGTGTCATACATGTTTGCAACATAGAGATGCAAAACTCCCGATTCCGGCCGAAGCCGGGGGGTGACATGACCCCCAGTCCTCCCATGTTCCCCGCAATTCTGCGGGCAACTAGGGCTAGGGGCGGGGGCTATGGTGACAGGGAGAGACAGAATGGAAAACGGGGGGGAGGAGGGACCAAGAAATGGGGTCGGAGATCAACACAGGAAACACTGAACAGTGGGGGAAAAGATTGAACCGAAAGGAACACAATTCCATTACATTGGCACTTCCTGGGCGTTGGGCAGTCGGGTTCCCATGTACCATCGGGTGCTCGTGTGGAACACAAACATCGGGGCGTGTTGCTGGCGGATCCACCATCCAAAGTCCCGCTTCCGCGGCCCGTCCGGTCCCGCGGGCACTCGAGCCGCCCCGCTCCCCTTCAACCCCAGATCCGTGGGGCAGAGCGAGGCTCCCTTCGAAGCTTGCGGCGTGTCAAGAAGCCCTTGCGCAGGGGCAGGGACAAGCGCGGGGGCAGCATGGGCAGGGGCAGGGGCAGGGGCAGGGGCAGGGGCAGGGGCAGGGGCAGGGGCAGGGGCAGGGGCAGGGGCAGGGGCAGGGGCAGGGGCAGGGGCCACAGTGGGAGTCGCAGTGGGTGCTGATGCAGTGGGGGCTGGTGCAGATGCAGTGGGGGCTGGTGCAGATGCAGTGGGGGCTGGTGCAGATGCAGTGGGGGCTGGTGCAGATGCAGTGGGTGCTGGTGCAGATGCTGTGGGGGCTGGGGGCGGCACCTTGGCGAACGGATTCCCGAACTGCGCCGGCTGTCGGGCAACAGCAGGGCGCACAGCAAAAGGATTGCTGCCAGCCTTCTCCTCAACCCTGTCCTTCTTCTTTGCTGGCGAAGGCTCAGGGGATGGCGGACGTGGCCGACTCGTACCACCTCCCAGCTGAAGCGGTGCAGCGGAGGGGTCGATGCAATGTGCGGTCACTTTTCCGGGAGGCTGTTTGACAGTGCTCGGTGACTTTGGACACAGGCCAGATTGGGGCGAAGCAGGGGGCGGGTTCACCGAAGCAACAGGTCGGGCTGGAACGGGGGTCGCCATCGATACTCGCGATACAGCAACGGCCTTGTTGGCAGACTCCAAATTGAAAATAGTGGCACCACAAATGAATTGAATCAATTGCGCAAGCTTTTGGCAGCACAGAGATTGATCGCCCCCCGCCGACCGTAGAATGCTCAAACTGATGCGCTGAAGCAACTTGGTCGACGGGATGCGGTGGTCTCATGTTGGGTCTCCACTCAGAGACCAGCGAACGATCACCCGTCCGGGTATTAGACCAACGAACAACCGACCGGTTGGCCATCAGGGAACCTCAGCCCCGAGTCGGCTGGGCTCTCTTATGAGCACCCTCTTGGGCGATGCGCTCCGACTTGACTTGGCGAAAAAAACAAAAAAAAAATGCCATGTCCCGAGAAGACGCACACACCGCCTGCGACAAGGTGCTGAGGTCTGAGGTTGGTGGCAAGTATAAGACCGCCACACCACCGAGCTATTAAGCTACGGCAATAGTTGGGCGAAAGCACCGGATCCCTTCAGACATCCGAAGTTAAGCGCTCAACGCTCGGTTAGTACTTGGATGGGGGACCGCCAGGAAAAACCGAGTGCTGTAGCTTCTGCATTTTTTGACTATCAACATCAACATCAACATCAACATCAACATCAACATCAACATCAACATGAACATCAACATGAACATCAACATCAACATCAACATCAACATCAACATCAACATCAACATCAACATCAACATCAACATCAACATCAACATCAACATCAACATCAACATCATCACCAACATGGTCATCATCACCAACATGGTCATCATCACCAACATGGTCATCATCACCAACATGGTCATCATCACCAACATGGTCATCATCACCAATATGGTCATCATCACCAACATGGTCATCATCGCCAACATGGTCATCATCACCAACATGGTCATCATCACCAACATGGTCATCATCATCATCATCATCATCATCATCATCATCATCATCATCATCATCATCATCATCCTATCCATCGTAGACTCAGGATAGCAGGCGACAGCCTCCGTCTTCGGCAGTCTAGGTGCTATAACTCCTTGTTCTTCATAATGAACACCACACAATGCAGAAAAATAAACCAATCCTAAAATGGTCACGACGGACAGCGTGTCCAATACGTGTCCATAAATCATAACAAAAATAGGAGAGAGAGGTCAAAGGGAGTCTAGAACTTTGGCCGAAGCCAAAAAATTAAACACGCACAGGAAGGGGGTGAGATGCGCGTGAACGGCCAGATGCGTTGCGCATCCGAATCTCCGAAAACCGTTGAGAGATTTCCGGGTCAACGGTCCATGATCGAACCGTGAAGTGACCCACTTTGGGCTTCGGAAGAGGTCCGAAAGGGGTGGTAAAAGTAGCGGAGGCGAAAAAACAACAGGGAAAAGTTGAAAAGTGCGGTCGGACCGTTCCCGCCCAATTCCGAGTACTTAAGGGGCGCCCCGGACCAGCACAGTGCCTTCGTTTTGGAGTGGTGTTCTCCGTGACGAGTCAAGTGGCAGAGGCGGTTGGATGGCGTACGAACCCCGACAGTAGCAGCAGGAATAGGTGCGGGTGGGCCCGAAAGCGAGAAGGGAGCAGAAAAATGAGGGAGAAACGGGTGGGTAGCACCTATCCTGCCTCGACTTCGGCTGTCGACTCACTATCCATCGTAGACTCAGGATAGCAGGCGACAGCCTCCGTCTTCGGCAGTCTAGGTGCTATCACAGGCAGAGAGGGGAGAAAAAGAATAAAAACCCCAAGTGCAGCACAGCATCTAATCGGCTGGCCGCAAAAATCAGGAAATGAAAAGTCCCAACATGGCATGCCAAGCCAGCATCTAGTCGGCCGGCGGCAGCAGGAGAAACAGAAAAACAGAAAAAAGACAGACAAAGGGCCTTGGAGGCCCCTCAAAAGCAGTCGAAAGCGGGCTGGCTCGACGATTCCTCCCCAGGCTCGTCGTTCTCTCCGTCGTCAGAGGGTCGGCTGCCCCGCGGCGGCGCGGAGCGGCGGATGGCGCCCGGCTGGGGCGGCGGGTGGTGCGCGGGCGCCGGCGTGGCGCCGGCGTGCTGGTTGCATCGCCCGAAGGAGCCTCCTCGTCGTTGTCGTCGTCCTGAACGACCAGCGCACGATGCCTCCGCGGAGCCGCCGGACGGTGGCGCGGCGTGGCCGACAGGGAGAGCGACGAGGCAGGCGAGGCCGGTGCGGGCGGCGCCGGCGGAAGTGCCGGGCGAACGGCCTGAACGAGGTCGGTCTCGGCGGACGGCGCGGCAGGTGCGCCCGCGACGGTGGCGTTGCGCTGGGGCGGCACCGTGGCGAACATGAGATCGGTGAAGTTGCTGTCGACGCCCGTCTGCACGTAGTGCTGCGCAAACACTTTGGCCGAAGCCCATCGGCCCAGGTGCAGGATCTTGTCGGGCATGACCTCGCGCGCGATGGCCCAGCTGGCACCCCCACGTCGGAAGCCCCGCGCCGACAGGAGCGAGCGATCGCCCCCGCCGGCGACGATGACCTCGTTGAGGATGTGGCTGACGGTGGCCGGTTTGACGCCCTCGTAGGGCCGGCGCAGCTGGATGATGACCCGCGACGGTCCTGGCGGGTCGGGCCGCATGGCCCCTGTGCGGCGGAGCCAGCATTGGTAGCAGCCGACCGGGTCAAGGAGCGCATCGGCTGCGCGCCAGATGGTAACGGAGGCGCCCTGCGCGGTGTAGTCGTTCTTGAATCCCAGCAGGCAGACGACCAGCCGATCGGCGGCCGGCGGAATGGCCACCTGTGAGACAGTGGGCAGAGTCACGTCGGAGGGCCGCAGCAGCGCCAGGAAGGCCAGCAGGGCGACCAGCTTGGCGCGGAGGCGCTCGAGTGGGAGCGCCTCGTTCGGGCCCCACTGGTGGAAGAGCTCCACCAGCAGGGTGGGCGGCACAGGCAGCCCCTTCTGGACGGGCTGCGTGGTACGGCGCAGGCGAATGGCCTTGCGGAGGCGGCCGTAGAGGTGGTCGCGCGCCGGGGAGGGCACCCAAGTGCGTCGTGGATCAGGTTGACCACGGTGGAGATGAGCGACAAGGTCGACCGGGGCCGGCAGCTGGCCCGGGTGGCCTCATCGGTGTAGTCGGCCAGAGCGCTCACAGGCATGGGCACCAGCGGGATGCCCCGGCCGGCGCAGAACCGGGCCAGGGCACGTAGCCGGTTGGTGAGGCTCTTCTCGGTGGTGGGCTTTACAGCAGCCGAGACAAGTAGCTGGCGACCTTGGGCGCTCAATGGGCCGCTCCGGCCGCCCAGAAATCCTGAAGGCGCAGACGCGCCAGCTGAGGTTCTTCGTCGGCTCCGAGTGGCCGGAAGCAGCCGGGCGGAAGGCCCGCGGGTCCTGCGGCAGGAGCACGGGCCAGTCCACCGTCAGGGCCAGCAGCAGGGGCCACCAGGGCTGGCTCGGCCAGACCGGGGCCAGCAGGGTGCACTCGACCCCGGGCCCAGAGTGCTGCAGGTGGCGTAGTACGCGGTGGATCTGCGAAAGGGGGTTGACCCAGCTGTTCTCGCCGGGCTCCCACCGGGCCGAAAACGTGTCGGCGCGCAGGGACTGCACATCGCGGTGGCGGCTCGTAGCGGGGCACCTGTCGCGTCGCGAAGGTGGCCATGCGGTCGATCGAGTGCGGGCCCCAGAGCCGGTCCAGCGAGCGGAACAGCGCCGGGTGGAGCATCCAGTCGCTGCGGTCGAAGTCCCGCGAGAGCTGGTCCGCCGTGGTATTCGTCACGCCCGCCACGTGCTCGGCCTGCAGGGTGATCCCGTGGCGCTGCAAGGGCGTGGATGGCCCGGGCGATCCCGTCCAGGGCCGGGTTGAGGCGGCCAAACCCGTTGAGGTGGGCCACCGTCGTCGCGTTGTCGACCTGGAAGAGCACCGTGCGGCCCCGCCAGGCCGGCGTCGCGGCCCAGATGCGCAGGGCGTTGAGCACGGCCATGCTCGCGCTGGTTGATGGGCGTCTCGCGCATGACGCCCGTCCAGGGGCCCTGGGCTGTCTCGTTGCGCTCGATCCAGCAGGCCCCCCAGCCGATGTCCGAGGCGTCCGTGGCGCAGGTCAGATCGGCCGGCGCCGGGAGCGGACAGGCCCCGTTCCAGCCTTCGAGGCCCTCCAGCCACCAGCGGAGGTCTCCCCGGGCCGGCTCGTCCAGCATCACGCAGCAGTGCCAGTTGGGGGCCGCTGCGACCACGCGGTAGACGTTGCGCAGGAGGAACTTGGCGGGGCCACGGCCCGCGAGACGGACAGGCAGAGGCCCGCCACGTGGGCCACCGACGCACGTGGGGCCGCGAGCAGCGCAGCAGCCGGAGCGATCTCGTGTCGGATGGTGCGCCGCTTCTCGGCGGGCACGCAGTAGCGCACCTGGGGAGCGGTCTCGACCTCGTACCCCAGAAACTGCTGCCGCGGGGCGGGCGCATGGCACTTCTCCAGCTTGAGGTTCATGCCCGCCTGCTCCATCACGGCCACGAAGCGCGCCCACTCGCGATCGGCCTCGGCCGGCCGACTGGCCACGATGAAGTCGTCGATGTAGGAGAGCATCCGCAGGCCGCACGAGGGGCCCCGGAGGTACTCGCAGAGGGGCCTGAGAAACTTGGTAAAGGCCCAAGGGGCACAGGAGAGGCCGAACGGGAGAACCGTGTAGACGTAGTAGCGGCCCCGCCAGGCGAACCCCAAGAGCTGCTGGTCGTCGGGGTGAATGCGCAGGTGATGGGAGCCCTCGGAGAGGTCCGCCGTCGAGATGTAGTCCCCGTCGCG
Source organism: Paratrimastix pyriformis (assembly GCA_027972325.1). Lineage (NCBI taxonomy): Eukaryota > Preaxostyla > Paratrimastigidae > Paratrimastix > Paratrimastix pyriformis. The sequence goes on from JAPMOS010000223.1 coordinate 42,702, forward strand.
CAGCAGAGGCGCCAGCGTGGTCAGATCCTCCAGCTTGAAGGCCGGCGCCTGGACAAAAGAGTTGACGAAGCGCATGTCGATGCAGAGCCTCAGCTTCCCGTTCTTCTTCGGCGCGCACGTCAGCGGGGAGATGTTGTGGGGCGGCACCTGGACGGGTCGGATTGCGCCCGTCCCGAGGGAGGCAAGCCACCTCCCTGGTCGACGAAGGAGGCGTGCTCGGGGTGCACGTAGTTGGGCAAATGGGAGCTGCACGGCTTGCAAAGGAGCGGGATGCGGAAGCCGTGCAAGAGCCAGTTGTGCACGGGGCGGGGCAAGTGAAAACTCCTCCCAGAAGGCCCGGAAGGGCGGGAGGGAGGACGCCCGGTGCTGAGGCAAGGTGGTGGCGGTGGTGGCGATGCGGCCGGTGGTGATGGGGGATGGTCGCACCGTGGCGGCAGCGGCGAGGAGGGTGGCGGTGTTGGTGGTGGAGATGGCGGACCCCGTTGCTGCCGCGGCGCGCGGGCTCTGCGCGCCGTTACTGCTCGCCGGCGCCGTCCGACTGCGCCTGCTGGCGCCCGCCGGCGGAGCCGTTGTTGCTGCCACCATTGTCGAAGCGGCGCCGCTGCGGGAAGCTGCGCTGCTGGCGCTGGGCAAAGCCGTTGAACCGGTCGCCGCCTCGGCCGAACCCGCCGCCGAAACTGCGCCCGCCGAAGCCGCCATGGCCACTCGACGAGCGGAAGTCGTTCCCGCCACGATCGCGGCCCCGCCCGTACGGCGCCCGCCGGCCTGGCCGCCGCGTTGCTGCTGCTGCTGGCCGGGCAGGGCGCGCATGCCCTGAGCGAGGCGGATGGCGAAGTCGAGCTGCTGGAGGTTCTGGCCCGTGGCGACCTCGGGAGCGGTGCGGACATACTCGTACATGCGGGCCACGTCGGGTGCAAGAGCCGTATGCACCCAGGCGAGCCGCTTGCGGTCCACGATGGCGGCGGCAATGGAGCGAGCAAAGCAAGAGGGGCGGCGCGCAAGTCCTCCTCGGTGCAGGGCAGGCGTGCCAGCCGCTCAAGGTTGAGCGATTCCCGGTGAAGGCGCTGGAGAAAGCGGAATTCAGCCCTGGACTCGCGGGCGAGGCCCGTGACCGAGCCGAGCTGGGGAAGTCGCTGGGCACAGGGACGCCCCGGACGAAGGCCCGGAGCGCTCCAGTGCGAGCCTGTCAGAGGCCTCGCGGTCGCCAGGTTGCTGCTGCTGCGGGTCTGCGGCCCGCCGCTGGTCATCCTCGTCGTTGGCGGCGGCAGCATCGTCCTCGTCCGTGAAGTCGCCCTCGGCGGCGCCATCGTCGCCGCTGGGCGGATCGGCCTCCCCTGGAAAGGTCCCGGGGCGGCAAGAGCGAGTCGTCTGAGAGTCGGTCGGCGCAGCGGCGGAAGTGTCAGACGGAGCGGCCGGCCCACGGGTGACAGGCACCCGCTGGCCGACGCCTGGCATGGCCGAAGCGCGGGCGGCACTCGCAGCAGTGAGCGGGACTCGTCCGGAAGCAGGTTGGACGGGGCAGGAGCAGAGGCCTGGTCGGGCCGAAAAAACGAGAGCGGAGCAGGCTCATCCGCGGCCGGTACGGCGGCAGCACCACCGGCACCCGGGGGGGCGCCGGAGGCACCGCGGGCAGCCGGCCTTCTGGGCCGAAGGCAAGGTCGCGGAGGCAGCAGCGGCGGCCGCAATCATGGCCCGCTGCTGACCGAGAATGTCCCCAGCGAGGCCTCGATCACACGCCGGATGTGGGCGTTGAGGCCTTCAAGGGACATGGGACAATCCGCAGAGTGTTTCTGCAGGGGCCGGGGTATGCACGGGAGGCCCAGGGGGGCCGCAGGAGGGCTCCCTCAGACCCGCTCATGCGCACCCCGTCATCATCGAGGTCCGTGAAAGGTGCCGGAGCTGGTCGCCGTGGCCGGGCCGGGCGCAGCCTGCGTAGCGGAAGCAGCCTGGCGGACAGCCGCCGCCGAAACGGTACTCGAAGAGCCAGAGCCGATGGGGGTCGGATTGGGCGTCCCAGGAGTGGGGACCTTGATGATGAGCTTGGGCATCGGAGGGTCCTGAAGTCGATGAGTAGAGGCCATTGTAGTCGTAGTCCTTGAAAAACGGGTGTTCACCACGAAAAACGAAGGCACTGTGCTGGTCCGGGGCGCCCCTTAAGTACTCGGAATTGGGCGGGAACGGTCCGACCGCACTTTTCAACTTTTCCCTGTTGTTTTTCGCCTCCGCTACTTTTACCACCCCCTTTCGGACCTCTTCCGAAGCCCAAAGTGGGGTCACTTCACGGTTCGATCATGGACCGTTGACCCGGAAATCTCTCAACGGTTTTCGGAGATTCGGATGCGCAACGCATCTGGCCGTTCACGCGCATCTCACCCCTTCCTGTGCGTGTTTAATTTTTGGCTTCGGCCAAAGTTCTAGACTCCTTTGACCTCTCTCTCCTATTTTTGTTATGATTTATGGACACGTATTGGACACGCTGTCCGTCGTGACCATTTTAGGATTGGTTTATTTTTCTGCATTGTGTGGACTGGCTGTCGACTCAATCATCATCATCATCATCATCATCATCATCATCATCATCATCATCATCATCATCATCATCATCATCATCATCATCATCATCATCATCATCATCATCATCATCATCATCATCATCATCATCATCATCATCATCATCATCATCATCATCATCATCATCATCATCATCATCATCATCATCGCCACCAAATACCCAAAGTTTGCCAAACTCAGGGATCATGGTCGAAGTAAAGGAAAGGCAGCTCAGCTGGTCCATGCTCGGAAGATAGCTCGATGATCGTCGAGCTCGTCAAAGCACAAGAAATGGATCTTCTTCATCCAGAATGAAGCATGCTTTTCAATAAAAGCACTGGTTTCGTCGTCCAGATCATCATTCACAGCCGTGATTTCGCAGGCCATAGCCCTGCGTAAATCGTGTTGAACTGAGAATAGTGCCGGGGATGTGTTCTCCCACCAGGGTGTTCTCCCACAGCGGGCACCGCCGTTGGTTCCGCTCGGACTCATTCGAATCTCGAACTCGGACTGGGGGAGGTCCCTCGACAGGGGCTCCACGGGACCGCTAAGCGCGCGTGCCCGCGGTAACGTGTCGACAGAGGTCACTGCAGAGTCCCCATCACATCTCGATCTGGGGAGCCCGCCACGGAACATCAGCGACCGTACTACCCGTATCGATTCGCGCTGTCCGACATCGAACTTTACGTCTTGGGGCCTAATCCCAAGTTTTTCCAACGCGGATGGTCCGTCTTTTTCGGCAGAGCGGAAGACCGGCCATAGGTCCCGGGGAAGCCTTCAGGCTTTTAACCTCGTCAGAAGCGGGAATTGAACCGCCGACCTTCTGTTCTGGTACCTGACGTGCTACCGCCTGTACTAGACCGACCCGACGTATTTCAGCATTGTGCGGTGCGAGTTGGTGAGCAGCATTCTCCTTCACGAGTTCGGAGAACGAGGGACAGCCTCATGGGATAGCCCCAAACAAACCCAAACCAAGAAAGTCAACACTTGCAGCAAGCACGCAAACAGCACTGACATCCAAAATTTTATCAAAAGAATTTGACATGTGTCAGTGCCGGCAGTCGACTCGTCCTTTGCGCACTAAGCAAATCGCAACGCAATCCTTTATCGGAGTTCTCCATTTTCTCGGTCTCTCGGACTCATCTTTCATAACTTGGGAACTCTGAAGTCAAAGAAAACTGCATCATCGTTGTCCACGGGAGCGGGGTTTGAATGATCGACCTCATCTGTTTGACAATGTCGCTTTCAAGCTTCAACGAGCTCTGGAAAGATCTGCGCTCTTCTTGGAACGGTGGGCGGTGCCCTGGCTCACGCGCACTCGCTGCGCCAGGCTGAGCTCGACGCCTTCGCTACGATGAGCAATGCTCAGGTGGGGTTCTGGAGCCTGCGGCCAGACCCTTGTGCCGAGGCCAGGATGCCTTTGTCCAGGATTGGAACAAGCAGGCAGTCATGCAAACCCACCGTTCAATCAGGTGGG
>JAPMOS010000224.1:0-46719 GCA_027972325.1 Paratrimastix pyriformis
CTCTCCTCTTCTCTTCTCTCTCCCTCTCTCTGCTCTCTCTCTCTCTCTCTCTGCTCTCTCCTCTCTCTCTCTCTTCTCTCCTCTCCTCTCTCTCTCCTCTCTCTTCTCTCTTCTCTCTTCTCTCTCTTTCTCTGGGCCTCTCTCTCTCTCTCTCTCTTCTCTCCTCCTCTCTCTCTCTCTCTCTCTCTCTTCCTCTCTCTCTCTCTCTCTCTCTCTCTCTCTCTCTCTCTCTCTCTCTCTCTTCTCCTCTCTCTCTCTCTCTCTCTCTCCTCTCTCTGCTCTCTCTCTCTCTCTCTCTCTCTCTCTCTCTCTCTCTCTCTCCTTCTCTCTCTCTCTCTCTCTCTCTCTCTCTCTCTCTCTCTCTCTCTTCTCTGCTCTCTGCTCTCTCCTCTCTCCTCTCGTCTCTCTCTCTCTCTTCTCTCTTCTCTCTCTCTCTCTCTCTCTCTCTCTCTCTCTCTCTCTCTCTCTCTCTCTCCTCTCTCTCTCTCTCTCTCTCTCTCTCTCTCTCTCTCTCTCTCTCTCTCTCTCTCTCTCTCTCTCTCTCTCTTCTCTCTCTCTCTCTCTCTCTCTCTCCTCTCTCTCTCTCTTCCTCTCTCTCTCTCTCTCTCTCTCTCTCTCTCTCTCTCTCTCTCTCTCTCTCTCTCTCTCCTCTCTCTCTCTCTCTCTCTCTCTCTCTCTCTCTCTCTCTGCTTCTGATTCCACTTTCCAAAGTCGTGTACGAATCATCTCACTCCTGTTCCCATCTCAGAACCTCCAGTGGTGGCTCCAGCGGTGGCTCCAGAGGCGGATCCAGATCCCGTCGCCGCCATCGCCGCCGTCCTCGCCTTGGGTGTGCGCGAACTTTCCCGGTCGCGCGGAAAGCCCCCTCGTCTGCTTGCTTTCCCCATGAGCTGCTCACAGTTCCCTCTGTGCCCGACTCTGTGGTGCACCCTGCGGTTGCCTTTTGGTCGCTGACTCGGCTCCTTTTCCTCTAGTTGCAGGCCCACCCTCTGCTCGTCGGCACCACGGCCGTCCTCAGGAACCCGTGTCTTCGTCGTGCCCTTCCGAGGATTCCGATGCAGGTCGCGCTCTCCCGGGCCGCACCACCCCTGGAGGAGGCTCCCACCTCTACACGCTGACCGGCGCGCTCAACATCGCAAAATGGCGTGCGAAGAAGCCCGAAATCTACAGGAAGCTCTCCGAATCGGGATTTTCCGAGGTTTTCCTTCAATCCTATGCGGACGGGATCATGATCTACTTGCCAAGGGTCTGGTTGGTCGGAGTTTCTGCCTTTCACTCATTGTGCCTCTTTCCGCTTCCCTCGACTCTGCCCTTCAGGCGTCCAATTTTAAAGCAGCGATAAAAGTTGCCGAGCCCATTATCCACGATTTCCGGGTCTTCAGCGGCAAGAAGGGAGGAGAGCTCATTGACTGCGGGCCACGGCAACGGACGATTGCTTTCGTCAGCCACCCTGACTCTGATCCGGTCTGCTCGTCACGCCCTGGTTTCAGTTGGCAACGCCCCCTTTTCCTCGGCCCAGGAATCCACCAAAGCATTGGACTTTGGTTTCACCCCGTCATCTGTACACCGCTCCCGGCTACGCCCTTCCCCCCCGGCCACTCCGACGGGAACGGCTCCTCCTCCACCTCTGGAGACGCCTTCGGCCCCTCCTCCACCTCTGGAGACGCCTCCGGCCCCCCTGGACACACCCGCGAGTGATGCGTCTTCCCGCTCGGACCGCTCGGACCGCTCGGACCGCTCGGACCGCTCGGACCGCTCGGACCGCTCGGGCCGCTCGGGCCGCTCGGGCCGCTCGGGCCGCTCGGGCCGCTCGGGCCGCTCGGGCCACCAAATCGGACGGAAATCCTTGGGTTGGCTCAAAGGGAATTTTGTGTTCGATCATCGGACTCGCAGTGGCAAGTCCTGAGAAGAAGGTGATATGCCCGCTGTCCTTCCACCCTTGCGCGTCTTTCCCTCTCTTTCCCTCTTTTCCAGCCCCACGTTGGGTGGCGGGGCTGCAGCCCTCTTTCATCCCCGCCGGCTCGTCACAGCCGGGGCATGTGAAACATCCGCCAGGGAAAGTCCACCGCCTGACCAAAACACAGCCGGGGAGCGGGCGGAGGGCGGAGGGCGGCTGACCCTGGTGGCAGGCGCGGAGGGTGTGGTTTGCGAAGGACACCGGCTTGACGGTTCCGTTGCGCCCGGCGCTCCCCGTTTGGGCTGCCTTTGACCAAGTCTGTTGCATCCTTCGGTGTTCAATGGACCATTCTCCACAGTTGCAATAAGAGTCCCAGCAAACGAACTGACCCGAATCAATTGACTCTGGCATTTCCGCGAATGGGGCTGGGAATGATTCTCTTTGAGAGTTTTTTTTTGTTTGACACGGGTGGGACCTCATGTTTGATCAAACGCCCTCAGAAGAAAAGGAGGAAATTGGATGGGGAAAAAAGAACATGAACGAAATCAGAAAAAACCCATCATACGTGTGCTATACTATTCTGAGATCTGAAACCAAACGAAAAAATCGAATGAAACAGAAACCAGAAAACCGAAACCCAGCCGAAGCTGGCGGGTAAGATGCCCTCTGCACCCCACCGAGGGGAGGCAGCACAGGAGAGCATCGGGGGAGAGAGTGAGACTGGAATACCGCAGAGAGACACAACCGTTCAAACATGGGGACGAAGGGGCGAAGAAAGGACGGGAAAACCAGAAGAAAGTGACGAGGGAAGCGAAAAAAGGAAACCAAGATGACAGTTAGAACGAAAAGTACTCATTGCGCCAGACCGAGGTGGGTCTGGACCCCATCCACCAACACCGCATCGAGCGGTATGATAGTTTGGGTCCCTCGATCCATCCCCCCCACTCGCGATGCACATCTCCCAAAATCCCACGGGTGGCAACTGGAGAAAGATCGCGGAGGCCAATCTTGCGAGGCGGGGCCGTAGCAGGGTCAGGCGAAGCGGCAGCGCGAGCCGCAGACACAGACACAGGCAACAGAGACACACCAGCACGGAAAGGAACAGCAGGGACAGCAGGGACAGCAGGGGCAGGGGCAGGGGCAGGGGCAGGGCAGGGGCAGGGGCAGGGGCAGGGGCAGGGGCAGGGGCAGGGGCAGGGGCATGAACAACAGGCACAGGGGCAGGTGCGGGCGTAGGTGCAGCCCGAGCGAAAGGATTCGCCGTGGGGGCGAGTGGGCGTGGTGCCGCAGGTGCCGCAAATGGATTGGAAGGCGACTTGGACCGCTCCTTCTTGGCGGCTGGGCGGTGATCGCCATCGATAGGGTGACGGTCCCTCACGGTACCTCCTCCAAGCTGTCGTGGATTCTCCTGGGGTTTATTCGGCGGGGTGGCGCCGACGATCAACAGTGTGTGTGTGTGTGTGTGTGATACTATTCGACTGCCAGTAACTGCGCGCAAAACACAGAAAACTGAAACAGAAGAAAATCCGTTCATCCGGTCGAAACCGGCGGGTAACATGCCGACCTACACCCCCTCAGGGGTAGGCGCACAGACGGCATGGCGGGAAAGAGAGAGACTGGAATATCGCCAGGAAACAGAATCGTTCAAACACTTGACAGCAAACAGAAGGAACATCAAAAGAAAGACCGGGGCAAGGGGGGGGACAAAAGGATCCAACACTGAGACACGGGACACGAGGAACAATGAAAGGGGGCGAAGGAAGCAAAAGACAAGAACAGTTAGAACGAAAAATATTCCCGAACCCAGCCTGAGGGGGGGGCGGAACCCATCCACCATGACATACCACCTCGGTAGGACAGGCGCACGGGCCCCTGAATCCACCACCCCCACGCGCGTTGCTCCCTTCCCAGAGGCCCACGGTTGGCAACAGGCGAGAGGTCGGAGGCTAATCTTCGGAGGCGCGGAAGTAGCAGCATGGTCGGGCGTCGAGGTAGCACGAGCGGGCGCAACAGGCACAGCAGACAAAGGAGACACACCATCAGCAACTGAGGCAGCAACAGGGGCAACAACAGAGGCACCAACAGGGGCAGCAACAACAGCAGCAGCAACAGGTGCAGGTGCAGGTGCAGGTGCAGGTGCAGGTGTAGAAGCCGGAGCATGAGATGCCGTCGGAGCCGGAACAGGTGCCGGCTTGGCGAATGGGTTCGCCAAGGTGAGAGGTGCTCTTGGGGCAGCGGAAGAGGCAAATGGATTGCTCGAAGAAGGGGAACGGGCTCTCTCCTTCTTCCCCGCTGGACGATCGCCATCGATGATCGGGTGGCGAGTTCCACCTCCACCTCCAAGTTGCTTTGGACCACGGTAGGTTGTCTCCCCAACAGATAGGAGTACTCGTTCTGGCAGTGTGCGGTGTTTGTCCACAGACGAGCCGCGCGATGATTCTTGTGGCACGTGGCAGTCGAAAGTTCGCACATTCAATTGCTGGAACAATAAAGCCCCAAGAAGTTGAAAGATAAATTGGCTGATCGCTTCAGGCTGCTTCTTCGGATTGTCCTCCAGCAGCATGTGCACCGTGCGTTCGATGATCTCATAGCGTGGAGCCCGGTGCTCATTGACGACCAATGAACTGAATAGCTTCATAAGCTCCAAACGCATCCAAGGAGAGAGCTTGTCCAATGGAGCTGAAGAGGGGGACCACAGATGCCGACCCAACTCATCTTGAAGATACTCTACCATAGGGTCGTCACGATTTTGGACCTCGGCGTGATCCATAATAAAGTTGGAATCGTCCTTACTGAGCTCGTCATGCTCAGTGGCAATCTCCATGGCCAGAAACGGACGGAACGCGGAGCAAAGGGAACGTGCAACGCCGAGACTTCAACCGGGGGGGAACGATCAACAACGGGGACCAGAGGTCCTTCCTATGTCGGACCTCCAGCCCCCCCTTTCGCTCCGCCCCTTTTTCTCCTTCCTCACCCAGGAAGGACATGATGGAGTTTGCTCTCGTGTTTACACCAAAACCGCATCTTTAAAGATAATTAAAATTTTGATAATATCCCCCCGGCATAGGGCTCGCTACTCCCGCTTTCTTTGCGGTTTTCGCACACTTTCAGAGAACATGCTGTGTATTTGCGAGGGCGCAGGCGACAAGTTCAAGAAGAAAGGTTACTCGCGCCTTCGCGCCATGCGTTACACTCCGGGGGGGGCCGGGCCAAATGACCCGTATGGTGGCTCCTCCCGGCCGGGGGCCCGCCTGGTGGCGGGGCCGCCCAGTGATGTTTCATGTCTACACCACTGTCTGTGTCTTCGGCCGCCGACGACCACCTCCTGGCTGCCCTCGAGAAAGGGGCAGAAAAGAAGCAGCGCACGCACAAGAAGGCTGCCCTCAAGAAGCCTTGTGCACCTGGTGCGTCAGCTGCGGAACCCATGGAGCTGGACGAGTCGGCTGGTTCATTGGCCCCCGCAGGACCTGCGCCTCAAGGGGCAAGCGCCTGTGACTGGCGAGGCTGCGGGGATGGTTGGTTCTTCAGTTTCTGGAGAGGAGTCAGGGGCTGCTGCTCCTGCTGCTTCGGCGCCCGCCTCTCTTGGTGCTTCGGCTTCTTCTGGTGCCGTGGCCTCTTCTGGGCCGGGTGCGCCCCCAAGTGCCAGTTTGGCTTCTTCTGGTTCAAGTACGGCCCCCTTTTCGGTGCCGTCGAAGGAGGCCCTCGCTATCATAGCGGCGGCAATGCCGCCTTTCAACGAGGTCTGTGTCAATCACATGCACACGCACTCACTGTACCCGGTCCGATAGCCTCGGCTCCTTCTGCGAGCGGGGTACCTGACTGTGGAGAGCCGGGAGAATCCGAGGAAGACGCGGAGAAATCCGTGTCGTCTGAGGATGACCTTCCGCAGATCTCTTTGCCCCGGCGGCGCAGGGCGAAGTACCCGAGCGTTCGGCTCTGGGTGGGAAGAGGCAGGGAGGCTCTGACAAGAGCTCCCTTGGCCAAGAGTATCCTTCAAGCTCTTTTGAAGAAGTATCCTGCCTTGGGCTTCGATTATCGGCACCCACTGGCTGAGCCTGAGAAGCTCGGGCTGGATTTACCTGCCCTCCGGAAGACCCCGCTGGGCGCGCCGGAGGTTGCTTCCTCGAAGCCCAGTGGGCCGATCTTATGTTGATGCGCCGCATGCTGGTTCCAGCTTTGATGGAGGTCTCGGGCACTGCTGACCCGGATCCAGACGTGATTCAGGGTCACTTGGGGCGCTTGTCCCAGGTCCTTGAAGTGGCCCTCTCCCGGGTTGAGAACCCGCCGTGATCGATTGGTTCAGCATGTCCACCCGGGGCTCCTCCTCGCTAAGGGCGCGCCCCTGAGGACGCGATGTTCTTGGCCGAGGACCTGTCTGCGCTGGAGAACCGCGCGGAGCGGTTGAAGGTGGCTCAGCAGGCCCCCACGCTCGCGGAGGCTTCGAAGCTTCCCCAAGGTCCAGCCTCGGCCTGCGGCCCCAGGTTCCGTGGGCGGCCGAATGCCCCGCGGCGTCATTTCGCTCAACGTCGAGGACGCCCGATGGCCGCCGCTACTGCTGCTGGCGCCGCCTGCCGCCGCCCCTGTGGCCAACACTAAGCGTGCGCGAGTTGAAGCCAAACAGGAAGCTGCTCCTTATCTTCGTCCCTTCGGGGGGGTTGAGAGGGAGGGTCAGGAGGGGCGCTGGTTAGCGGGCGGGGTCGACGCTCCCGGAAGCGGGCCTCGCCCCTTCACGGGGATGCCCTGTGATCATCAAAGAAAAGCAGTCAGAGAATTGCTTTTTCGAAGAGTGTCTAGCCATTTGCGCCCAGACCTCGGAATTGAGGGACTTTCCAAAGAAACTGTCCTCAAGACTGGAGCAATGGCGGAAATTGGAATCCCCGAGTCGGGCCTTTGCCTTGAAAATCCTGGAAGAGGGTTTTCAGGTGAACTTCGAGGTTTGTCCGAAGAAAGCGTTCAGACCTCGTCCGGCGAAGCAGCTGTCACAGGCTGCCTCGATGGCCATCTCTCAGGAGGTGGCAGAAATGCTGGAGCTGGGGCAGCAAGGGAGGTGGGGAGCCCGTTACCGGAGGGTCTCCTGATCCAGACCTTGTTTACGGTTCCGAAGGGGGATGGGACTTTACGTCCGATTCTCGATTGCCGTCCCAGCAATCAATATGTGGCCCCCTCCATTTCAAGATGGAGGGTTACAGGATGCCATGTGCCTTCTGAGGGAGGAAGACTTCTTAACGAAGTTGGACCTCAGAAAGGCTTACTGGCACATACCTGTGGCCCCGACCTCCCAACCCAGGCTTGCATTCGCCTGGGGCCGGCAAACGTTTGTGGCGACGGCCATGCCCTTCGGGGCGGCCCGGGCCCCGTTTACGTTCACCAAATTGATGAGGCCGGTTGTGGAGCAACTCCGGAGGGAGGGGGTGAGGATCGTTGTGTATCTCGACGATCTCCTCATTCTCTCCCGGACTCTGGAGGTCACAGCAGGATGTATTGAGGACTCTCAGATTACTCTGCGGCCTGGGCTTTGCAATCAGCCAGAGCAAGTCCGTCTTCACCGGGGTGAAGCAGATCATCTTCCTGGGGTTCCAGCTGGACTCCAGGAGGTTGAGGATTACCCTTCCGCCCGAGAGGGTCCAGGCCTTGTTGGCTATGCTGAAGAGCCTGGAAGGGAAGAAAGTGGTCCAGACCCGTCGCTTGGCGCAGGTGCTGGGGTCATTGGCTCGACCAGGCCGGCGGTGGTGCCGGCCTGCTTGCATCTCTTCCACCTGGAGAAGTGCAAGGTGAGAGGAGTGAGCAAGTCGGGGTGGCACGGGACATCGACACTGACCGACGAGGCTCGGAGAGAGCTGCTGTGGTGGTCCACGGCGATTCCCCTCAACGGTGCGTCCACAGCTCCGCCGAACCCGACGCGGGTGCTGCAGACCGACGCCAGCTCTATGGCGTGGGGAGCCACGCTGGAGAATGGTGCCTTACCCCTGGAGGCCAGGGGAACTGGCGGGAATCGGAGGGGAGACAGCGAGACATATAAACTGGCAGGAACTCAGTGCCCTGCTGTTCGGTCTCCGTGCGTTCCGTCCATTCTTGACGGCCGGCACGTGTCTGCGCTGGCAATCGGACTCGATGGTAGCGACCTCGGCGGTCCGAGCGTGGAGAACCTCGAGTCCTCACCTGCTGTCCCTGCTCTTGGAGCTTTGGGAGCTCTGCCAGGAAATGGGAGTGACGGTCGTCCCCGAGCATATTGCCGGGGTGACCAATGTCCGGGCGGACTGGCTGTCGCGGATGACAGATTCGTCCGACTGGAAACTCAATCCCAGGCTCTTTGCCTGGGCCTGTCGGGAACTCCGTTATCGCCCCGAGCTCGACGCCTTCGCTACGATGAGCAACGCTCAGGTGGGGAGGTTTTGGAGCCTGCGGCCAGACCCTTGTGCCGAGGGCCAGGATGCCTTTGTCCAGGATTGGAACAAGCAGGCAGTCTATGCGAACCCACCGTTCAACCAAGTGGGCCGGGTATTGAGGTTGATCAGACTTCAGCGGGCCACGGCGATGCTGGTGTTGCCAGTGTGGAAGTCGGCCACATGGTGGCCGGATCTGATGGGCATGGTTCTCAGAGGGCCACTGCTTCTCCCAATACCGAGGAGACGTTCCTCCCCGGGTTGGGGGGGAACTCGGTGGGAGTGGGCCCGGCTCACTGGAGAGCGATGGTTCTCCTGGTGACGGGGCGACCACTGAGGGAACGGACGATTCTTCGTCTGTAGACTGCTTCATCGAACTGGAGGACCTTCAGGATCCGGTGGCGCTCGGAAGAGTCGCGCCAGACATGTGTCCAATGTTCTGTCCGGAAGGGATGGACGAACGGGCGGTTTCTATCATGAAACACGCATGGTCCGGATCCCGGGCCAAGGCCATCTCCATTGCATGGCGGAGGTGGTCAGAGTGGGCCGAGGGGCGGGACTTGATCCTTTTCAGGCGTCTCCGGTTGGCCTGGTGAACTTCCTAGCGGAGAAGTTTGGTGAGAACAACTTCTCAGCGAAGTGGTTTGCGAACATTGCGAGTTGCATATCGACTAAGCTCGCGGTGTTGTCAGGAAGACGGATTGGCGCGGATCCTTTGGTCACAACCTTTTGGAGGCCGTGCGTAAAATGCGGCCCTCCAAGCCTAAGATAGAGGAATCTCCTGATCTTGGGGCGTTGCAGAAGGCGATCGCGGACCGTGGAGCGAATGCGAAGCTTTCGAGGGATTTCCTCTTGGGGAAGCTGGCGGTCCTGTTGTTGCTTTCGGGCTGCGCCCGGGCGACATGACTCGCATTGCGGTCTCGAAGTCCCGTTTGGGACGGGACCATTCGCTGATGCTGACGCTGAAAACCAAGACGTCAAGAGGACAATGGGTCCTCAAGGCTGCCAGCAGACCCTATCCTTTGCCCACACTGTTGCGCGTCGGAAGTCCTGCGGCGGAAGGTGCCGGGGGATGCCGACTCTTTTTTCGTGGCTCGAAACCACAAGGCCCTTGGAGCCCAACGGGTTTCGAAGCTGGCGCGTGGGCTGATGACAGAGGCTGGAATCCCAGCCAGGTTTCGGACATACGCCCTCCGTGGGGCGGGTGCCTCGAAACTCTTGGAAAATGATGTGCCAGAGCCCGTCGTCCGTCGAATGTATGGCTGGACGGAAAAGTCGGCCGTATTGGATCGACACTATAATCGGGCGAACCCCAAAAGGCTCCGCTGGAGACCATTTTCGCGGGTATCGAGGAATGAGATCTTTGAAAACTCCATCATGTCCTTCCTGGGTGAGGAAGGAGAAAAAGGGGCGGAGCGAAAGGGGGGGCTGGAGGTCCGACATAGGAAGGACCTATCGGACCCCCTGAGCGACCCCTTTCGACTCCGAACCCAGGAAGGTACCCGCCTCCCACCCCCAAAGCTTCCCACTGTGTCGAGGAGACGCGACGGGACTGCTGGGAGTGCCGGGGAGCAGGTAGGGACGAGGAGGTTGCGAACGGCGGTCAGGTTTCTTCACCTTTCTTCCTGACCAGGAGAAGCCGGAAGGGTGTCCTTGTCTTCTGCTGAGCTCCCAGGCATTCCCCACTTACGCCGCCCTGCGGGCGGCTGGGAGGAGAGGGTGAAGGGTGCGAAAACCGCAAAGAAAGCGGGAGTAGCGAGCCCTATGCCGGGGGGATATTATCAAAATTTTAATTATCTTTAAAGATGCGGTTTTGGTGTAAACACGAGAGCAAACTCCATCATGTCCTTCCTGGGTTCGGAGTCGAAAGGGGGTCGCTCAGGGGGGTCCGATAGCGCCTCCCGCAGCAGGGAGTGGGGCATCGAAGGTGGCATCGTAAGGCCGCAGCTTGTTGCGCTCAAATTCGATGACGTAGGTTCCGTTGCGCCGGCGTTCCGCCACCCTCCCGGCCCAGCAGAACTTGCCCATGCCGGGCCGGCGCCATTTGACGGGGGGGTTGACCATGACGGGAGTCCCCTCCTCGATCGTCTCTTGGTCCTTGTTGCGGCGCCGCTCAATGTAGCCGTACTCGCGGTGCCGGTAGAACGCCACGGCCTCCTTGATTTGGCGCACCTCCGGGGCCGTCAGGTTGGCGAACTTGTCCGGCAGCTGGGCCATGTCGCCCAGTTGTTCGTACTCGGGGAGGTAGAGCGCCATCATCACGACCGGACGTTGCTGGAAGACCGAAGACACCGTGGCCGTGTTGTACAGGTTGACGGCGGGCTGCAGGAAGGGCTGCCACGGCAGCTCGCGGTTGGTGGCCGGCACGGTCCGCATCTTCATCACCCGATTCTTGATCTTCTTGACGGCGTTCTCGGCCTTCCCATGAGACTGGGGGTAGTACGGCCTCGACCGGTGGTGCTCGATGTGGACCCCGGGCAGCAGGTTCTTGTTCCTGAGCGGGCGGGTGAGGTGGTGGAATGATGACTGTGAAGAGCAAATCCGAAAGGCATGGGACAGACGCGATCCACTCGGCCACGCGCTGGTTGACGAACTCGGTCCCATTGTCGGTCACGATCCGGGTGGGCAGCAGATTGGGCTCGTCGCTGGTGAACACACGACTGAGAAGGTCGGTCACCTCCTGCCCGGTGGCCTTCGTCTCCCATGTCGCGGCGGCCCACATGTAGCTCGTGAAGTGGTCCACCAGGACGCAGAACGCGCGAGGCGGCTGACAGCTGATCTCGAAGTGTGTGTGTGTGTGTGTGTGTGTGTGTGATACTTCCCGGCTTGCGCCGAGTCCGGAATCGGGCCGAAGCCCGCGGGTGACATGATCCCCCCCGGGCCGCCTTCCCGCAGGACAAGTCCTGCAGAAAGAGCACCCCAGGGAGTTCATGGGTCGGCTACCGTCCCTCCAGGGGCGGTCTCCGCCGACTTCCGGACTACAGCTCTTCCTTCATTCCTGCCTCGAATTTTTCGCACTTCTTCCTTTGCTGAATCGCAATGAGCATCGTTTTCCTGATTCCTGCCAGCTCGCTTCCCACCTCCTTTTGAGTGTCTTCATCCACAATTCCCATTTCCGCTGCCAGTCTACATGCATTCGCGTATTCCATCTTAAAGCCGCACTTCGCTCTCAACCTCCTCATCACCTTCGTCACCACCGCCTCCGATATCCCTCTCCAGTTGTAAAGCGTTTCCCCATCTCTCGGGCGGCCCTCATAGTTTACCTGCACCATGCGACTCCCGGCCTCCTTCCTCAACATCGCCTCCAAAGCCCACAACGGGGCTGGATCCATCGGGATTCTCTCCCTAGCCCGCCCATTCTCAAACATCAGAATCCCCACATCAAACCGCGCCTTCCCCACCACTTTCCTCCCAGTGCGCCAGAAACTCGGCTCCCAAAAAGCAAACCCACCCTCCTGGATGTGACGGACCTCCTAGCTCTACCCCCACCACCACTCTCTGATGGATTGGCCCTATTATTAATCACTTCCGAAACTTTAAAGATAAAAATTATTTATCGAGTTATTTTACTCGGAATAGATACCCTCTCCCAGGTTCTAAACCCCCAATCCCCGCGAATATTCGCGTGCGAATGAGAGTCTGCACCATGGGCTTCTGCCCGAATAGCCGGGCCCCTCCAGGGGAGGCAGAGTACAAGGGCGCCCTTCCGGCTCGTCCGATCTTTCCGGGAAAAACGAAGGGCTAGCAAAAAACCCGGAGAGCCGCCTGTCTTCTACCCTCGCACCCTCTCCGCGCAGGAGAGCGTCCGTCAACCGCCATGTCGCGGTCCGGGGCAGGTGGGTGGGATCATCCCGTGGTGGTGGGGGGTAGAGCTAGGAGGTCCGTCAAAGTCCTTCGTGGACTCGGACTTCCTAGATCCTCCAACGCTGTTGGTACCCCCCACCACCACTCTCTGATGGATTTTCAAAGATCCTCCTCGGTCCCGAACAGCGTCGCCATTGGCGCCTCCTTCGGGACCGCCCGATTGTAGTGCCTGTCCAAAGAACTGGACTGCACCGACCAACCAAACATCCTCCTGACAGTGGCATCAGGGATGCCATTTTCCAGGAACTTCGTTGCCGCCGCGCCTCTGAGGGCATGCGGGCGAAACTCCGGCGGGATGTCGGCTTCCCGCATCAAGCGGGACGTGAGGGTGGAGATGCGCTCCGCAGACAGAGGCTCTCCTCCACGAAGAGCGACAAAAAGTGCGTCCGAGTCGCCGAGGCGCCGCCTCCGGCGGATCTCCTTTGCGCAACAGTGGGGGCAGATCAGGTCATCATCCGGTACGCCCAGGATGTGACGGGACACCCACTGACCCGAAGAGGTTTTCGTCTTCAAGGTCAGCGTCATCCCATGGTCCGCTTCCTCCCAACGGGAGAGGCGGATCGAGATCCTGGCCATGTCTCCCCCTCGCAACCCAGAGGTGTAAAGGAGGATGGCCATTTTCCCCAGCAAGTCGTCCCGCGAGAGAGCCGAATTCCGGCCCTTCTTGCGGAGCAGCTGGCCCAAGGGAAGGGGGTCAAAGGTCCGGTCATACTTCGGTATCGACGGACGTTGTCTCTTGATCCCCTCCAGAACCAGGCGGACCCAACGGTCTTCGCCCAGGTTCTTGCCAAGCAGCACCGAAAGCTTCGCCGAAATGGCGCTGCTCAAGTTGGTGAACCATTTGCTGCTGTATTCATTCTTTGCGAACTGGTCTGCCAGGAAATTTCCTAGCCGAACACCAGTCGCCTCGAAAGGGTCCAGGGATTTTCCCCTGCACCATTCCGACCATCGCGCCCAAGCCAAGGCCATGGCCTTCCGGCGCGAGTCAGAGCGAGCCTGATTTACCAAGGCAATAGCTCCATCGCCAGCGTCCTCCGGCGGAAAGAAAGCGCAGCGGTTGGGTGCCACAGCACCCATCAACTCTGGGTCAGCAAGGTCGTCCAGTCGAATGAGACAACCTTCTTCATCTTCGGATGACCCGATAGTTTCACTGCCATCGCCCTCCAATGAGGCCTCCCACTCCGCATGCATTCCCGCCGATCCCCGGGAGAAAGGTCTCCTCGGAATCCGGCAAAAGGAGGGGTGTCTCGATAAGCAATTTGCTCATCGTAGGGAACCACAACGCGCCCCTCCAGAGTGGGAGAATGAGCATCATCGTCGCCCGGTCCCGGATGATTTTCCGAAGGACCCGTGCGATCTGATTGAACGGGGATTCGCATACAACCGTTTGCGCCCCAGTCCTGCGCGTAGGCATCGATCGCCTCCGCTTGAGGATCCAGCCGCAGGGACCAGAACCTCGGGAGCTGTGCATTGGCCATCGTGGCAAACGCATCCAGCTCCGGCTGGAAAGCCAGGGACTGGCAGGCCCACTCGAATAACCGAGGGTTCAACTTCCAGTCCGAGTCGTCCCGCATCCTGCTGAGACGATCGGCATGCAGGTTGTCACACCCGCAATGTGCTCCGGCACAATCCTGACACCCATTTGTTGCGTCTGTTCCCAGACTTCCAACAGCAACGGGTGAATGGCCTTGCTCCCCGTGTTCCAGTTCCTCACCGTCGCCACCGCAACGGTCGAGTCGCTCTGCCAGCGAACCACCGTCCCCCGAGGGAGGTGTTCGCGGAACGCACGGAGCGCCCACAGGAGCGCCGCAAGTTCGCGCCAGTTGATGTGCTTGTCGGTCTCCTGGAGGGCCTGCCTCCAGAAACCCCTCGCCTCCAAAGGCTTGGGTGACATTTCCAGCGCTGCCCCCCATGCCAGGTTGCTGGCATCGGTATGGAGGGTCCTGGTGGGCCGAGGGTCCGTCGAAGCCATCCCGTTCAACGGGAGGTTCTGAACCCACCACTCCACCTCGTCCAGAGCCTCGCTGCTGAGCAGGCTCGTCCCGTCCCAACCCGACCTCTGCACGGCCCGCGCCTTGCAACGGTTCAAGTGGAACAGGTGGAGGTGTGCCGGCTCGATCGCCGGTCTGGTGGCAACCAAACAACCCACCAGTCGGGCCAGAAGGGCTGTCGAGATTGACGGCCTGCCCCTGACCTGTCCCAACAGTGACAGGATGCTCTCCACCCTCTCGGGTGGCAATGAGATTGTCATCTTGTTGGAGTCGAGGACGAACCCCAGAAAAACAATTTTCTGTGTTCCCACGAACACACATTTCTTCTCGGATATTGTGAACCCGAGTTTGACGAACAGCTGCACAGCCCAAAGGGTGTGAAGCTGGGACTCCTCGCGGCTGCCGGCGAGAATAATTAAGTCGTCCAGGTAAGTGACACACCTGACGCCTTTGCGCCGAAGTTCCTCGATCACTGGTCTGAGGACCTTCGTGAATGTGTATGGCGCTAACTTTGTTCCAAACGGCATAGCAAGGGACACGAAGAATCGGTCCTGCCATTGGAAGGCGAGCAGATGCTGGGAATGTTCCTCGACGCGCAGATGCCAGTAGGCTTTCCGTAAGTCGAGTTTGCTCATCAAGTCGCCTTTGGCCATCAACAGGAGGGCATCGTGGATGCCCTCCATCTTGAAGTGGACATCCGCCACGTACTGATTTGATGGCCGACAGTCCAGTATAGGTCTGTAAGATCCGTCTGGCTTCGTGACAGCAAATAACTGCTGTACTAGGAGCCCAGGCGTTTCCCGCGGCACTTCTTTGGCCGCTCCCAGATCTACCATTTCGGCAATCTCTAGGGCTACAGCCTGCGCTGCTTGAGCCGTGAGTGCCAGCGGGCGAAGTGCTGGATAAAAAGGTTTGTCTGGTATCACCTCTTTCCGCACTTTGAACCCATGTTCGATAGTATCGAGGGCAAACGCCCTTGAGGGCGCCTGCATCTTTCCACGCGTCCAGTTTTGCCAGTAATTTGATTGGAAAAGATTCCAAAGCCTGTGTCTTTGAGCACTCTTCCCTCACTTTTGCAAGGAAAAAAGTCGAGCTCATCCTCGCAACCCGCATACTTCTCCTTCGGTTTCTTCGAAACAACAGGGGGAGGAATGGGTTTGGTGGGGTTGCGTTTACCGAAGCGCGCAAACTTATTCGGGCGCTGACGGTGCATTCCAGGGCGGGCCGATGCCGGTGCGGTCGAAGAAGAATCCTTCGCCGACTGCCGTGTGGCCTGCGCAAGCGTGGGGGCGGTGCGGGTGGCCTGGGCGCCGGAGACGCTCTTCTCCAGTGCCAGGGCCTCCTCACGGGTGAACATGTCGCCCGCATCAGTGCAGCCTCTGGCTGCAGCCAGCATCATTGAAGGGCGCAGGAAGGGCGTCAAGCGCTGCTTCCTTGTCCGCTCAACCGAGGAAAGAAGATACTCGGTAAGTTGAGAGGCGTGGCGGAGGGCCCGGCCAACCCGCTCTGGGTCAGCCTCGGGGGCCAGCATCTGCCCCAGGGCAGAAACGAGGACCCGCCGCAAAAGCACGGCCTGGCCCTCGATGGCGACGAGAATCTTCTCGACGTCAGGGGAGCCCAAAGGACTTCCGCGAAGAGCCGCGGCATCGATGGCGGCAGCCTCAGGCTGCCGCAGGGGCAGTCGCAAATCAACCCGGGGTCGAGTTGACCTTCAACGTTTGAATTTCTCCGCAGAAGATGGCTGATTCTGAATCTGTGACTATGTCTGATGTTGAGAAGGAGGCGGCTGCGCAAGAGGCTGCCCGTGTGCAACAACACAAGCGTGCGGCCGAGAAGAGTGCGGCGGAGGCGGCGGCTCCTGCAAGGATGAGGGAGAGCCCATGTTGGGATCAGGTCTGTTTGATTGAGTGCCGCAAACGAAGCGCCCTGAGTTGGGGCCGGCGGCTTGGAGTGATCCTGACGATCTTTTTTGTGCTGCAGGCTATTGGGGCTACGCTCTTGTTCCCTGATGGGAATCCTCTGTCCTATGCTGAAATTCAGGCGTCTTTTGCGGGCGCCGCGGTGGAGGGGTCGTTCCCCGAATTCTCAATTCTATTCGATCGTCCGACGGCCGAGCAGTTCACAAGGGTTGAGGAACTTGGCCAGAAGTTTCATGCTACTGTGAGGCCTATTGTGGCTGTGGCGACTGAATTCCAGCCGGACATCATCACGACAACGCTCTTCAAGGCGACGCTTGCTGGCTTTCCGACGGAGGCCAGTGAAGAGGATGTGGCGACTTGGTTGGGAAGGAAAGGTTTGTGTTGTGCTATGGAGAAGGGGTGTTATGGTTTTGGTAGATTCTCTGAGGGTGTTCAAGTTAATGCCTGCGATCTTTCAAGTCAGCTTCTTTGCGGAGGGAGAAGAAGAAATGCCGAAGTGGTTCCCGCGCCGGGATGCCAACCCGAGATGGCCCATTACCGTGGTGCCTCCCGAAGTGCGGGTCGAGGTGCCGCCCAACAAGAAGCTGGCGATGCTGCGCCGTCGGGATCTGGCGACTGTGCCGGCTGTCGAGGCCTGGTTGGCGAGCCTGACGCCTCAATCCGCCAGCGACCATTGCCAGGAAGGGACAAGCCTTCCTGACTGGTCGCTGGGACGGTACGTGGTTATTGGTGGTCGATCCCGAGGAACGAGACCGGCTGGCGAGGGAGAAGCAGCAGCAATATGGGGGCCGCGGACTATTGTTCGGCGGACTGTGGTGCGTGTGGCGGCCAAGGGGTTGCTGTGATTTGGTTTGAGGTGTTGTGTTTTCAATCTGAATCTTTTTGAAAACATGCCTTGAGCAACCATTATATATTCATAAAGGGTACGGGATGGTTACGACTGGATTCAGTCCTTACGTACGGATGGTACGTATTGAGCTGGACAAAAACGCAGTATCGTCGTTGGGCCACTCGCATGGGGGCACGATCGATCTTATTGAAGGAAAATGGTGGGTGAAGTGGTGGTTTGTTACACAGACTGGAGAAAATGGGTGTGAACTTGGGCAACATGATCAGGGGCCGGCCTGCGGGTGGGGACGGCTGCTGTATCAGAAATGGAGGAGCTGTGATAATAGAATAATGTTGGGGACGGACCAAAAGGGAAGAAGGAGGCGTGGCAAAGGAAACGTGGCGATCGGTGGG
Organism: Paratrimastix pyriformis; assembly: GCA_027972325.1. Lineage (NCBI taxonomy): Eukaryota > Preaxostyla > Paratrimastigidae > Paratrimastix > Paratrimastix pyriformis. The sequence continues at coordinate 17,297 of JAPMOS010000224.1, forward strand.
GAATCGGCCAGCCGGAGAGGGCAGCGTAGGAGGAAGAAGAACGAGCGGATGGGGATCTGATTTGGTGAAAAAAAGACCGGGGAATTGAAACAGAGGAATGGGGTAGAGCGGACGGTGGAGGAAACTGATGGGGCAGCTTGCTACTGCCAGGTTGAGCACCCCCGGGGAGGGAATCTTCGGCCGGAGTTGGGCGGACGGGTCTCTGCATGAGTTGGCAGGGAATGATGGCGGTTTGGTGGATATCCTTTTGACGATTTTGATAGGTAGTGTTGGTAGGTTGTGCGTGTTCATGCAGGGGCTTTGTTTTTGGAAGATGGCCCTGATCGACTTGATCCAAGCGAGGGGGGCGGGGAATACCACAGGCTCTGGGCTCAGATGAAGGGGGGAGTGCGAGGACATCGTTATTGGACCAAACGAAATCTATTTGGGGGGAATCGATGGGTGGGAATCTGTTTACTGGTGGCGATGGCTCAATGGGGAGGTGCGGGCGTGAATCGGAGAGCGTGGGAACTCGACGCGGTTCTAAAAAGCGAGGCGGAGTGGAAGGAGAGAGTGTGGATGATGGAGCGGCGGAGGTTTGGGCTTTGGGGGTGGGGGCAGGATCCCAGCTGGCGGACTGGGAGGGGGGAGTGGCAGGCAAAGAGACTGGCCCGAAGAGGCGGACGAGGACGAGGTACGGGAGGAGAAGGAGGCTCTGATGGAAGGGGGAGGGGACGTGACAGTGAGAGATTGACGGATGGAGGGATGATCGAGCGACCGGGCGAGTTGTTTGGCGGTGGTGGCGAGCTGGAGGAAGTTGATGGGGTTGGCTTGTCGCAGGGGGCGGGGGTCGGGAGGTACAGAGGCGTGTGTAATAAGTCGGGCCACCGTTGTTGGGTGGCAACAGCCCTCCAGGTGGTGGAAGCGGTGGGGGGGCCGGGCAGTTGTTCGATGTTGTGAGAGGGGTGATTGGGGGAGACCCGGGTATGGAGCAGGCAATCTGGGAGAAGGGGATTGATGGGCTGGATGAGCTTCATGATGGGGATGCAGGGGATGCGGTGGCGGACCTGCTGAGGAAAGCTCGGATCCCGACAGGAGCGCGGATGAGGGTGGTGCACGTCTGTCAGGGAATGCGGAAGGGTGAGCGAGGGCCGCGAAAGGGAGCAGGACTGCCTGGTGGTGCGTCTGGAGAGGGACGGTGACAGAATGAGTGAAGCGGTCCGGAAGGTGGTGATGGCGGACGGACGGGTGCGGAAGAGGTGCCCAGAGTGTGGTGCCGATCGGTGGCACGCGCAGGAGGAACGGGCGGTGGGCATGGAGGATGTCATGGTGGTCCAGGTGGTTCGCGATCGGCGGGACGGCAGGGTGGACCAGTCGCAGTGGCGGGTGCAGCCGGACCCCGTGGAAGTTCTTGGCACGAATTACCGCCTGGAGGCGGCGGCGGAGTTCTGCGAAAGGAGAGGAGGGGGGCGACATTGGGTGGCGGTGAAGAGGATTGAAGGGGCATGGTGGCGCTTCGATGACAGCGTGGTGAGGGAGGTGGGCGAGGAAGAGACGAAGAATGGCGACATCTTTCTTTATGTGGCGGGGGCAGGGATGGGGTCGAGAATGCAGCGTTCGATGTGGGGACCGGCTTTTGGAGGGGGAGCAAAGAAGGGGGCAGACGGGAGGGCACAAGGGGGGACGAAGAGGGAGACGGGTAAGGCGGGGAGAGGTGAAGACCTGGAGGAGCATGAGGTGGGGCAGTCCGGGGTGCGCCCGGTAACGGGGACTCCTACCCGGGGGTGCCCAGGTATCCTGGGGACGGGATGAGCAGAAAGGCCAGGAAGAAGCGCGGGAAGAAGGACGCGACAAGGAAGAAGAGGCAGGTGGCAAAGATGGGGATATCGAGAAGACATATGACGAGAAGGCGGAGGAGGAGGAATTCCAGGGGTGGAGAAGTGGTGCCAGGGCAAGAAGGAGGCCAACCTGAGGGCGGGGCTGCCGGCGAGGGAGGAGGGAAGGATGAGGGTCGTGGGGTGGAACGTGCGTGGGTTGGGGTCAGACTGGAAGAAGAGCAATGTGGCGGACCTGCTGCGAGTTGGGGGGGTCAACATTGCCCTCCTGCAAGAGACGAAAGGTACGAAAGACAACAAGCAACAGTTGGAGGAGAAGTGGATGAAGGGGTGGTGCTGGAGGAGCTCGGTGGTGGAGGACGCAGATGCGCGGCACCCCAAGGGAGGGGTGATGATTGGGTATAGGCGGACCTTACAGATAGCAGTGCGCAAGGTCAGGGAGGTGATCCCTGGCTACTTGATGTTTCTCGATTGGTCGGAGGGGAAGACCAACCTGAGGCTCATAAATCTGTACTACCCAACTGGGGAGGGAGAGGACAAGGTGAGGGTAAGGAATGTCATTATCAGGAGGTTGGAAGAGTGCATGGCGGAGGGAGCAGCTGAGGGGGAGGGGCGTGGTGGTGTACACGGACGCGAATAGCTGGGCCAAGGAGGTTGGTGAGCAGGAGATGCTGGGTCTGTATGACACGGCGAAGATGGTGGGTAAGCAGAACGAGATCACATTCGTGCGCAACAAGAAAGGAGGGAAGGGGGAGGTGGAGGAGGAGGGCAAGCAAGGGGGGAAGAAAGGGGAGGCCAGGCTGGACCTTTGCTTGGCAACGCAGGGGACGATGGCACGATTGCTGGACAATATGTGGGTGTGGAGAAATGAGGAGGTTCAATGGCAGGAAGTCACAGACCATCACATGGTTGTCACTGACTTGAGGAACATGTTGCCGGCATGGGCGGGAACGCTGCGGAGGAAGGTGGCCATCTGCCCGTCCAAGTCGGACCTGGATGCGTTGCTGCGGGAGAAGAGGAAGGATGAGTATGAAGGGATGGTGGGGAAGATGCGCACGTACCGGGAGAAAGTGGCGGAATTGCTTCGGAAGGCGATGGAGAAGGGGGCGGACCCATCGTTCGAGCAGATGAGTGGGATCCTGCGGGAGACGGCGGGGAAGGTGTTTGGGTTCCGGGACGTGGCCAACACAGACAGGGATTATGAGCCCCATCGCATGAAGAAGCTGAGACGGATGGCGATGGCGGAGCGGGACCCGAGCCTGAGGAGGGAAATGCAGAAGCAGTTGGCCAAAATGAGAGGCGTGCACTACAGGAAGAGGGATCGGGCGTTGGAAGGGAAGCGCAAGCGCATATATAAGGGCATCATGACAGACGGGGTGGCGCCGGTCACGTCGTATGCAACTAAGAATGTGGAGGGAAAGGTGGACAAAGTGGTCACAGATCCGGAGTCGGTGAAGAATGGATGGAGGAACTTCATGGCGGACCTGGCAAGGAGGGTGTTGCCGGTGGGCCCGAGGGTGGGGCGGGTGCCAGAAGGAAGGCCGCAGGAAGAAGGGAGGGTGATCATGGCCCCCCTCACAACGCATGATGTTGAGACAATCCTGGGGGCGCTCCCCGATGGTAAGGCGGCGGGCCCGGATGGAGTGACGGCAGAGATGATCCATGCCTGTGGGGAAGAGATCAAAGAGTGGTTGGGGAGGAGATACAATGAGATGTTGGAGCGGAGTGAAGTGCCGCAGGAGCTCAAGGTCAGTTCGGTGTTCATGGCCACGAAGTCGCAGACAGAACACCCTGGTGACCCTGCAGGCAGAAGGCCAATCACTTTGATACAGGTCTTTTTGAAGGGGCTGCAAGTGGTGGTGGCGTCGCGGTTCCAAGAATGGTGCGTACAGAAGAATGTGTTTGGGGAGGAGCAGTTTGGGTTTCTGAGAGGGAGAAGGATTGAGACCCCAATTGCAGAAATTATGGGAGTGCTCACTGACTCGAAAATTATGGGAGGCAGGGAATTCCACATGTGCTCGTTAGATATCAAAAAGGCCTATGATACAGTGGACATGGACGCACTGAGGAGGGGGTTGAGACGGATGGGGGTTGAGGAGGCATTCATCAGGTATGTGGATAGTCTGTACGAGGGGAGGAAGGCCAAAGTCATTACGGGTTTCGGGCTGACGGAGAGCTATGAGATAGAGAGAGGCATTAGTCAGGGGGACCCGCTTTCATGTCTGCTATTTATCTCATTCATGGAGGAAGTGCTGGCAGAGGTGCGAAAGCAGGAAGGTGGGTATATCCTGGATAGTGGAAGGAAGGTGAAAGTCCTTGCCTTTGCTGACGATGTGATGCTGGTCACTCGAACCAAGGAGCAGATGGTACGGTTGGTCAACACAGTGAGACGGAAGGTGGAGGAGGCGGGTATGCAGCTGTCGTGGACCAAGTGTGACTACCTGTGTGGGGGGGTGAAGAGCAAGACGGACCTGGACCTGGGTGAGGGTCGAGTCATCAAGGTCCAGCAGAAGGGTGGGGCCATCCGGTACCTGGGAATTTGGATAGACGAGGAGATGAACATGAAGATCAACACGGAGAAGGTCATCCAGAAAATGTGTGGGAGGTTGCACAGGCTGATGGACAAGAAGGTCCCACCGAGGTTGATGGTGCAGATGATCAACGAGTGCGTGTCGACGTGCCTACAATATACGGCGAGGCAGTGCCCCATGCCGCAGAAGGACCTTGAGATTCTTCAACAGCGCTATGCGCGAGTATTTCGGGAGATTGGTGGGTGCTTGGGGAAATGCGACCCGGCGGAGGTGCTCTTCTTCCCGGAGGATGAGGGTGGGATGGGTCTCAAGGACCCGGTGGATGTGCACGACATGATGGTGCTCACGCAACTGCTGGGCAGGGTGGCAGACCAACAAGGGTGCGGCGTGATGCTCCGTGAAGAGATAGCCCTGCTGCAAAAGTTGTGGACGACGAGTGAGCCGCTGCTGGACAACCCCGGGAAGTGGGTCAGACTGCACGCGAAGGAGAAGATGCCGGGGGTGGTGTCGGGGATGTTGAGGATCTTGCACAAGAAGGGGTTGGCCATCGTGAGGGATGGGGAAGTATTGAAAAAGGAAGCGGAATGGGGAATGCCGACAACACTGGAGGAGCTGGCAGAGCCATGCAAAATCACCAAGCGGCATAGGCAGACACTCATGAAGAGGGGCATCAGGAGTGTGGCTGACCTGATTGTGGGCGGTAGGTTTCAGTGGAAGGGCACGATGCCGCAGTACGTGGAGGCCATCAAGGAGCGGGTGTGTGTGGGGGAACAAAGTGGAGACGGAATATGTTAAGTTGGCGAGGAGGATCCGAGAGGAAGAAGTGGCAGAAAGAGATCGAAAGAGGGCAAGGACGGAACAGGAAAGGAGGAGAGCCGAGAGGGCGGGACGGGATACGGGCAAGAGAGAGGGAGGATGGTGGGAAGGATCACGGGATCCCAGACCCGGAGAGGAAGATGAGACAAGCCAAGCTGATGGTGGGGCAAGGAGGAAAGCTGGTGGTCGTGGCGAAGAACAGGAAACGCCGAAGCGGGGAGCCGGGGTGGGAGGCCGCCAAGAAAGGGAAGCCCGACGAGCAAGGGGATGGCGAAACGGAGAGGATGCATGTTGAAGCCAGCGACAAGAAGAGGGGGGCGGAGAGGCACCTGGACCAGAACGGGGAAAGCAAGAAGAGCCGGATGAGAGCGGGCAAGTGGGACGAGGCAATGTGGAGGCGATGGGAGGCACTGCGGGCGGAGTGTGAGGAGGTGGAGGTGCGGGTGGAGGAGCCCGAGCTGAAGTGGCGGACTTTTTACACAGATGGTAGCGCGACCAAGAAGAAGAAGGACCGGCGAGCTGCATTGGCGGTGGTGGAGCGGCTGTCCAATGGGGCACTGGCTGTGCGGGTCGGGAGAAGGTGCACGGGAAAAGGGCAAACAAACAATGAGGCAGAGCTGGAAGCCATCCTGGAAGCCATCAGAGTGGGACAGGATGCAAACGTGGAGGTGCGCACGGACAGTAAGGTGGCAAAGGGATGGGTGGAGAGGCTGATGAAGGACGACTGGACACCGACGGACCTGATCGAGTCGAAGGCCGAGGGCCTCCTCCGAAGGGGACAGCGAATTCTGAAGGAGCACAGGGGGGTGTCCGGCTGGTGTGGGTGAAGGGGCACCAGGAGACAGGGGCATCGCTGGATGCGGAGGGGAACAGATTGGCAGACAAGATTGCCGGGCAAAGCATCAAACAGGACATAGGCAAGGTGCAACAGGAACGGACCTGGGGTTTTCGGTTGGTTCACCAATGCGACGGGGAGGAGGTGGAGGAGACTTTCGCACAAGCCTCCAGTCCTTCAGCCGCCGCGGACGCATCTCCAGGGCGGCCCGGAAACGCAAGAACGCACTGGTGGTCATCAATGCTCAGACGGGAAATGGCGGAATAAATACGCAGACCATGCGATGCGAAATGTCGGGCAGACTGGCCATGATGGCAATCTTGCAGCGGTACATCACGGCCAACATCAGATTCTACATCAATGGTGAAGGGGATGGGAAATGTTGGTGTGGGGCGAGAGACTATACGAACCATTTGGTTTTTGAATGCCCGGCTATGATGGGCAGTGTCGCTGAAAGGTGGAGTGGTGCCAATGCGATCAAACTGATCGCGTGGCTGGACAAGGGGAAGGAGCAGAAGATGCAGAACAATTGCTCCAAGAAAAATGGGTGGAGCCTATGGGTCAAAGTGTGCAGGTGAGAGGTAAGCAAATAGCGATGGACAGACTCTGGGAGCTCATCGAGCGATCGCGGGGGCGCTGGTACCGCGCCCGAACCTGGGACAGCTTGGGAAATGTTCACCACAGAAGTGGCGAACCTCTGCGATCGATATGTGGATGGGATGAGTACGGAGATGGCAGAAGGGCAGACCCACAAGAGCACCCTGCGAAACCAGTGGACGACCCCCACGTGGTGTCCTCTCTGCTCAGACAAGCAGGCAGTTTGACAACGATGGCATTCTCGCATCCTGGGAATGCCGATTTGAGCTTCCCTGAATTCAGAACGCCCAGCAAGGATGACTGGTTTTTGGGTGGAAGACTGGATGGCTACGGGTTGTTTAAGGAGAATCGCGACCTCCTCATCTTTGCCAACCCTGAATACAACCCACAGGAGGAGATGGACCGGTTATTTACGGCAATTGGTGATTGGGCGGAGAGCCCAATTGGTAGAGCTGGGAAGAGAGCCTTCCGATGTATCGCGATAGTCCCGTACGGAGTGGGCAAGCCAAACCGGACGCGGCCGGTGCAGGGAATGAAGGCGCAGCATGGAGTCGGTTTGGCGCTGAGGGGGGACATGCAACTGAAGGAGCTGTTTATCATTGAGGAAGGGGGCTTCAGCTTCTGGCTGCCGAGCTTCTGGCGGACGGGGGAGAAAGGTGCGGGGAAGGCCCCGTTTGACGTGGGCATTCTGCTCTTCGAGAACCAGAGAGAGGAGGAAGTGTTGCGAAAGGCGGGAGCGCGAAGAGTGGAGGCTGACTATGAGGGGCGTCCGAAGGAGGGCGAAGTGCTCTATAACTGGAGGGGGATTTCAGAAGGTGTGGTGAAGAAAGTTGCTGGGAGACTGCGAAGACGGTGCGGGCTTAGGGAAATCTACGCGAATGACTGCAGACTGGCAGCAGAGCTGGGGATTGTGGATGAAGAGACCCAGAAGGAGATTGGGAGCGAACTGGGTGGACTGCGGAGAACTATGCTGGTAGCGATCAAGCAACGGAAGAAGAACGAGAAGAACGAGGAAGGGATGGACGAAGGGACGTAGTCCGAGTGTCGGCGGTGACCGCCCCTTGTGGGCGCGAGCCGACCCATGGACCACTTGGGGCGTTCCTTCTTGCGAGCTTGTCTCGCGGGGAGGGCGGACCGGGAGGTCTATGTTACCCGCGGGCTTCGGCCCGATAACGGACTCGGCGTAAGCCGGGAAGTATCACACACACACACACACGTCGCAAATCAAAGGGCAGACTCGGGTAGAGCTTGCACAAGGCCAGCAAGCTCGCGTGAGGGAGCGGTTCGTGTTGAACCGCCTCCCTGCCCGCCTTGACGGCCTCGATGAGGTGGGCCGGCACAGATGCCAGAGACTTGGGAGCAAAAAGGTCCAAGTCCTCTTCAGCAGGTGCGTCCTCAGGCAGCGCTTCCGCGTCGCCTTCAGCACCGTCGTTCACCACAGACGAAGAATCGTCCGGCAAAACGACCAAACCGTCGTCCTTGTCAGGAAAACCTGAAGGACCGGCATTATGAGATAGTGCAAGTGCACGATTGTCACACAGACCTGCAAGATTCCGAGCTTCAACACTCGGGACGTCAGTAGTGGCCACAGGAGGGGGCACAGGGACGGCATTCTTGGCAGGTTCTTCTGCATCAATGTCAACGATCTCCATAGGCACAGGTCCACCCACAGCGCACGCCGCCGGACCGGCCTTCACACTGCGCTTCTTGTGAAAACGAGGCACGCCTTCCAAAAGGGTGAGAAAAGGGTCTTCCACGGGGCTTGAAATTCCCGCGGATGGTGTTTTTGGCGGCGCCACGGGCGCCGCAACTTGACTTCCCGCAGGGGCCGCAGGAGCCGCAAGACCAGCAGGAGGCGCAGGGGTCGCAAGGCCAGCAGGAGCAGTCACAGAGGTAGAAACAGCGGCGGAAACAGTTGCAGTCGCGGTAGGTGCAGACATATGGAAACGAAACGGAAGTGAAGTGAAGCAAGACAGCACGCGAATATTCGCGGGGATTGGGGGTTTAGAACCTGGGAGAGGGTATCTATTCCGAGTAAAATAACTCGATAAATAATTTTTCTCTTTATAGTTTCGGAAGTGATGAATAATAGAGAGAGAGACATGCCGTGTATTTGCGAGGACGCAGGCGAAGAGAAACTTTACTCCCGCCTTCGCGTCGCGCGTTACACGTTCCGATGGGGGCCCTGGGCCTAATGACCTCGTGTTGGGCCCTCCTCGGCCGGGGCAGCCGCGGCGAGCGGAGCCCCAGTGGGTGGGTGATAGGGGCGGCGGGGGGTGGGGTGGGGCGGGGGGTGCCTTGTGTCAGGGGTGCGGCTCGTCGGCAGCCGCCCTGTTCCGCATGGTCATCAGGGCCAGGGCGTCGCGCACGAGCAGGGTGGCGAGGGAGGAGAGGCACTTCTGGAGGCCCAGCCGGATCTCAGGCGGGGAGGCCGGGGTGGTCCGAGAGAGGGCCTGCAGCGTGGCCCGAGGGACGACTCCCCGCGCCGAGAGGACGACCGGGACCACGCGGCAGGGTTGCCCGGTGGCTTTCGAGATCGACCGACAAAGCTCGGCGTAGTGGGTGGCTTTTCCCGCTGCCAGGGCGGGCCAACCCTGGCTGTCGCCCCCTGTGATGGCCACGTCCACGAGCCACCAGGCGCCGTCGGGGCCCGAGACTGCAGGACCAGGTCCGGGTGCAGGTCTCGGAAGGCCGCTGGGATCTCATCCAGCAGGGGTTGCGGGAGGGCCGGCTGACGGTTGGTTGCCGAGACGCCCAGGTAGTGCCGGATCACCCAGGCGTCCTGGCCGCCGAACCAGGCCCACAGGCGGCGGACGGCACGGTCGTGCCTGGCCGTGTAGTAGTGGTGGAACCTGCCGCAGGCCGACAGCAGGTGGGCCATGGTCTCTGGGGCCCCGTGGCAGAGCGGGCAGGGTGTGGTCCAGGCAGCGCCCCCTTGGCCCGCGTAGAGGGCGCGGATGGTTGCCAGGGTGGGGAACGTGCCAAAGAGCAGCCAGACGAGGCGGCGCACCTTCCAGGCGGGGGCCGCGAGCTGCCGCCAGGCCGCCGAGGCCAGCTTCTGCTCGAGTGTGTCGAGGGTCACCCCCGATGAGGCCATGCTCCGGCGCTGTAGCCACTCGCGGCTGTCTTCCTCACATTGGAGGGCAAGGCAGAACCCCCGGGCCGCGGCGGTGGTGAACGGTCGAGCAGGGAACGGCAGGGGCGCATCCACCGGTCCTGATGGCCGGAACCGGAGCGGGGCTGGGCAGGTGAGGCCGATCTGTTGCGGGGCGGCAGGCTTCCGGGGTTGGTGGCGGGGGCGGCGGGTCTGCCGCGGCCTCCCCCGCCAGGCGGTCAGCTTGCAGGTTCCCCCACAGTTGGGGGGCATGGGGGACGGCGACGTCGGCGTGTGATGGGACGTGGTGACAGAGGAGGCGCGGCCAGCGGGAGAGCAGCTCGTCGCGGAGGGCCAATCCATCAGAGAGTGGCGGTGGGGGGTACCAACAGCGTTGGAGGATCTAGGAAGTCCGAGTCCACGAAGGACTTATGAAAAGCTCACGCATCTGAATGTCCCCCTTGATCGCCAAGCTCACACCGTGCTTCGGCTCACTCCCCGGCTGGATTCTGTTCGCTTTCCCTTCCCGTACGGCACAATAACAATGCATCTAAACGCTCTTTTCCTCCTCTACCAATCGGACTCTCCGCCCACTCTCCAATTGCTCGGAAAAACCGATCCATCTCCTCCTGGGGGTTATATTCCGGATTCGCATAAATCAACAAGTCCCGATTCTCCTTAAATAGCCCGTACCCATCCACCGAACCTCCCAGGAACCAGTCTTCCTTACTCGGCGTTCTATACTCTGGGAAACTGAGATCCGCATTCCCTGGGTGCGAAAACGCCATCACCGTTAGGCTTCCCGCCTGCCTCAGCAACGAAGATATAGTGTGGGGAGTCGTCCATTGGTTCCTCAGCGTACTCATATGCGTCCGCCCCTCCTTTACTGTCGTGCTTTTCCCTTCCTCATATCGGTCACACATCTCAGCTACCTCTGTCGAGAACGTTTCCCAAAAACTGTCCCATGTTCTCGCCCGAAACCATCTCCCCCGGGACCTCTCCATCAATTGCCATAGCCTCACCTTCGTGATCTGCCTGCCCCTTATCTTCACACACTCTCCCATCGGCTCCACCCACTTCTCCTCGAGCAGCTGGTCCGGGTCTTCCGCTCCTTCCGCCTTGTCCAACCACTCAATTAGCTTCACAGCGTCCGCCCCTTTCCATCTCTCTCCCGCACATCCCGCCATCCCTGGGCATTCAAACACCAAGTGGTTCATATGGTCCCTCACCCCACACCAACACTTCCCATCCCCCTCCCCGTTGATGTAGAACCGGATGTTGGCCGTGATATACCGCTGCAGGATTGCCATCATCGCCAGCTTCCCGGACATCTCGCACCTCATCGTTTGCACGTTGATCCCTCCGTTGCGACTCTCTGCGTTAATTACAGTATGAAATGGTTTTTACAAGGCCTTTACAAGGCGCCCACCACTTTTCCCGGCCTTGTATGGTGACAAGGCAGGCCTTGTAGTACAAGGATTTGTACAAGGCCGACTTGGTGTACAAGGCCGACTGACAAGACTGGAAAAGTATGCTCGAGCTTTTCCTTGTCAACCCAGTCTTGTCTTGCCCTTGTACAAGTCTTGTCATGGTTTTTATGTGCTTTGTTTTTTATGACCGAAGGGCAAGGGAATCGAACCACAGACCTGATACCTGCCTACCTAACGGGCTACCTGCTGACCTAAAAGACCTAGACCTGCTGAAAGTGAGTGAGCTAGTTGAGCATGACACTCAGCAGTGGTGCGCACGGACATAACAGGGGGGGAGGAGGAGGAGGAGGATGAGGAGGAGGAGGATGAGACAGTGGGGTGGACAGAGACGGCTGGAGATGGTGTGGGACAGAGGGGTGGATGGAGATGACGGGATGGCGACGAAAGGCAGCAAACTGATGGGTGTGCGATTTTTTTTTTGCTATGTCAATTTTCAATCCTGGATCTTACGGGCGGTATACAAGGCCGCCTTGTCAGCCTTGCGAGCGTCCTTGTTGTGGTCTTGTCAGCCTTGTGAACGTCCCTGTTGTGACCTTGTCAGCCTTGTATGGGATCCTTGTGATGGCCCTGCCAAGCCGTGTCAGCCTTGTCGTGCGGCCTTGCAATTGTGCGGGCTTGACTCGACTTTTTACAAGAATGCACAAGATTCCCTGCCCAAATTCCCATACAAGGCGACTTCCTTGTCAGCACCTTGTATGACGTCCTTGCACAGCCTTGCACAGCCTTGTAAAAGTCGTGTCGACCTTGTACATCCTTGTGAAAATCTTGTAAAAAACGTGTACAGCCTTGTCGTTCCCCCATTTCATACTGTAACACAATCTCGTTCTTCTTTTTACGAGCCGCCCTCCACATGCGACTTTTCCTCCCCCATTCCTTCATCACCTCTCTGAAGTCCGTCTCCACTTCCTTCCCGTCACTTCTCCGCACCAGCTTGAATCCCCATCCTTTCTCTTCGGGCGCCACGCTCGGCTCCATTTTTATGCTCCGTCCCGCAATCTTGTCTGCCAATCTGTTCCCCTCCGCATCCAGCGACGCACTAGTTTCCTGATGTCCCTTAACCCAGACCAGTCGTATCTCTCCACGATGCTCCTTCACAATCCGCTGCCCCCTCCGCAGCAGTCCCTCCGCCTTCGATTCTATCAGATCCGTTGGTTTCCACCAACCCTTTATCAGCCCCTCAACCCACCCCTTTGCCACTTTACTGTCCGTTCTCACTTCCACATTCGCATCCTGTCCAATCCGAATAGCCTCCAGAATAGCCTCCAACTCCGCTTCGTTGTTAGTCTGCCCCCGACCCGAACACCTCCTCCCCGCTCTTACCGCCAGCGCCCCATTTTTTAATCTCTCAATCACCGCAAACGCCGCCCGTCTTTCCTTCCGGCCTCTTGTCGCACTCCCATCAGTATAAAACAACCTCCATTCCGCCTCTGGCTCCACCACTCTTACTTCCACCTCATCACACTCCGCCATCAGCTCCTCCCGCCTTTTCCATAGTACCTCGTCCCACTCACCAGCCCTCGCCCTCCCCTTCTTGTTCCCCGTCCCCTCCACATGCCCTTCCGCCCTCCTCTTCTTCTCGCTCGCCTCAATCTGCATCCGCCCTCCCTCCTGTCTTGACTGAACAACAAGCTACCGGGGTGGGATAGGGAGGATGGCCTGGGTGATCGCCACTCGAGTGGCGCCACTGATATGGAACCAATCGAAGAAGAACTGGTTCTTGACCATCTGACGGCCGCGGAGGTCCGCCAAATCACGGAGGCCGTTGCGTTCTACCGGCACCGCAAGTACGGCGACATTGAGCGGCGCCGCAAGACGCTCGAGGAGGGGACTCCCGTCATGGTCAACCCGCCCGTCAAATGGCACCGGCCCGGCATGGGCAAGTTCTGCTTGGCCGGGACAGTTGCAGAACGCCGGCGCAACGGGACCTATGTCGTCGATTTCGACGATCGGGTCGAGGCAGGCATTCCCAAGGTCTACCCGCGCAACAAGCTGCTGACTTACGTCGAGACCTTCGATGCCCCACTCCCAGCAGCGGGAGGTGCTCTGGTCCCCGTGGTTGATCTTCGGCGTCACCCGCCCGCAGTGTAACGTGGCAGGCTAAAACCAGCCCAACCCAACACCCCCACCCCCCTCCCTCAACCTTCCTCCGTCTGCCCCGCAGTTTTCCGGTCCGGTTTTCTGCAAAAATGTTGACACCGAGAAATTGTCTTGATTGAACAACACGCCACCACCACCGGGGTTGGGAGGGAGGATGGCCTGGGTGATAGCCACTCGAGTGGCGCCACTGATATGGAACCAGTCGAAGAAGAACTGGTTGGAGACGACCTCCCTCCACCGCTTCCTGAGGAACTGGTCGACCTCCCTCCACCTCTTCCTGAGGAGCTGGATGACGACCTCCCTCCACCGCTTCCTGAGGAGGAGCTATTTTTCGGAGGTGGTGGCGGTGACGAGGCAGCGCATGAGGCAGAGCATGAGCCAGCCCTCGGAGAACTGCCTCCCGCAGAAGCGGCCGAGATTGACGTCGATGTCGTGGTTGATGTCGCAGACGCCGAAGTTGATGTGGCTGATTGGGGAAGCTACGACCGGACGGCGCGGGGGATCCACATGATCCTGAACGGTGTGGAACGTCTGTTTTTGGTTTTCCATGTCATGACCAATGCCCCGTTTGTCTCATTTTTCAGTCCGGGAAGGAACACGCAGTTATCGGTCGAACTGCCGCAAACATGCCCGTGAAGGGTTCTACCGCGCCGTTGGAGGAGTTCTGCAGCGGCTCCGCTACGACCACGAGATCCGCGACCGGACCATCTGGGTGCCCGTGATCTACCCGCTTGCCAACCGTGTGCGTCTGGTGCGGCGCTTGCATGTCCAGCAGGCACCTCAACCGAGATGCTCTGATTGCCTACGCGAAAGGCCTCTACTACATCATTGGCCTGGATCAACTTGCGCGGGACATCATCGGGACGTGTGGCCAGTGCCAGACCGTCCGGCCCACCTACGAGCATCCCAAGTACCACGCCTTGGTGGTCAACCGGCCCCTCGAGGTGGTCGAGCTCGACTGTGGCGGCTTCGAGATCGGAAATCGGAGGTTGTATTGGGAAATGCGACCCGGCAGAGGTGCTGTTCTTTCCGGAGGAGGAAGGGGGTATGGGGCTGAAGGACCCGATTGATGTCCATGATATGATGGTGATGACACAAATTCTGGGGAGGATGGCGGACGAGCAGGGGTGTGGAGTGGTGCTGAGGGAGGAGATCGCGCTGCTGCAGAATTTGTGGACGACGCGTGAGCCGCTGTTGGATGATGCAGGGAAGTGGGTGAAGATGCACGGGCAGGAGAAGATGCCGGGGGTAGTGATTGGGGCGTTGCAGGTGATGCACAGGAGAGACAGTGTGTGTGTGTGTGTGTGTGTGTGTGATACTTCCCGGCTTGCGCCGATTCCGGAATCGGGCCGAAGCCTTCGTCACCACCGCTTCCGAGATCCCCCTCCAGTTGTAAAGTGTTTCCCCATCTCTCGGGCGGCCCTCATAGTTCGCCTGCACCATACAACTCCCGGCCTCCTTCCTCAACATCGCCTCCAGAGCCCACAACGGGGCTGGATCCATCGGGAATCTCTCCCTAGCCCGCCCATTCTCAAACATCAAAATCCCCACATCAAACCGCGCCTTCCCCACCACTTTCCTCCCAGTCCGCCAGAAACTCGGCTCCCAAAAAGCAAACCCACCCTCCTGGATGATGAAAAGCTCACGCATCTGAATGTCCCCCTTGATCGCCAAGCTCACACCGTGCTTCGGCTCACTCCCCGGCTGGATTCTGTTCGCTTTCCCTTCCCCTCCCCATCTTCTTTCTCGCTCCTTCCTTACTCTCCCCCTTTCCCGCCCCATCCTCCCTCCCATGTTTCCTCTGTTTCACCACTGCCACCTTCCCCCCGACGCACTGCAACTTTGCTTGCCTCTTGACTCTTAGTTTCGCTTCCCCCCCGACCGCCCCAACCCCCCGACTCCGCTCACTCCTTCCTTCATTCCCCTTATCTGCATTGCCTTCCTCCTTTTCCTTCTCCACTCTCCGCCTCTTCCGCCCCTCCTCCGCCGACTCCTCCTCCCGAATCCGCCTCGCCAATTGCAGATAGTCCGGACTCACCCTATTACCATACAGACACACCCGCTTTTTGATCATACCCCTGCTCGTCCGCCATTCTCCCCAGAATTTCTGTCATCACCATCATATCATGGACATCAATCGGGTCCTTCAGCCCCATACCCCCTTCCTCCTCCGGAAAGAACAGCACCTCTGCCGGGTCGCATTTCCCGATACAACCTCCGATTTCCCTGAACACCCTCGCATATCTTTGCTTCAGTATTTCCAAGTCCCTTGTCGGCATTGGGCACTGCCTCGCCGTGTACTGTAGGCAAGTCGAGACACACTCATTAATCATCTGCACCATCATCCTCGGAGGTACCTTCTTGTCCA
Source organism: Paratrimastix pyriformis (assembly GCA_027972325.1). Lineage (NCBI taxonomy): Eukaryota > Preaxostyla > Paratrimastigidae > Paratrimastix > Paratrimastix pyriformis. The sequence continues at coordinate 32,939 of JAPMOS010000224.1, forward strand.
TGAGCCTGTGCAGTCGCCCACACATTTTCTGGATCACCTTCTCCGTGTTGACCTTCATGTTCATCTCCTCATCTATCCATATCCCAAGATACCGAATTGCTCCACCCTTTAGCTGTACTCTGATCTTCCGACCCTCTCCCAGATCCAAGTCCGTCTTCCCCTTCACCCCGCCACACAGGTAGTCACACTTGCTCCACGACAGCTCCATACCAGCCTCTTCCACTTTCGGCCTTACCGTATTCACCAAACGGACCATCTGTTCTCTTGTTCTCGTCACCAACATAATATCGTCCGCAAATGCCAACACCTTACCTTCCTGCCACTATCCAGAATATAGCCCCCCTCCTGTCGTCTCACCTCCGCCAAGACTCCCTCCATGAAGGAGAAAAACAGCAGGCATGACAACGGGTCCCCCTGACTAATTCCCCTCTCAATGTCATAGCTATCCGTCAACCCGTACCCCGTGATCACACGCGCCTTTCTCCCCTCATACATGCTGTCCACATACCTGACAAATCCCTCTTCCACCCCCATCCTTCTCAACCCCCTTCTGAGCGCCTCCATGTCAACTGTATCATAGGCCTTTCTTATATCTAGCGCACACATGTGGAACTCCTTACCTCCCATAATCTTCGAGTCCGTCAACACCCCCAAAATCTCGGCAATCGGCGTCTCAATCCTCCGATCCCTCAGGAAACCAAACTGCTCCGCCCCGAATACCCCTTTTTCAACGCACCAGTCTTGAAATCTCGAGGCAATCACTACCTGCAGACCTTTCAAAAAGACCTGTATTAAAGTTATAGGCCTTCTTCCCGCCGGATCCCCCGGATGCTCCGCCTGCGATTTGCTGAGTTTCAGCTCCTCAGGAACCTCAGACTTCTCCAACATCTCGTTGTATCGCCTCCCCAACCACTCCTTAATTTCGTCCTGACAAGCATGGACCATCTCCGCCGTCACTCCATCCGGGCCAGCCGCTTTCCCGTCCGGCAAAGCCCCCAGTATTGTCTGGATATCATGCGTCGTCAGAGGGGCCATAATTACCCTTCCACCCACGCCTCCCGTTACCTCCTTCAGTCTTTGCCCCCCGTCCCCCAACGGCAGCTTCCTTTTTGCGAGCCCCGCCATGAAACCCCACCATCCCCTCTTAACCTCCGCCGGGTCCGACACCACCCTGTCCACCTTCCCCTCCGCATTTCGAGTCACGTAGGTTGTAATTGGCGCCGCGCCATCCGTCATGATACCCTTATAAATACGCTTGCGCTTTCCCTCCAATGCCCTATCTCTCTTACCATAATGCACCAACCTCATCTTCGCCAACTGTTTCAACATCTCCTTCCTCTTACTCAAGTCCTCCTCCGCCAGCGCTCTCCTCCTCAATTTCTTTATCCTGAAAGGCTCAAAATCTCGATCCGTATTCATCATATCCCTGTAGCCGAAAACGCAGCCAGCTGTCACCCTAAGAAACTCACTCATCTGTTCAAATGATGGCTCCTCCCCCTTCACAGCTGCCTCACGCAACATTTGCGCAACCTTCCCGCGGTATCTTTCCATTTTCCCAACCATAACATCATACTCCTCCTTTTTCTTGTCCCGCAACAGTGCCTCCACATCCGTCCGGGAAGGGCAGATAGCCACCTTCCTCCGAGCCATTTTCACCGCAGAGGGCGCCATGTTTCGGAGATCCGTTACTATCATGTGGTGATCCGTGACCGCCTGCCACTGAATCTCATCGTTCCGCCAAACAAACAAATTGTCCAGCACCCTCCCCATTGTCCCCTGCGTCGACAGGCACAAATCCAACCGGGCCCTCCCCTTCCCTTCATGCTCTTCCTCTTTCGCCACCGTCCCACCCTTCCGGCTCCGGATAAAAGTTATCTCCCCCGCCTTCCCAACCATCTTCGCCACATCATACAATCCCAGTTTCTCTTGCTCCCCTCCTTCCTTAGCCCATCCGTTCGCATCTGTGTACACCACGACTCCTCTCCCATCCGACGCCCCACCCGCCACACACTCCTCCAACCGCTCCAAGATCACACTCCTTACCCTCACATTTGCCTCTCCGTCCCCAGGAGGAAAATACATGTTGATGAGTCTCATCTGATTCTTCCCCTCCGTCCAGTCCATAAACATGAGATAACCAGGAATCACCTCCGTAATCTTTCGAACTGCCACTTGCAGTGTTTTTCTATACCCAATCATCACCCCCCCTCTCGGGTGCCGCTTAACAGACTCCTCCGCCACAGAGCTCCTCCAGCACCACCCCTTCATCCATTTTTCCTGCAAAAATTCTTTATTGTCCCTCGTTCCTTTCGTCTCTTGCAACAGCGCTATGTCCGTTCGACCCACCTTCAGCAAATCTTCTACATTTTTCTTTTTCCATTCCGAGCCCAGCCCCCGCCACCGGAGGCACGTGGCCGATCATGAGGCTCTCCACTGCAGCACTGCAGGCGCCCGGTCAATCAGATCAACGCGCGTTCCGGTGGCCTCTGCCGCCAAGAGAGCTGGCCCACAGCCGCAGAAGCAGTCCAACACAGGGCCCGTCCCTCCGTAGCGGCGGAAGAGGTAGACGTAAAGATCGGCCGGCTTGGCGAAGCGGGCCTGCCCCGCCTGGTGCCGCAGGTAGACCGCGTTGGTGCGCGGGTTGGCCCGGGCGTTCATCTCGGCCAACTTCGCACTCGGAGAAGGGCACAGTACATCCCAGCGCCAGTTGACGGGCCGCTCGTGGCCTCGCTGGAAGACCTCGATGGGCAGCTCCACCTCCTCAGGGCGGGGGGCTCCCGGTGAGAGCGACGGCCGGGGGTTGGCCTCCTCGAGGTAATCTGCGCGAAGAAGTGATGAAGAAGGACAAGTTAAAAACCAATTGCATCGTGAAGGGAATGAATCACGGACTTCCCCAGATGGCACGAATTCGGTGATCGCTCAGGAAACCGAAGCACTCGAGAGCCGGCGTCCATTGCTGGGACAGGTTGGCCTCGGTATCCATCACGATGATGGTACCGTTGGGGGCAATGAACGAGTCGAGGTACTGGACCAGGGATCCGTAGTCCGGGGTAGGTCTGTCTCGAGGGTCGTCGGTAATGCCCCAGGGAGCATCCAACACGGCCAAGGTATAGAGTGTCTATCGAATGAAACGAAGATGTTAGTGGGGATCCAACAAGTTGGAAACTGCAGACACGGCCGGGATTATCCTTCGCGCGAAACAAGATCTCTTCGGCATCCCCGCAGCCCAGCTCGCCCAGCATCTCGGTGAAGGCCGGGAGTCGCACCTTGCCCTTGCGGATTTGGAACGGCCGCACGTTGAGGCAATTCATGAAGGCGAAGGTCTCGGTCCGGACGAGATGGCACCGTAGGACCTCCCGGGCGGCCTCGTCGGGGGGCAGGTAGAGGACGGGCTGGCGGTTTCCGTCGGCCACCTCGGCAGCATCGTGGGAGTAGTTATAAAAGGAGAGTTCTGAGACAATCGATTTTCACACACAATTTTTCACGCTTGCGTTGTTATTTGAGGCAAAAATCGATTTCTTCAGAACAAAATCTTTTTTTCTCATTATTTTTTATCGAAAAGGAGCATTTTATTTTATCAGCTTTGAATGATTTAAGCATTAATTTTCTCGAGCTACAAACGTTATTTGAGGCAAAAATCGATTTCTTCAGAGCAAAATCTTTTTTCTCAATGTTTTTTAAGTAAAACGAGCATTTTATTTTAATCAGCTTGGAATGATTTAAGCATCAATTCATTCGAGCTACAAACGAAATTAGAGGCAAAAAGCGAATTCTCCATGCATTTTCAATTTTTTTTTCCATTTTTTGTCCCAGAAATTATTTTGCCATTTTTGTCAAATCAAACAATTCAATCATCTTAAGCATCAAACGAAAGAGAATTCAATCAGAAACAGCTTATCTCTTCATTCAAAATAAAATTGTGACAAAAGTGCTTTTCAAAAGTGATCATTAAATAATGCATCAATCTTAAGTAAATAATGCATTCTTTTTGATTGAATCAGCTCAAATAATTGATTCTAAGAAAATGGAAAAGTATGACAAAATGATAAAACAATATGAAATTTGATTTCAGCACCGAGCCCTTTAAAGCGAAAATTTACTCAGCTTTGACATGAATTGAAAGAGAAATCAATCAGATTTACCTTCTATTTCAAAGAGATAAAAAACAGCGTTTCATCATTTGAGCTCTAAGGCTAAAAAAGCAAAATTTTGATGAGCTACTGAGGCTAACTCAATGAAATAGTGAACGAGTGATAGCAGTTGATTAACATGTAAAGGTATTTGAAGAAAAAATAATTATCTATAGTTAGTATATAGAGAATGAATTGTGATAAGCATCCAGTTAAGATTGATAGGGCGCTATTTGAACTCCTACAGGAGTTGATTAAGCTTCATGGTGATGAATATTTCACTGTTACAATAACTAAGAAGAAAGGAGATGAGAGTGACGATTCCACAACAATAGTGTATGAAAATGAATATTTCCATTAACGGAGCTTCATATCATGCATTATATTATCTGTGTCAATACCTTCTCGAGTCAGTCTTCGTTTGACGAGTCTTTTCTTCTTTGTGTCATCAATCTTCTTGACAGCTTTTTCAGTGCTCTCCTTCTCGATGATTTCACCAACCTTCTTCAACTCATATTGTTTGTAGTGTTTTTTCAACAGTTCTCCAGACTTCAGGTTCTTGAGAACATACTTTTTACCATCGAATGAGTCAATGATATAGACAGCGAGAGAATACTTTACTTCATCACCTTTAGCGAATGCATTGAGCTTTCGAACAGCACGAACATGGTCACCAATATTATAAATACGTTCTATTTGAGTGACTGATTGTTTGTTTGTATCATGGTTGTTGAACACATTATAAGGTGTTGCTTTAATGGTTCTGTGGTAATCATTGTTGTAAGAAGATACCAAATCAGGAAGAACTTTAGTCCAATCGGAGTCACCAGAAGAGAGACGCCAACGTTGTAGTTTGAGAGCAATTGTACGATTGAATCGTTCAACAATACTATTCTTATTGATTTCTTCCGGGTCACTGAAATGAGCCACAACATGATTCTCAGTCATCCATTTGACATATTGTTTAGCTTGGAATTCATTGTCACAGTTGATGTTTTCAGGAGTACCTTTTAAGTCATCATGGAAGATACTTTTAATTGCTTTGAGAACCTCAGAGGGCTTTCTTGTTTTAAGTGGACGACAGGCAGCATAACGAGAGTACACATCAATAACACAGAGGATGTTCTCGAATCCAGTTCTCGTCTTAAAACGATCATAGATGATGATATCCATCTGAACACATGCGAGAGCAGTATGAGCCACAATCGTGTTGAACTTTTTGGGTTTTCTATCTTCTTTCATGATTTGATAATCAGGTGTCTTATTTAGCACGTTTTGGACAGCATCTAAGGTGATTTTCTTGTCATCTTGTTTGAGTTTTCGATACAATTTAGGAGCAGAAACAAAGCCCGTTTTAGGATCGCTATAAGCATTTTGAATGGTCTTTTCCATTAGTATAATGAAGTTATAAAATTAAAAGTGACTTAGAGGAACCTTAAATTTATAGATTAATAAAATATTATGAAAAAAATTTTATCTCACACTACTATAGACATGACAACTAAAACCGCAAATCCATTTGTTGCATTTGATGGACTCTCAGATGAAGAGGCGAAGAAGTTGTTCGAAGAATACATAAATAAACGTCAGGCAACGTCACCAAAACAGGAAAAGAAGGAAAAGAAAGAAAAGAAAGAAGTGAAGATTGCACAAGAAGAAGTTATTGATGTAGATGCCTTATCAACAAAAGGAGCAGAAAACGTCGAAGATGAGTTTGGAAAAATAGCACAATATGAAGTGGTAGAATGCAAGAAAGCCATGAAAGGCTTTATGAAGAACTATTCGATTATGAACCATGGAAAGATCGAGGCAACTGACTACAAGCAAAGTGTTGAGAGATGTTTTGTGGACACTGAAGGAATGATAAAAAAGATATTATATGAAGAGATGAAGGGAGGACAGTTCAAACTGAACATCGTGTTGAAATGTCAGTTCACCAAAGAAGACAAGTCAATGTATGGACACTTTTCGTCGGGCAGCATTCGAATTCTCGGTAAGAAAGACATTGAAGAAGGAATTGGGAATGCAGTGTCGAGAATCCAAGAGCTCGTGGACAATTTTGTTAACAATGGAAGTGCATGGGTCCTAAAACGTATTGAGAATGTGTTTTTGAATGTAGCCTCATACAAGCCAATGCGTGGAAGCAGTTACATTGAATTACCAGAGGTATTGAACCAGAAGAAAGCATTGATAAATATTCAGAATGATGACAATGAGTGTTTTAAATGGAGTGTTTTAGCAACATTGCATCCAGTTGATGTGCATCCGGAGAGAGTGAAGCAATACATGAAGTATGACAATGAGCTCGACTTTAAGGGCATTCATTTTCCAATGGAAATTGACAGTATACCACGATTTGAAGCTAAAAATAACATAGCCATCAATGTGATCGAGCATCATATCACAACAAAAAGGTTAAGAAGGAGAAGAAGACATCAGTTGTCTTCAATCCATTGTATGTCTCACCAATTTGGAATACGGCTAAAACAGTAGTCAATATGCTACGTATAACAGAGCTCGATGAGAATACAGAGGTGATGAAAGGAGAAGGATGTGAGAAGACAGAAACCAACTCACATTATGTGTTGATTAAAGATTTGTCTCGTCTCTTAAGTTCAAGCCAGAACAGTCACAATGGAAAAAGTATTTTTGTCTGAACTGTATGCATGGATTTTGGAATGAAAGCCTGTTGCAAAGGCATAAACCAGTGTGCTATGAGCATGAATGTTGTCAAGCATGGTTACCAATAGAAGAAGATGCTCATGTTGAATTCAAGCATATATCAAAATCAGTGAAGCAACCTTTTGCGATTTATGCAGATTTCGAAGCACTCACAACACCAATTGATGATGATGACGATGAGAAAAAATAAAAGCAGCATATCAGCACCATAATGTGTGTTCATATGCATACAAAGTTGTCAGTAATTATCCAGAGTTTGAGAGACCAATACAATTGTATCGTGGTGAAGGAGCAGTTGAGCATTTCTTAAAATCCATCATCGAAGAGCGTAAAACGATACTGAAGATAGTCAAAAGGAACTGTGAGATGAACTTATCGAAGGAACAACAAAAGAGTTTGATAAAGCCACTGTGTGTCATATTTGTGGACGAGAGATTGAAGATGAATCAGATAAAGTGAGAGACCATGATCATATTACGGGTGAATATCGAGGGGCAGCACATAATGGATGTAACTTATTATTCGGTCTGAAGAATTACAAGGTACCAGTTTTCTTTCACAATCTAAAGGGTTATGATTCTCACCTCTTAATGCAAGAAATAGGGAACTTTAGTGAGAAAATTACATGCTTAGCATTGACTGAAGAGAAGTATCTGTCGTTCTCGATGGATGGAAATATAGAGTTCAAAGACAGTTTTGCATTCATGACAGAATCATTGGATAAATTATCAGAGAACTTAGGGAAGAACAACTACGATGATTTTATCAGAACAAAAGCAGATTGGGAAGGAATCAGTGAAGAGAACCTGAAACTTTTATGCCAGAAGGGTGTTTATCCATATGACTATTTGAACACAATGGAGAAGTTCGATGAGACTGAATTGCCACCAAAGGAAGCATTTTACAGTAAACTAAACGATAAAGCCATATCTGATGAAGATTATGCACATGCACAGACAGTATGGAACACATTTGAATGTGAAACGTTAGGTGATTATCATGACATATACCTGAAAACTGATGTGTTACTATTAGCAGATGTCTTCGAAAAGTTTCGTAGCATGTGTATAAAAAATTACGGGCTCGATCCGGTATGTTACGTGTCATTACCAGCAATGTCATGGGATGCGGCACTGAAGCGTTCGAAGGTGGAGTTAGACTTATTTAATGACACACAAATGGACATGCATTTGTTTATTGAGAAGGGTATTCGAGGAGGGATTTCAATGATAACGAACAGATATTGTCAAGCCAACAACAAGTACATGAAGACATACAACAAAGAGGGCAAAACGGTGTACATTCTGTATCTCGATGCTAACAACCTTTACGGCAAAGCAATGAGTTATAGACTACCAACGACTGATTTTCAATGGGAAAAGAACGTAAGCAAGTTCACGAAGAGCAAGATAATGTCATTAGACAAGAATGGAGAAAGAGGCTACATATTAGAAGTGGATTTATCATATCCAAAAGAACTACATGACATGCACAATGATTATCCATTAGCACCATGCAAGAAGGTTGTAGAAGATGAAAAGTTATCTGAATACCAGAAGTTGTTGAAGACGAATTTAAGCCTAAAGCAGGCAAAAGTTGAGAAGTTGATTTGTGATTTTGAAGACAAGACTGATTATGTTGTGCATTATCGTGCACTCCAGCTATATTTGAGTTTAGGAATGGAACTGAAAGCAGTCAAAAGAGTGATGAGTTTTAAACAAGATGATTGGTTAGGGACTGTGGGTTGTTAAGAGTGATGATGAAAGGGCTTGCGCCAGTGTCGGCAGATTCACGACTTCGGTTGTGATATTGAGAACCCCTGTGGCTTGGGGAAAAGGGCGTTGTACCCAACCCTTCGGGCGTTGGTAAACCTCCACGACAACGGTAAAGGCTCTTCCCTCTCGTCAAGTCCGCCCCATCCACGAGAAGTCCGCCCCCTGAGATTGGGGGAGCGTGGTAGTCGAAGCACCGGCAACCCAGTTGCAGGTCGACGTAAGATCCCGAAGTCTCGTGAAGCAGGACCTGAGAAGGAAGAGAAAGCAAATTTTTGCCTTTTTTGATGCTGCTTTCGCTGGCTCCTTGTCTTTCTCTCAGAGAGGAAGCTGACAGTACATTCTTCTGAAGCTTCGAAAACCAATGAACATTCTTGGATGCCCGTGACCTGACCTCTTCGGCCACAGCTGCCGAGGCTGACCCTGGGCCGACCTCAGCTGCCGACCCTGGCTGAGCTCGGCTGCCGACCTTGGCCGACCTCCGGCCGACCCTGGGCCGACCTCAACTGCCGAGTTCGGCAACCTCCGACCCCGGCAGAGCCGTCGGCCAGGGTCGGTCAGGGTTGGCCGGGGTTGGCCGAGGTCGGCAGCCGAGGTCGGCCTGAGGTCGGCCGGGGTTGGCCGAGGTCGGCTGCCGGGGTCGGCCGAGGTCAGATTTCTCGCCGACCCTGGCCGACCTCACCTGACCTCAGGCCGACCTCAGGCTGACCTTGGCCGACCCTCGCCGACCTCGGCCGACCTCGGCGCCGACCTCGGCCGACCTCGGCCGACCTCGGCTGCCGACCTCGGCAGGAAAATTGTCCCGCCGTGTCATCAGTATCAGTATTGGATTCAACTGAGGCATCATCATCATCATTGACACTTTGAGAATCTTCACTATTTTCCTCATCTCCATAAGGTATAGATATTTCACTCGAGGAAGAGACAAAAGACTGCAAATCGTCATCAATTTCAGATCCACTGTCAGACATATTAGTTAACTAATATAGTTCACACACAAAATATTTTTTCTAAACAGATTATAGTTACAATTCAAAATGTCGTCTGAATCAGTCAAGGAAATTTATAAGTGTCCTGAGTGTGGAAAAGAATATAAGAGTGAGAAGTGGCTTAAGAAGCATAAATGTGCTCCTCCAAAAGAGAAGAAAGAGATGAAAGAGAAGGTTATGAAGGAGAAGAAAGAGAAGAAATTGAAGAAGGTGGAAGTAGAAGAGCAGAAAGTTGAAGAAAATGAGCAAATTGAGCAGAAGCAAGTTGTTTTCATACCACCTGAAGTAAAAGAAGATGATGCAAGCATTGTCAAGGTAGGTAATGTCAAAATGCCTAAGTTCAGTTCATTAGAGATAGTGGACAGGTTCAAAAACAAGAAAGAACCATTCATTTCGCTACATTATGGCATGAAGGAAAGTGGCAAAACGACATCAGTTCTCTCAATTATAAAGCAGATACGAAGTGAGATTGACAAGATCTACCTATTTACAGTTGCACAAGACAATAAAGACAGATATCAGAAAGAGTTAGGGAACATTCCAGATGACAGATGCTTTGGAGGCTTTGACGATGATGAGACACCATTATTCATTGAGAAGCTCATCAAGTTCCAAGAGAAGACAAAAGGTAAAAAGTCAGTCTTATTGATATTCGACGATATCTTAGATGGCAACAACAAGTTACACCAAAGTAATATTTTAGGCAGTCTGTTTTGCAATCACAGAAGATACAACATCTCAGTCATTCTTACAACACAAATTCCAACAGGTATTTCACCAAGAACAAGGCAGAACACCAATTACTGTTTTGTTCATTACACCAAGAATGACTCAGTGAAAGACATGATTTATCATGATTATATGTCAGTAGTTATAAAAGGAGAGTTCTGAGACAATCGATTTTCACACACAATTTTTTACGCTTGCGTTGTTATTTGAGGCAAAAATCGATTTCTTCAGAACAAAATCTTTTTTTCTCATTATTTTTTATTGAAAAGGAGCATTTTATTTTATCAGCTTTGAATGATTTAAGCATTAATTTTCTTGAGCTACAAACGTTATTTGAGGCAAAAATCGAATTCTTCAGAGCAAAATCTTTTTTCTCAATGTTTTTTAAGTAAAACGAGCATTTTATTTTAATCAGCTTGGAATGATTTAAGCATCAATTCATTCGAGCTACAAACGAAATTAGAGGCAAAAAAGCGAATTCTCCATGCATTTTCAATTTTTTTTCCATTTTTTGTCCCAGAAATTATTTTGCCATTTTTGTCAAATCAAACAATTCAATCATCTTAAGCATCAAACGAAAGAGAATTCAATCAGAAACAGCTTATCTCTTCATTCAAAATAAAATTGTGACAAAAGTGCTTTTCAAAAGTGATCATTAAATAATGCATCAATCTTAAGTAAATAATGCATTCTTTTTGATTGAATCAGCTCAAATAATTGATTCTAAGAAAATGGAAAAGTATGACAAAATGATAAAACAATATGAAATTTGATTTCAGCACCGAGCCCTTTAAAGCGAAAATTTACTCAGCTTTGACATGAATTGAAAGAGAAATCAATCAGATTTACCTTCTATTTCAAAGAGATAAAAAACAGCGTTTCATCATTTGAGCTCTAAGGCTAAAAAAGCAAAATTTTGATGAGCTACTGAGGCTAACTCAATGAAATAGTGAACGAGTGATAGCAGTTGATTAACATGTAAAGGTATTTGAAGAAAAAATAATTATCTATAGTTAGTATATAGAGAATGAATTGTGATAAGCATCCAGTTAAGATTGATAGGGCGCTATTTGAACTCCTACAGGAGTTGATTAAGCTTCATGGTGATGAATATTTCACTGTTACAATAACTAAGAAGAAAGGAGATGAGAGTGACGATTCCACAACAATAGTGTATGAAAATGAATATTTCCATTAACGGAGCTTCATATCATGCATTATATTATCTGTGTCAATACCTTCTCGAGTCAGTCTTCGTTTGACGAGTCTTTTCTTCTTTGTGTCATCAATCTTCTTGACAGCTTTTTCAGTGCTCTCCTTCTCGATGATTTCACCAACCTTCTTCAACTCATATTGTTTGTAGTGTTTTTTCAACAGTTCTCCAGACTTCAGGTTCTTGAGAACATACTTTTTACCATCGAATGAGTCAATGATATAGACAGCGAGAGAATACTTTACTTCATCACCTTTAGCGAATGCATTGAGCTTTCGAACAGCACGAACATGGTCACCAATATTATAAATACGTTCTATTTGAGTGACTGATTGTTTGTTTGTATCATGGTTGTTGAACACATTATAAGGTGTTGCTTTAATGGTTCTGTGGTAATCATTGTTGTAAGAAGATACCAAATCAGGAAGAACTTTAGTCCAATCGGAGTCACCAGAAGAGAGACGCCAACGTTGTAGTTTGAGAGCAATTGTACGATTGAATCGTTCAACAAGACTATTCTTATTGATTTCTTCAGGGTCACTGAAATGAGCCACAACATGATTATCAGTCATCCATTTGACATATTGTTTAGCTTGGAATTCATTGTCACAGTTGATGTTTTCAGGAGTACCTTTAAGTCATCATGGAAGATACTTTTAATTGCTTTGAGAACCTCAGTGGGCTTTCTTGTTTTAAGTGGACGACAGGCAGCATAACGAGAGTACACATCAATAACACAGAGGATGTTCTCGAATCCAGTTCTCGTCTTAAAACGATCATAGATGATGATATCCATCTGAACACATGCGAGAGCAGTATGAGCCACAATCGTGTTGAACTTTTTGGGTTTCTATCTTCTTCATGATTTGATAATCAGGTCTCTTATTTAGCACGTTTTGGACAGCATCTAAGGTGATTTTTCACACTTTGAGTTTTCGATACAATTTAGGAGCAGAAACAAAGCCCGTTTTAGGATTGCTATAAGCATTTTGAATGGTCTTTTCCATTAGTATAATGAAGTTATAAAATTAAAAGTGACTTAGAGAAACCTTAAATTTATAGATTAATAAATATTATGAAAAAAATTTTATCTCACACTACTATAGACATGACAACTAAAACCGCAAATCCATTTGTTGCATTTGATGGACTCTCAGATGAAGAGGCGAAGAAGTTGTTCGAAGAATACATAAATAAACGTCAGGCAACGTCACCAAAACAGGAAAAGAAGGAAAAGAAAGAAAAGAAAGAAGTGAAGATTGCACAAGAAGAAGTTATTGATGTAGATGCCTTATCAACAAAAGGAGCAGAAAACGTCGAAGATGAGTTTGGAAAATAGCACAATATGAAGTGGTAGAATGCAAAAAGCTATGAAAGGTTTCATGAAGAACTATTCTATTATGAACCATGGAAGATCGAGGCAACTGACTACAAACAAAGTGTCGAGAGGTGTTTTGTGGACACTGAAGGAATGATAAAAAGATATTATATGAAGAGATGAAGGAGGACAGTTCAAACTGAACATCGTGTTGAAATGTCAGTTCACCAAAGAAGACAAGTCAATGTATGGACACTTTTCATCAGGCAGCATTCGAATTCTCGGTAAGAAAGACATTGAAGAAGGAATTGGGAATGCAGTGTCGAGAATCCAAGAGCTCGTGGACAATTTTGTTAACAATGGAAGTGCATGGGTCCTAAACGTATTGAGAATGTGTTTTGAATGTAGCCTCATACAAGCCAATGCGTGGAAGCAGTTACATTGAATTACCAGAGGTATTGAACCAGAAGAAAGCATTGATAAATATTCAGAATGATGACAATGAGTGTTTTAAATGGAGTGTTTTAGCAACATTGCATCCAGTTGATGTGCATCCGAGAGAGTGAAGCAATACATGAAGTATGACAATGAGCTCGACTTAAGGGCATTCATTTTCCAATGGAAATTGACAGTATACCACGATTTGAAGCTAAAAATAACATAGCCATCAATGTGATCGAGCATCATATCACAACAAAAAGGTTAAGAAGGAGAAGAAGCATCAGTTGTCTTCAATCCATTGTATGTCTCACCAATTTGGAATACGGCTAAAACAGTAGTCAATATGCTACGTATAACAGAGCTCGATGAGAATACAGAGGTGATGAAAGGAGAAGGATGTGAGAAGACAGAAACCAACTCACAATTATGTGTTGATTAAAGATTTGTCTCAGTCTCTTTTAAGTTCCAAGCCAGAAACAGTGAAGCAACCTTTGCGATTTATGCAGA
>JAPMOS010000225.1:0-20000 GCA_027972325.1 Paratrimastix pyriformis
GACGCAGATCAAACTTGCACCCGCCCACGAGCAGTGGATTATCAATGTATCGCGAGACCACGTAGCTGCTGCCGGTGGACACGAGGGCCGGGCCTCTGCCGAACCACCAGCACGGTGGGGAGGAAGTGATGATTACGTATGATGCTTCTGATGGTGATGACGGTGATGATGATGATGATGATGATGATGATGATGATGATGATGATGATGATGATGATGATGATGATGATCGGATGATGATGATGATGATTGGATGATGATTGGATGATGATTGGATGATGATTGGATGATGATTGGATGATGATTGGATGATGATTGGATGATGATTGGATGATGATTGGATGATGATGAATTGGATGATGATTGGATGATGATTGGATGATGATTGGATGATGATGAATTGGATGATGATTGGATGATGATTGGATGATGATTGGATGATGATTGGATGATTGGATGATTGGATGATGATTGGGTGATGATGATGATGATGAGTGGATGATGATGATTGGATGATGATTGGATGATGATTGGATGATGATGGATGATGATGATGATGATTGGATGATGATGATGATGATGATGATGATGATGATGATGATTGGGCAGTGGAGGCGAGGTGAAGGAGGACGGACTTGGAGGCCATCCATTTCTTGGCCTGGCTGGGTTTGTTGATCAGAAAGATCCCTGAGCCTTGGGACTATCCCCCAAAGGGTTGGATCCACCGTAATGAAACCATTCATGATTGTGGGTCGCGGGTGGGGGGTGGGAATCCACCGGTTTGGGGGAACAATAAAAACCGAACGAAGAATGAGGCGGCATGATGTGATGAATGTGGATGGTGCCGGAGGGGGGGTGGAGACCTTTGCTCCGGGTTTCACGATCCAAGTCGTGTTTGGGGTGCGCCGGAACTCCTCGATGAACACGCTGTAATCCCCGGGGAGTGAGAAGGTCATGGGGACGTAATCTAAGGGGGGATATCGACGTGATCGAGGGGACTCAACCCCTGGGTGGAACAGACCCATAACATTGCCCACCTCTTCGAGCTTTCCATCGCGGGCAAGCTCTTTTTGGTAGCGTTTCAGGTTCTTGATCAGCGTGTCCTTTCGGGTGAGCTGTCGAAATGAAATCAATGGAGATGATATGGAGATGATCGGATGAGACGGCAGATGAGACCTCGTAATGGTTGGGGAAGTGATTGATAATTCTATGGACAAGGAAACAATTCGGTGGAGGGTTTTGAAGGTGTGTTCCGCAGACTGGCAGTCATTCAGGCGGATGCCACTTTCTGGGCCGAAGAGCACCTTGATCGAACGTTTGTTTGCCCTATCGGGAGATAAGGCTGACGAAAAGGAAAAAGCAACGCTACCAGAAGAAGTTCCAATCGTCTAGGGGGGAAAATAAGCGCGAACAATCGCAGGGCAATGAGATCTCGAACCTTCGCTTGTTGGGGACCACCCTCGTTTTTCAAAATTGGTGGCCAGGACAATCTTATCAAAATCTGTCCGATACTTAAACAGGGATGTCATTGTTGTTTCGAAAATACCATCCGGAATTGCCTGCTTCCCCCTTTGGTTCTAGCTATCCCGCCGTCCGCGGTTGTGCCGTGTGATGTCGCCAAACTTCCTACTCGATCCTCCCAACAACACCTGTTGAAATGGGGTGGTGTTACAATATTGTGATCGGTGGGAGAACGGGCCCCATATGGCCACTGATCTCCAAACAAACGAAGAGGAAGGGGGAAAACAACAACAAAGGAAAAGAGAATCTCGGAATATAATGAAGAAGAAGAATCTCAGCGTGCCCAAATGGCGAAGTCCTACTTGAAGCCCCAGGCGGCTGGCTGGATGATGGCGGCTCTTGCGGCTGCTTGCGGGCGGCAGGCCGGAATGAAAGAAAATGTTTCGAAGATCCTGCGCACATTCGTGAGATCGATCGTCATCATAGATTTTGTGGGGTGGTGGGTCCAGACCATGAGAAACGCATCGCATGTCGTCTCTCACATGTGGCTATCCCCCGGGCGCGCGATGCCGGGGCCGGGGGGTCAACTCAACCAGGGGTCGGAGCGGCTCGCACACCGGCAAGGCATACACCTCGGCCTCGGGTACCGGGGCCATGATATCATCGACCTCACCCCGGGGCACGGGGCTCAGGGGCGGGGGCGACAGGGGCGGGAGGGTGGTCGGGACGATCCCGCCACCACCCCCGGGGTTCTCGAACAGGGAGCCCACAGTCACGTTCCCGGCCGAGTGCGACCCCCCGCTGGCCTCCTCAAAGGTGGGCCCCAGGGCGAGCGATGAGATGGTGGTCAGGGAGGGCGAGCTGGGGGCGGCCGTGGGGGTCGGTTGGGCCGAGGCGAACGAGGCTGACAGGGGCGCCGTGTCGTGGGAGGCCGATGCCGAGGTGGAGGTCTCGTGCTGCGATGATGGTGGCTCCAACCGGGGTCCACCGCCCAAGGGGGGACTAGCCACCACAGGTCGGGATAGCGGCTCCAACCGGGTGGGGGATAGCGGCTCCAACCGGGTTCCAGCTGCCAATGGGGGACTAGCCACCAGGGGTCGGGGTGGCTCCAACCGGGTTCCAGCGACGCCACCGCCCAGGGGGGGACTAGCCACCAGGGGTCGGGATGGTGGCTCCAACCGGGGTCCAGCTGCCAATGGGGGACTAGCCGCCACCAGGAGGGGCGATGCAGGCCGCAGTCGGGCGACTGAGTGCTCGTGGACACTGGCACCGAGCGGACTCGGGCCGCCCGCGGTGGGTGATGGTGGCAGTGGAGGTGGTGCGCTGCGGTCGGGGCCCAGGGGTGCCGCGTGGGGGACGGGCGGGACGGGAACGAGGGCCGGCAGGGAGGCCGCCCGGACGAGCGCCGATGCGGCGCTGGAGGAGGATGGCGTCTGGGGGCAGGTGTTGTCATCAGAGGGATGGGTGGTGGCGGTGGTGGCAGTGGCGGTATGGGAGGCGAGCGATGATGACCTGGGCAAGGCCGCTGATGGTGATGGTGATGGTGGTGGTGGTGATGATGATGATGATGAGGGGGTGGTTGGCGGTCCGCCGCTGGTGGCGGTGGTGGCGGCGGTGGTGGCGGTGGCGGCAGACTCGGCAGAGGGCGATGGAACCACAGTTTCCGGGGCAGCAGCAGCAGCAGTCCGGGGTGATGCTGGTGATGGTGGTGATGATGATGACTGGATGGCGGCGGCGGCAGGGTGAATGGGCCGTGGCAGAAGGGCAACAGTGGTGGTGGTGGTGAACCGCTGTTGCAGAGGCAGGGGCCGTGCCATCATCGTGTTCGCCGCCTCGGCGGGGCGCCGTTGGGGACCGCGGAGCACCAGGGGTGGTGCAAGGTACACAGGGGGTTCGTCCGCACCTGCCGTGCTGTTGATTGGGTGGGTCACAGCCACCTCAACATGACCCATGACCGGGGGACCAGCCACCAGGCCGCCCTCGTCCAGCCGCACGGACACCGCCAGGAAGGCGCGGTCGGGATCCTGCTTAACATCATCATCCCGACTTTGACTTTGACTCAGGTCTGTGGTGGTGGTGGTGGCGGTGGTGGTGGTGGCGGGGCTGCCGGGCGGATGCTCGACGGCCGGGCGCAGGAGGACGGCAGGGCTGCTCGGGTCCACCTCCGAGTCCACGGATGCGTCCATGAAGGGGGACGGACTGGCCGCTATGACCCCGGGGTGATGCTGGCTGCCCGGGGGGAGGATGGATGGCGCGCGGGAGGAGGACGCGGGTCGGGCGCGTGGTGGTGAGTAAGGCAGCCAGCGCGGGCCTTGGTGCGGGGGTTGGGCCTGGGATGGCGGCGGCGGTGGTGGCGGGTGGCCGGGCGGGTCGGCTAGTTCGGGTGGCAGGGCGACGAGGAGAGGCGCGGGGCGGTGGCGCGGGCGGGGCTGGGCGGGCGGGGAGCTGCGAGGTGGGGCGGCGGCGGCGGTGGTGGTGGTGGTGGTGGGCTGGCTGCTGGAGGGACGGGGTGGTGGTTGTGATGGCGACGCGGATGGGGACATCGAGCCAACCTGCAGGAGGCCAGGAGAAGTTGATCGGGATGGGAGAACGGAGGCGCATCGGGTGGTGGTGGCTGTGGCGGTGGTGGTGATGGCGGCGGCGGGGCGGGACGCCGAGTGTGAAAAAGGCCACTGCCGGGGAAGGTGGGGATGGTGGTGGTGACGGGTGAGTGGTGGCGGCGGCGGTGGTGGTGGTGGTGGTGGTGGTGGTGGTGGTGGTGGTGGTGGTGGTGGTGGTGGTGGTGGTGGTGGTGGTGGTGGTGGTGGTGGTGGTGGTGGTGGTGGTGGTGGTGGTGGTGGTGGCGGTGGTGGTGGTGGCGGTGGTGGTGGTGGCAGGGCGGGTGTGGGTCTGGCCGGGGGATGTGGGCTCGTGGTGATGATGGGTATGGGTGCCGGGATGGCCGAGGCGATTGCGACTGTCGCTGGCGCACCATCAATGGGTGGGCTGACGGGAAGGGCCGGGGGCTGCGGGGCGGGCGTGGCCGTCGGGTCTTGTTGTGGGTTGGGGCGGCGCGAGGCGGGCGGGGGCGTGGCAGGGACGCGGGGTGGTGCTAGTGGTGACGAGGAGGAGGAGGAGGAGGAGTGTGATGGGCGATGGCCCTGTGATAATTGTTGTTGTTGTTGTTGTTGTTGTTGTTGTTGTTGTTGTTGTTGTTGTTGTTGCTGCTGCTGCTGCTGTTGTTGTTGTTGTTGTTGTTGTTGTTGTTGTTGTTGTTGTTGTTGTTGTTGTTGTTGTTGTTGTTGTTGTTGTTGCTGCTGCTGCTGCTGCTGCTGTTGTTGTTGTTGTTGTTGTTGTTGTTGTTGTTCTTGCTGCTGCTGCTGTTGTTGTTGTTGTTGTTGTTGTTGTTGTCCGGGTGCGGCGCCTACGGGCCGTCGATGACCTGAGGCCGATGATGATGATGGTGGTGATAATGATGTTGATGATGATGACGCCGACTCGCGCTGTCGTGGCACCGACTGCGTCCCAGCGGGCACTACCCCCACCACCGCACCGGCGCCTCCCCCGGGGGGCCAGCGGCTGGGCGGAATGACAGCAGATGACGAGGGTCGCTGCTTGTGGTGCTGGTGATGCTGTTGTGGGGCCTCACGCGCGACGCACGCAGTCTGGGGCCGGTTGTGGTCCGGGGGGGAGTCGGCCGCCAGCAGGCGGGTGGCCTCGGCTAGTAGGGCCGAGCCCGTGGAGGAGGTCGGGCGGATGGAAGCCGGCAGGGGCTGCGACGGGATGGGCGAACTGAGGGAGCGGGCGGGACTTGACCGGCGGCCGGGACTTCCTGCTCGCTGCTGCTGCTGCTGTTGCTGGTGGTGCTGGTTGGCGGGCAGAAGGGCGGGTGGCGGGCGGTGGGGCAGCACCGTTGCGCGTGGCGGCGACCCGGGGGAGTGAGACTTGGGGGCGGCGGGTGGTGGTGGTTGCTGTGCGGTCAAGTCGACCCCGGCCTGCAGCAGCGGCTGCAGCAGGGCTCCGTAATGGACTGTGTCAGGCTCGGGCCAGCTGACGACCGACGTGGCGGTGTGGCCCGGGGGCGGCGGCGGCGGGGCGTGGGTCGGGTAGGGCGACAGGTCGGCTGGTGATGATGATGATGATGGGGTGGCGGAGGATGATGATGATGATGATGCCGGGGGGATGTCGACTGCTGGTATCCCCACGAGGCGTGCCGTCTGGGTCAGCCGGTGTCGGAACATGGCCTCGAGCACCTCGCCGTCCGTCTCGGCGGCGTCCTGCTGGATGGGGTCCTCGCGGAGCAGACTGCGGGGGTGGATCAGCGGTTCCAGGGCACCCATTGAGATCCCGGGTGCCGGGGCGGAGCGCAGGATTCCGGGCGAGGGCAGGGTGATGCGGGCACCGGGGATGATGGTCGGTTCGCGCCGAGCAGCAGCAGCAGCGGCGGCGGCGGCGGAGGGCGAGGATGATGATGGCGAGGGTCGGTTGGTGGTGATGTTGGTGTTGATGGTGGTGCCGTGTCGGAGGAGCCGGGGTGATGGATCGCTGCCCCGCCAGGCCACGGGTGTGTCGGGGCTGCGGGAGGACGAGGCCGAGAGGCGCGAGGGTGGCCGGGGGGCCATGGGGGGGCTCAAGACGGGAAGACCAGGGGGCAGGAGGGGTGAGAGCGGCAGGGGTGAGGCACGCCCCAGGAAGGGGTCATACCGCATGGTCGGGGAGGCGGAATGGCCCGGGGTGATACCCCCGGGTGATGGTGGCGGTGAGGGGGGAAGAAGGTCCCGGGGGATGTTGGCCAGGGCGGCGGCCGGTCGACCGAACCGTGGGGAGATGAAGACCGCCGGAAGAGCGGCGGACTTGGTGATGAGAAACGGACGAATAAGATGAGGGGAAAAAAAAGTGTGGTTTCGCAACAGACCGCACAAGAATCAGTGGGAGGCCCTGGGCTCGTCGGAGGCATTGTGGCAGCCAACTAGGCGAGATCAACAAGATGATGAAAAAAATGTGAACGACGGGGTGTGAGATTGCGGACCTTTAGGATTCGATCGACCATCTCCCGGAATGGGATCCGGTCCGCCGGGAAAAAACGCTTTCGGACTTCGGCCAGCCGCACAAGCTGACCCGATGTCAGCTTGCTGAGGAAGGAGGCGAGGGGCCGCTGGGAGGCCACAAAATCCAAGGTACAAATACAACTCTGGCCGTAAATTGTTGAGCAAATTTCTTTTTGAAGATTTGGAAGGGCGGGTAGAGACCTGGTCGCCATAAATGATCAACTTATCGAGTCCCTGTGTGACGGTATCGTTTTGCCTCCCAACCCAATCTTGCTGGAACCGCAACAATTCTTTATGCGCGGTTAACGCCATTCCTCAACGGCGTTGACGCCGAACGCGCGGGTACGGCAAAGACAGTTGGTAAGTCCCCGGTGCCGGTCTATTTCAAATTAAATAAGCATGGATCAGAGCCCGCAGGCCCCTCCCGCCCAAATGCGGCCGCCACGATCGGGAAAGACCGTTGATCGAATGCGCAAAGTCCGCGAACAAAAATCTTGGGTGTTTGAGATTCATTCCTGCCATCCCGCGCCTGTTTTTAGGAACTCGAAGAAAAATTCCGAAAAGAGTGCACCTTCCAGCCCAGAATTTCTTCTGTGTCCCGCCCCACATCGGCCATCGCTGCTGGGTCCGAGGTCCGGAGCGACTCACTCACCACCCCCATATCGGGTGCCACATTCCCCCCCCCCGGGCTCTAGTCTCGGCAACAGCGGATGGAGCGTCTGGCGCACTCGCGCGACGAAGAGTTTCGCCGGCGCGAGCAGGACAAGGCCGAGCGGGAGCAGGAGGAGCTGGCTGAGTGCACCTTCCAGGTCTTTATGGCCCCATATGGCCCCATATGGGCCTCACACCGGGGGTTATAGCCGCAGGTGAACCAGCGCCCCCAGACTGCCGCCGCGACGGGACGTTCATCGGGCCTCGAAGACCGGCTGCTGCACGAGGCGGACAACAAGGCCGCCCTCCGGGAGCGGGCCAAGAGGCTTCAGGAGGATCTCGAGGTTAGCGGCTCCCTCCCCTGGGCCCCATACTCTCGTCCCTCATGTCCCACACGCATATCCACTCCCCCCTCTGTTCATCATCACATGCGGGGAATTCTGTTGGACCAGTGGGGCACCCTCTTCCCTCCACCCAGCCGCCCCCCCCCACCTTCTGCATATGCGCATCGCCGTCCCCTCGACCCCCCCCCCGCCCAGGTCTCAGAACCACAAATCGATGACCCCTCCCAATCGTCATCGTCATCATCATCATCATCATCATCATCATCATCATCATCATCATCATCATCATCATCATCATCATCACCACCACCCTTAACCCCCCAGATGGCGCAGAACGGAGGCTTCCGACCGCAGATCAACGACCCCTCCCAGTATCTTGACCTGTCCACGTACCGGCCCATCCACGAGCGGGTAGGCGCCCTGCAGCGCGCTCGTGAGGAGAAACTCCGCATGGCCCGGATGCAGGTCACTCCCCTCCCCCCTTGGCTCCTCATCCCCACCTTCCATCGGGGTGCGAACTGGCGGGGATGGATGGTTCCTGCTGATGATGATGATGATGATGATGATGATGATGATGATGATGGATGATTGGATGATGATGATGATGACGATGCTGCTGCTGCTGATGATGATGATGATGCTGATGATGATGCTGATGCTGATGCTGCCGTTTTCCCAACCTCATCGTCCATTTTGTTTGCCTTCGGTCCATTCGGGTGGTTGGGCCGGGCGTGATGATGATGATGATCGGATGATGATGATGATGATGATTGGATGATGATTGGATGATGATTGGATGATGATGATGATGCCGATACCGCAGGCCGAGACCAACCCCGACTTGACCTTCTCCCCAAAGGTCCGTCACCCCACCACACGCACTGACGACACACACTGACGACACACACTGACGACACACACTGACGACACACACTGACGACACACACTGACGACACACACTGACGACACACACTGGCGACACACTGGCGACACACTGACGACACACACTGACGTAGAAGTCGGTTACCGCGTGCTGTAACCACATCATCATCATCATCATCCAATCATCATCATCATCATCATCATCATCATCATCATCCAATCATCATCCAATCATCATCATCATCATCATCATCCAGGTCTCGGAGCAGAGCAAGCGGCTGCTGATGATGTCGCGTCACCTGAAGCGGAGCCCCGGGGCAGAGGGCTTCGAAGAGGGCCAGAGCGAGGCGGGTCCCGCTGGCCCCGAACCGCCTGTTGTCGAACGGCTCGTACAAGACACGGTCCGCATGTATCATGTGATATGTACCAATGTGATATGTACCATGCAATATGCGCCTGTTGTCGTACGGCTCGTACAAGACACGGTCCGCATGTATCCTCTGATATGTACCAATGTGATATGTACTGTGCGATCAGTGTGTATCATCATAGGACAGGCACCATTCATCCATCCATCCATCCACCCATCCGCCAGGCGTCATCAGCGTTATCGTCATCATCCAATCAGCAGCATCCAATCATCATCATCATCATCATCATCATCCACATCATCATCATCATCATCATCATCATCATCATCATCATCATCATCATCATCAGCAGCAGCAGCAGCAGCAGCAGCAGCAGCAGCATCATTCGCATCATCCTCTTCAACAACAACATCATCATTCGCATCATCATCATCATCATCATCATCATCATCATCATCATCATCATCATCATCATCATCATCATCTGTATCATCCAATCAGCGACAGCATCAGCATCAGCATCATCCATCATCCAGTCATCCAGTCATCCATCATCATCATCACCACCACCATCCTCCTCACCCTCATCATCACCCAATCATCACCACCATCCCACAGGCGGCCGAGGCAGCCCGCAAGCGACAGCAGCAGCAGGACGAGCAGCGGACCCGCGAGGCGGCATACACCTTCGCCCCCCAGGTGAACCCCTTCTCGGAGAAGCTCGTGAGGGTCCGTACCCCCCCAACCCTCCGTGCACGCATTCCGCATTCGCATCAGGATCAGGATCAGCATCAGCATCAGCATCAGCATCAGCATCAGCATCAGCATCATCATCATCATCATCATCATCATCATCACCATCATCATCATCATCCAATCGTCATCATCATCATCATCATCATTATCATCTATGCCCCCCCCTCCTATAGGAGAGCCAGCTCTTTTCAGGCCCCAATCGGGACTTCCTCGAGCGTCAGGCCTACTTTGAGCAGCAGCGACGCAAGAAGCAGGCTGCTGAGATGCTGCGCCATGCCCGCCATCAGCCCTTCCGCCCCGATGTGCGCACCGCCACCCAGGTTCGTAATGCCATATCAGTATCATCAGCATCATCAGCGTCATCATCATCATCATCATCATCATCCAGTCATCATCATCCAGTCATCATCATCATCATCATCATCATCATCATCATCATCATCATCATCCAATCATCATCATCATCATCATCATCATCATCATCATCATCATCATCATCATCATCATCATCATCATCATCATCATCATCATCATCATCATCATCATCATCATCCACTCATCATCATCATCATCATCATCATCATCATCATCATCATCATCATCATCATCATCATCCAGTCATCATCCAGTCATCATCATCATCATCATCATCATCATCATCACCATCATCATCATCATCCAATCATCCATCATCATCATCCAATCATCCATCATCATCATCCAATCATCCATCATCATCATCCAATCATCATCATCCAATCATCATCCAATCATCATCCAATCATCATCATCATCATCCAATCATCATCATCATCCCGGGTGGGGGCGTGCAGGTCCTGGAGAAGGCGGGCCACCCGACGCTGCGTGAGGATTCCGAGGCGCGGGTGGCGCGGTTGGCCCTCGAGGAGAAGACCGCCATTGACCAGCGCCGGCAGATGCTTGAGGTCGATTCACCGTCCTCATGCCCACGATGATGATGATTGGATGATGATTGGATGCTGATGTTGTTGTTGTTGTTGTTCTTGATGATGATGATGATGATGATGATGATGATGATGATGATGATGATGATGATGATGATTGGCCCTGGAGGAGAAGACCGCTATTGATCAGCGCAGGCAGATGCTTGAGGTCCCTTCGCCATGCACCCTCCATGTCCCCCCAGGTGCCCATATGACCTCCACCATACCTGATCAGCACTAAAACGGCATTCAATGTATCAGTTCATGAAACCCACCTCGTCCTCAGCTTATTATCCCGAACGCTTACCAAACACCTCTGGCAGAAGCAATGACAAATGTTCCGAAGTTCACCTCTCACCACCTGACCTTTGTCTCTCATCATTGTCTGTGCAGAAGCAATACTATGCTCAGTACCAGTTCAAGCCCTCCCTGAACAAGCTCTCCCGACAGCTGGGCCGGGCCCACAGCATTGAAGAGCTCGTCAGCAACAGCCATAACAAGAAGGTCCGCTCAGCAGACACACAACCGACACATTGCACACATTGCACACATTGCACACATTGCACACATTGCACACATTGCACACATTGCACACATTGCACACATTGACACACATTGCACACATTGCATACATTGCACACATTGCACACACATTGCATACATTGCACACATTGACACACATTGCACACATTGACACACACTGACACACATTGCACACATTGCACACATTGACACACATTGCACACATTGACACACATTGCACACATTGCACACATTGCACACATTGCACACATTGACACACACTGACACACATTGCACACATTGCACACATTGCATACATTGCACACATTGACACACATTGCACACATTGCAGACATTGCACACATTGCACACATTGCATACATTGCACACATTGACACACATTGACACACATTGCACACACATTGCACACATTGCACACATTGACACACATTGCACACATTGCACACACATTGCACACATTGCACACATTGCACACATTGCACACATTGCACACACATTGCACACACATTGCACACATTGCATTACTTCGTTCCTTCTTTACACGACACACATTGCACACATTGCACACATTGCACGCATTGCACACATT
This sequence comes from Paratrimastix pyriformis, assembly GCA_027972325.1. Classification (NCBI taxonomy): domain Eukaryota; phylum Preaxostyla; family Paratrimastigidae; genus Paratrimastix; species Paratrimastix pyriformis. The sequence continues at coordinate 11,587 of JAPMOS010000225.1, forward strand.
GACACACATTGCACACATTGACACACATTGCACACATTGATACGCATTGCACACACTGACACACATTGCACACATTGCACACATTGACACACATTGCACACATTGACACACATTGCACACATTGCACACATTGACACACATTGCACACATTGACACACATTGACACACATTGACACCCATTGACACACATTGCACACATTGATACGCATTGCACACATTGACACACATTGCACACATTGCACACATTGCACACATTGCACACATTGACACACATTGACACACATTGACACACATTGACACACATTGCACACATTGCACACATTGCACACATTGACACACATTGCACACATTGCACACATTGCACACATTGCACACATCGCACACATTGCACACATTGCACACATTGCATACATTGCACACATTGACACACATTGCACACATTGCACACATTGCACACATTGCACACATTGCACACATTGCACACATTGATACGCATTGCACACATTGACACACATTGCACACATTGCACACATTGCACACATTGACACATCGACACATTAACACATTGCACACATTGCACACATTGCACACATTGACACATTGACACATCGACACATTAACACATTGCACACATTGCACACATTTGATACGCATATTGCACACATTGACACATTGACACATTGACACATTGACACATTGACACATGCACACTGACAGCACTGACAGCACTGACAGCACTGACAGCACTGACAGCACTGCCGCATCACAAGAGGTTTGCACAGACACATCATCATTCAGTCATCATCATCATCATTCAATCATCATCACCCAATCATCCACTCATCATCACCACCACCACCACCACCGCCGCCGCCATCACGGCGCCTCCCTAGGTGAAGGAGGAGGCCGCCCGGGCAGCCGACATGACCTTCCGCCAGCAGCACCCCTTCACCCCGCAACTGGACACGGAGACGAGCAAGTTGGTCGTCAGCAGCCCCACCGCCCAGCATAAGCGGCTCCCCATGGAGGATATGGGCGCCCTGATGGCTCAGCTCCAGGTCCGCCTGCCTGCATGATGATGATGATGATTGGATGATGATGATGGTGGTGGTGGTGATGATTGGATGATGATGATGATGGTGGTGGTGATGATTGGATGATGATGATGATTGGATGATGGTGATGGTGATGGTGATGATGATGATGATTGGATGATGGTGGTGGTGATGGTGATGATGATGATTGAATGATGATGATTGAATGATGATGATGATCTGGATGATGATGATGATGTTGTTGTTGTTGTTGTTGTTGTTGTTGTTGTTGTTGTTGTTGTTGTTGTTGTTGTTGTTGTTGTTGTTGTTGACTGGATGGTTGGAAGGTTGGACGATGGCGCTGGTTTGGATGATGACTGGGACAATTCAAACTTCCATGATGGTGGTGGCTGCGTCCCCAGTCATCATCCAATCATCATCCAATCATCATCCGATCATCATCCAATCATCATCCAATCATCATCCAATCATCATCCAATCATCATCCAATCATCATCATCATCATCATCCAATCATCATCCAATCATCATCCAATCATCATCCAATCATCATCCAATCATCATCCAATCATCATCCAATCATCATCCGATCATCATCCGATCATCATCCAATCATCATCCAATCATCATCCAATCATCATCCAATCATCATCCAATCATCATCCAATCATCATCCAATCATCATCCAATCATCATCCAATCATCATCCAATCATCATCCAATCATCATCCAATCATCATCCAATCATCATCATCATCGTCATCATCATCATCATCCAAGCATCATCATCATCATCATCATCCAAGCATCATCATCATCAGCATCAGCATCAGCATATCAGCATCATCATCATCATCATACTTCCATGATGGTGGTGGCTGCGTCCCCAGGAGTCACAGCGGGAGCGGGAGGCCCGTCTCGAGGAGGAGCGTCGCGCCAAGGAGTATGAGGAGATGAAGGCTCCGCATCCCCACACACACACACACACCACCCCACCACCACCAGCCACACATCATCACCTGTCATCATGCTCCCCAATCATCATGATCATCATCATCATCATCGACATCATCATCATCATCATCATCATCATCATCATCATCATCATCATCCAATCATCATCATCATCATCATCACTCATCATCATCACTCATCATCATCATCCATCATCATCATCATCATCACATCATCATCATCATCATCATCATCATCATCATCATCATCATCATCATCATCCACTCATCATTCAATCATCATCATCATCATCATCATCATCCACTCATCATCATCATCACCAATCATCATCATCATCACCCAATCATCATCATCATCACCCAATCATCATCATCACACAATCATCATCATCATCCAATCATCATCATCATCCAATCATCCAATCATCATCCAATCATCATCATCACGGCTCACCGAATCTCCACCCTCCGTCCCATCCGCTCCACCCCCCCCCCCCCGTCTCCACAGAACTGCACCTTTGCACCCGAGATCACCCATCGCACCCCCAAGCAGCCCACAGGCCCCATCCTGGTGCGCGGCCTGGGCCGGTCTGCTCCTCCCCCCGTCCACCATACACTTTTTTTTTTAATTTAAATGCTATATCTATATTATTTAAATTCTGGGTGATGATTGAATGATGATCTGGTGATGGCGGTGACGGTGATTTGGATGAGGATAGCCCCCACGGACAAAGAACTTTGAAGACACAAAATCCTTCACAGTTCATTAACTCTCCCTCCCACCCATCCCCCAGTCGTCATCACCGCTGCTACTGGCAGCAGTTTGCTTGAACGTTCATCTTGAAATCATATCATATGGACGCACGCGCGACACACACACACACACACACACACACACACACACACACACACCCCACCACCGCACCATACCACATCATCATCATCATCATCATCATCATCATCATCATCATCATCATCATCATCATCATCATCATCATCATCATCAATCATCATCATCATCAATCATCATCATCATCATCATCATTCAATCATCGTCATCCAATCATCATCATTCTACATATTATAAATACCGAAAAACAGGGACGACTTTTCGGGGGAAGGAACTGAGGGTGGCCTTCCAAAAATCTGTAAAATCCCAGGGCTCTCCCCCCGGCACCGACCCGACCCAAAGGCAGTTGGTATTTTTAGTCCTCATGCCGTCGGACTTTTGCCAACTTTGGGGCAACACGCCATTTGCCAGGGGGAGAGTGCAGCCGTCATCACACCCTATGTGTTCGGGACCGGCTTACCGCAGCACTGCGGGGACGTCCACAGGCCACAGTGGTATCCTGGAGAGCGCACCGTGTTGTTGGAGTGGGGTCCGGCCAGCTGTCCGAGCGGCTCGGTCACCGTGGACCAGCACCCGAGAGAACCCGTCGCAAGACCGGGATGGTAGGGGCATACATCAGAGGGGGATCGCCAACCTTGACCGGGCGGGCCATTGTGCTTCGGGTCTCCAAGGGGGTTCGGGCGGTGGTGGGCTAAGCTAAGCTTCAAGGGCAGGGGGCCAGAGAGCGCTACCATGTGTCGCACCGATTTCGCAACGATTTCGCAACATTTTCGCAACAGTGTTGTCCGGACAACGATCGCACCTGAAGGTGGGGCCGGACGCAGCCTGGGCGCCACAGGCGCACGAGAGCCTACCAGGTCTACTAAGCCTACTGTGTCTTGCGGCATTTCGGCTTTTCGGCCCTTCGGCCCCTCCGACCCCATCTTCACAAGTCCCCCAGGGGGGGTGGCCCTTATATACCCTACTTGGGAGGCACCCCCAAAAAAGTATGGGATGCACAGGGAAAAAATTATGGGACCAAAATTAAAGTCCAAAAAATTCAAATGACCGGAGAGGGTCGGCGACCTTACCGTTCGCTGGAGGGATCCATAAATCCACCAAACTGTGGTCGTCGTGGCCCCCAGGTCAACCCTTCCCCGGGGGGATAGCCACCAAGGTCGAAAATTCAAACAGGCTCAGACGGGTCGGGGAAGGATGTCGACCTCAGCAGTCGTTCGGGCCACCTTGCCCTATCATCGCAGGGTGGTCGCGATCGACTCCAGGGCAACACTTCCCCGGGGGGATAGCCACCAAGGTCGAAATTTCAAAGTGGTTGGCAAAGGCCGGCGACCTCACCGTTCGATGGAGGGACCCATAAATCCAGCGAACCGTGGTCGGTACCGGCCGCCGATCAACTCCTTCCCCGGGGGATAGCCACCAAGGTCAAAATTTCAAACAGGTCGGGGAAGCACGGCGACCTCACCGTTCGCTGGAGGGATCCATAAATCCACCGAACTGTGGTCGAGGTAGCCCGCCGATCAACTCTTCCCCGGGGGGATAGCCACCAAGGTCGAAATTTCGGAGTGGTTGGCAAAGGCCGGCGACCTCACCGTTCGCTGGGGGGACCCATAAATCCAGCGAACCGTGGTCGAGGTTGCCCGCCGATCGACCCTTCCCCGGGGGGATAGCCACCAAGGTCGAAATTTCAAACGGGTCGGGGAAGGACGGCGACCTCACCAGTCGTTCCGGCCACCCTGCCATATCCCCGCAGGATGGTCGCGGTCGACTCCAGGTCAACCCTTCCCCGGGTAGATAGCCACCAGATTGAAAGCGTAACGAAGCGAGCTCGCCTGACTTGTCATCATCATCATCATCATCATCATCATCATCATCATCATCATCATCATCATCATCATCATCATCATCATCATCATCATCATCCAGTCATCGTCAAACATCACCATCACCACCATCCAATCATCATCACCATCCACATCATCATCCTCATCATCATCCTCATCATCAATATCCCATCCAATCCTCATCATCATCATCACCACCTCCGCGCACCAACCACCGGGACCACCACCTCAGCCATCTGGAGCTGCAGGACGCGGCCCGGCGGCGGCAGGCCGAACAGCGGGAGCGCGAAGCCAAGATATTCTTGGAGAACCCAGGTGGTGGGGCCCCCGGTCTCGACCTGGCCGTCCCCGCGGGCGGTCCGGCCCCGTCACCCCAGGGGGGGCAGCTTCGACCTCGGTCTCCGGCCCGCACCGTCCCCAAGCCCTTCCGGCTGTCGACGAACCCCAAGGCGAGCCAGACGAAAGGTCCGGTCGGGTTCTGGTGATGGCCAGGGGAGAGTGGGGGTCAGGGTGGTGGTCATCAGGGTGGTGGCGATCAGGGTGGTGGCGATCAGGGTGGTGGTGATCAGGGTGGTGGTGATCAGGTGGTGACGATTGCGGTGGTCGGGGTGGTGGTGGTCGGGGTGGTGGTGGTGGCCGGGGTGGTGGTGGTGGTCGGGGTGGTGGTGATCAGGGTGGTGGTGATCAGGGTGGTGGCGATTGCGGTGCGGGGCGGTGGCGACAGGGTGGTGGCGATCAGGGTGGTGGTGATCAGGGTGGTGACGATCAGAGTGGGGCCTGCGTCTCATCCACCCTCTGTCTCATCCCCCATCCTCCCACCCCCCCCCCCCCCCCCCCCCTATCCTCCACCCGCACAGCCAAGATCCAGGAGGAACTGGAGCAACAGCGGATGGCCGAGTGTACATTCCACCCGCGCACTAACGACGCCTCCCTGAGCCACCACCAGCTTATCGACCGGCTGCTCTCGGATGACCAGCAGCAGCCCCAGGAAGGCGACCTGGTCGACCTGCCCCCGGAGGAGGATCCCGGGCAGCCCGAGGAGGGCGAGGGCGACTACGACCCGGGTGAGCAGCAACAACCCGCGGAGGGGGATGGCGACCAAGGGTCGATGGAACCGGAAGAGCAAGTCTAAGTTGTACTCTATCGTTGGGTTTTCCTTCACAACTTCCCTCCTTTCGGTCTAATCGATTGTATTTCTTAAAGAGTCAGAGTTCCTTTCCCGGTAGAATGAGTCTGAGGGCTGTGCAGGGCGTATCGTCGGAATGTAATGTTGTTTACACTTGGGGAAAAAAATATAAGGAATGGCTCCGTTGTATTAGGGGCAAGGAGAGATTCCTCGTTTAGAAGTCGAACAGGCCGCCCAGTGCACCACCGTCATCCTCGGCGGGGGCCTCCTCCTTCTTCTCCTCCTTCTTGCCCTTCTTCTCCTCCTTCTTCTCCTCCTTCTTGCCAGCGTGGGCGGGGGCCTCGGGCTGGGCAACGGGGGCGGGGGCACCACCGCCCATCAGAAGGTCGTCAACGTTGCGGTTCTCCAGCAGCTTGGCGAACAGAGAGGGCCAGTAGGGGGCAACAGTGACGTTGGCGGCCTTGAGGATGGCGTTGATGTTCTCGACCTGAGATGGAGCAAAAGGGGGAAAGAAACCGTGATTAAAAGAACTAGAACTACTCCAACCCAGCTGAGAAGAAGAGAAAGTGGGGGAGCCCTTCGGGCAGCGAGAACATCAAAAATACTTCTCCGCGATGATCACTCGGAACACACAGTATTCACAGGAATAAAGTCCCCTTCATCAAAGGAATCTACAGACGGAGATGGGGGCCTTGTCGTCGTGGAGGATGAGGGCGGCGTAGACGCAAGCAAGCTCGTCCTTAGAGGCCATTCCTTTTTTTGATACCGAAGCGGGAAACAAGATTTGATTCCCGGGGCTGGGTAGACTGGGCCCTTTCCTTCATTTTCGCCGTTCTTCCTATTTTGCACGTGCGTCGCTTTGGAATCGAAGCGGCTTTCCGTATGCCATGGCGTAATGTCATGGAGGCTTCGTGTTCGCGAAATCAATCGAAAAAACGGCCCAAAAAGGAACAACCACTCATGAAATGGTGGAAATCGAGCTCGAAAATGCATGATCCTAATTGGGAAGAGGAGCGCGCAGTCCCAGCAAACGCAGTACCAACTGCGAATCTGTCAAGTTGTCCAGCACGGCATCGCCATCTTGCGCATGTTGGAGGAGCTCCTCCTTCGAGAAGGCCCCTGTGGCCACCGCGAGGCAGTGGACACCCGCTTCGTGGGCGCCACCCATATCGATCTGCACAAAAAAAGACAAGAAGGAAGGAGATGAAATGAATGATCGCTGTGGTGATAGTCACTGGAGAGGAGTGGGTGGAAGGGGAACGTGGACTGACGGGAGTGTCGCCGAAGTAGTGCACGTCAATGTCGTCGCATCCGAGCATCCGCTTGGCACGTTCGACGGCCCCCCGGATCAGCCGCCCCCGCCGTTGCGATGCGTTGAAAGTCAAATCGCTTGCCTGTGTCGGAGTCAACCAGGGGGTGTTGAGACGGAAGTGGATGGGTGGGCACCGGGTGACCTTGGCGGGATTATCGCTGCCAAATCCGCCCAGCCAGGGGTAGGGATAGTCCTGTGCGTGGTGATAACCCTGGTAATGGAAGGGCTCCGCGATCCCAAGGCGAGAGAGTTTCGCATGAGCGATCGGCTCCAAGTTGCCTGAGATCCGGTGAGGTGAAGGCGCTGCTGCCGGGGGGTGGATGACACAGACCGGTGGTCAGGCCCATGAAGACACCAGGAGTCGCACGGATCTCCTGCAGCAGAGTCGGGACACCAGGCAACAAAATAATCTTTTCGTCGTGTTGGATCTGCTCGTTGACATACGAGGTCATCTCATTCATGATAGTCGGCATCTGGGCGGTCTGGACATCGAGTGGAACATCGTGATAAGTCATCATCATCGCCAAAATAGCAGCGTCGGTACAACTAGCGTCAACGTTCAGCCCCCCAGTGGCGGAAAGGAAAGGAATGGTGCAGACCCGTCGTAGGACACTTCCGTGATATCCGCATCGATTTTGAGGACCTTCAGAAGGGCCTCGTGAAATGCACGCGAATGACACGAACAAAAGCGCAGCAGAGTCCCATCGACATCAAACAGGATCACAGTGGGCCGGGTGCTGGTGCTGCTCATTTTCTATTTTGCCTTCTGAATCAAATACCCCACGGAAGTCGACTCTCTTTTCTGTCATCATGCGAAGCCTCGAAATGCGAGGATTCACTTTCTTCGCACGCCTTGATGAAGGCATTCATCTTCCTTGTGGCACTCTTGATCTCCTCTGCACTCGCCACTGAACGGGTCTCTTGAATTACCCTCCTGTTTTCCTCATGTTTCTCCATCCCCCCCTTCACAGGTGTGGAGAAGATGGCACCCAAATTGGCTCAAGAACCACCCAGATCACATCCGCATCACCTCTTCGGTGAGGAACAATGATCTCGTCAAAATTTACGAGTTTCATGATGGTCGGATTCCTTCCTGTGGTTTTGCTCAAGCTCAAGTTTCTACAGGGAACGAGACCTTGACGATCTCCAACCCGAACAATAACATTGATCTGGGAACCTACGACCCCACCCAAGATTTCCAAGATTTCCGATCTCGAGCCCTGCTGCCCATTCCCGAGCTGGAACGGGACGACACGC
>JAPMOS010000225.1:25000-40000 GCA_027972325.1 Paratrimastix pyriformis
CTGATGGTGATGATGATGGAGATGGGAGCATGTTTTTAAAATGCGTGCGACAGACCGCGCCAGCCTGAGGGGCCCGCCAGCGTACGGCCTCCGGGTCGGCCAACAGAAGCGATTCGAAGTTGATCAGCCGCTGGGCGGGCGGCCGAATGGCGCCGGTGTGGAGCAGGGTCAGGGTGGGGCTGGATGGATCGACCTGGTTGTGGGGGAGGTTGGGGCGCCAGGACGGAAAGGATGATGATTGGATGATGGCGATGATGATGGCGATGATGATGATGACGATGATGATGACGATGATGATGATGATGATGATGATGATGATGATGATGATGATGATGATGATGATGATGATGATGATGATGATGATGACGATGATGATGATGACTGGATGATGATGATTGGATGCTGAAGCTGATGTTGATGATAACACAGACAAACAAACAGACAGACAGACAGAGACAGACAGACAGACAAACAGACAGACAGAGACAGACAGACAGAGACAGAGACAGACAGCACAGACAGCACAGACAGACAGACAGACAGCACAGACAGACAGATAATTACACAGACAGACAGAAAATGACACAGACAGACACAGACAGACACAGACAGACAGACACAGACAGACAGACACAGACAGACAGACAGACCAGCCGGTTGGCCGCAGCGGCGGCCCGCCGAATGCACTCCACGTCCACCGAGTCGACAAGGGCAGAGAGCAACCGTTCGAGGCCGGCCAGCAGGTGGGTCCCCAAGCGGCGATCACCCAGGGTATGGAAGACGGGGCACAGGCGGGGGATACGGGGCAGGTGGCCAACTGACCAGCAGGATGGGTTGGGGCGGCCATCGGGAAGCCACTTCGTCTGAGGGGTGCGATGATGATGATGATGATGATGATGATGATTGGATGATGATGATGATGATTGGATGATGGCGATGATGATGATGATGATGATGATGATGATGATGATGATGATGATGATGATGATGATGATGATGATGATGATGATGATGATGATGATGATGATGATGATGATGATGATTGGATGACGATGACGATGATTGGATGATGATGATGATGATGATTGGATGATGATGATGATTGGATGATGATGATGATTGGATGATGATGCGGGACGGACGGAAGGGTTGCTGGGCACATTGACTGCATCCTCGTCGTACTGAAAGACGCCCACGGGTCGGTTGGCACCCACCAAGTCATCCGCCGCCAGGAGCTGGCCAATGTACTGCGGGCAGGTCACAGCCCAGACACACAAACAGACACCCACGTGAAATGGGACGAACGGTGAGTGTCTGCATTGCTGCCAGCAGCTGGCCATCATCCAATCAACATCCAATCAACATCCAATCATCATCCAATCGCCATCCAATCGCCATCCAATCATCATCATCATCATCAACATCATCATCATCCAAACATCACCAACACATCCGACATCATCATCCAGTCATCATCCAGTCATCATCCAGTCATCATCATCATCATCATCATCATCATCATCATCATCATCTCATCATCATCATCATCATCATCCGATCATCCGATCATCATCATTTGTCGTGCGGTGGTGTTCATGACCCCTGTTGTGCAAGAGGGCAGACAACGGCCAGCTGGGTGGTGGTGTTGGCTGAGTGGGATAGAGTGATGTGGCGGGTGGTGGTAGGTGGCGGGTGGCGGTGGGCATGCAGACCTCAGTCATATGCTGCTCCCGGAAGGCGGTCACATCGAATGCACAGCCGCGGATTGACTGAAATTCCCCCACAGGGGGTTGGAGTGAGGCGGAATCCGAGGGTGATGATGATGATGATTGATGATGATGATGATGATGATGATGATGATGATGATGCTTGGATGATGATGATGATGATGATGACTGGATGATGGTGATGACTGGATGATGGTGGTGATGCTGATGCTGATGCTGATGATGATTGGATGATGATGACTGGATGATGATGATGACTGGATGATGATGATGATGATTGAATGATGATGATCATGATGATTGGATGATGATGATCGGTGATGACGATGGTTGGATGATGACGAGGGTTGGATGATGATGATGACTGGATGATGATGATGACTGGATGATGATGATGATCGGATGATGATGATGATGACGACTGGATGATGACTGGATGATGACTGGATGTGTGAAGCAAAGGACTGATCAATCGGACAGGAAGGGTCTCAAATGACGCACAGCTTGAGCGGATCCACATGTCATCACATCTGTGTCCAGGCCAAATGGAGCGTGTTATATTTTTCGAAGAGTTTTGCCCCTGCCGTAAACCAGGGGGGCATCCCGGTGCCACAGTAGCGTTCGAACCTGTAGCCATCCGAAAGAGGTTATTAAAAGCTGTGTTCATCGTCGTTTGATGTCTTTTGATTCTGGAAGACGGACAAAGAGACAAAAAACCGTCCCTCGTGTTTCTGGGGCCCACTCCACGAGACTGGATGATGACTGGATGATGACTGGATGATGACTGGATGATGATGATGATGATGATGATGATGATGATGATGATGATGATGATGATGATGATGATGATGATGATGATGATGATGATGATGATGGTGATGATGGTGATTGGATGGTAATGATGATGGTGATGATCATGATCACGAGCGGAAAACCGAGGTGGTCGAACGAGGCATGACTGCGTGTGCGTGGAGGCGGGTGCGGACCTTACCCGCGAACTGGAACATCTCCTCCCCGTGGGTCGACATGACCTCCTCATCGGCCAGTGGGAATCTGCACAGACGGATGATGATGATCGGATGATGATGATTGGATGATGATTGGATGATGATTGGATGATGATTGGATGATGATGCTGATGCTGATGCTGATGATGATGATGATGATGATGATGATGATGATGATGATGACTGGATGATGGTGACGATGATGGAACATCTCCTCCCCGTGGGTCGACATGACCTCCTCATCGGCCAGTGGGAATAGAACCCCCGGGTCTGTTAGACTGGGGCAATATGTGGCTATCGGGTCATAGGGCCATATGGGTCCATAAGGACAGGGGGCCATGGGCCATATGGGGCCATAGGAACATGGGAGGGGGATGGACGGACCCAGGGTACGGGAACCGAAATCCGGGGGCATCGACGTAATTTCCGCATCCCTTCAGTCGATAGAAGTCCCCGCCAACCGCCAGCAGAGCCGACCTCCCCCCGGAGCGGATCCCCTCGATGGGTCCCGAAGGGACCTTGAGAAGGGGCTGCTGGAGGGGAACTGGCAACTGGAGATTGATGTGGACAGTACCGGGGTGATGGTGTCGATGAACGGCGTGCGCAAAAACGAACCTTGGCAATATCTGCTTTCTGCTCGTCAGACCCCTCAGCAGGGTATTTTTTGGTCAGATCGGCGGCTGGAATCCTGTTTTGGAATTCTCCCGAAATGAAATGGTGTCGGTGCGTGCTCAATCAGACCAATTGACCATGATGTTTTCGTACTCCTGACCAAGGTGTCCTTGCGGTTTCAAACGAAACATGGTGGCCTTGGCCGCCTCAATGTCAGGGTTTCGCTGGAGGCACCCCGGTCTGTGCGCGTAGACGTGTCCAGGAACTTGATCAAAGTGGACCCGGGCCGTTCCAAAATAGAGAGCCGCTTGAAGAGTTGGGGATAACATGAGGGAGCAGCGAGTTTCACCTGGGGCCGTGGACCGTTACAAGAAACAAATGGAGCTGCCTCTTGTGACCGATCTCGCCTTTCCTTATCGCCTCCGCCCGGCAAAGACATCACCTCCAGCCGGCTTGATCATTGTGACACACGGCATCACGGGCAACGAACTTCAACTTGCAGCCCTGGCGCCGAACATCCCCGACTCGATGGCCGTGGCCCTCGTGCGCTCTCCCATCGAGCTTTGGCCTGGTTCATACTCGGCATTCGAAATTCAACTCAAGCAAGATGGACACCTCGTCTTCAATACCCAACAGATGGAGGCCGCCCGCCATCAAATGGCCCGCTTCGTGGGCGAATTACAGACCCGTCTGCAGGTTCCCCCGGCACGTACCATTTTGTGCGGGTTCAGCCAAGGCGGAATGCTCTCCGCCATGCATGCCCTCACGGCACCCGGCACCCTCCGAGCATTTGCCATGATCTCATCGATGATTCCGCCGGAGGTCGAATCACATATCTCACCGGCGCGCGAGAGCCTGTCCAATTTGCAGGCCCTTATTACCCATGGCAGGAATGACCCCGTGCTTCCCCCATGGAATGTCGATAATACCCTGGCACTATTGGGCCGTCTCAACATCCCCCGGGAGGAACACATGTGCGCCTGCGGACACGAGGTGACCCCCGAGGCCGCCGGGCACTTCTGCCGGTGGGTGGGCAAGGTGCTGGCCACGGGGGCGTGATGAGGCAAAGGTACCCAGATGTCAGAGGGGGGGAGGAGCGATTCCGCATTTTTTTCGTTGTTGTAAATAAGAAACCGGAATGTTTTTTCAGATTGGAGTGTGGACAGTCCCCCTAGAGTATTTTTTTTTTTGACACGGGTGGGACCTCATGTTTGATCAAACCGCACTCAGAAAAGGGGAGGAAATTGGATTTGGGGGAAAACGAACATAAACGGAATCAGAAACAACCCATCATACACCCAAAACCCCACACCCACACCCCCACCCCAACACTAAGGCTTCAGCCGGCGGCCACCCTCACCCGGGACTCGAGGAGAGTGGTGTCTTGCGGGGCCTCCCTGGTCACAGCGCGGGTGGGTGATCCTCTGGGTGGCCATGGACTTGGCGAGCTGTAGATCTCGGGCGGCCACTGCGGCAGAGGCATGCTGGCACCAGTTGCAGCTCATCTCGTAGGCAAAGCGGACGAAGACCATAGATTTTTTTAATTTTTTTTGGCTTTTTTTTTTGGAATGGAGGGCAGGACCCAGGGGTGGTCGAGACAGAGACACCGACGTGTTGCACAAATTTTTTGTTTTACAGAAGAGAAGTGTGGACAGCACCCACCCAGGGGGGGGTAGGTGAGATGACAAGCAAGTCTGGGACTTGTTTTGTCATCAAGATCGTCGGCACCTTTCCAGAATGAGCGGTGGTGCGGGTGGTGCGGAGGAGAGGCGGCCGAGCGAGGGAACCGTCGTTTAAAAAAATTGAAAGATCGGCAGGGAGCGTGGACAGTGGGGATCTGGGGTGGGGTGGGGGAAGAGCCACATGTTACTGGGTGGCAGCATGGGCGTACTTGACATAGTCGATGGTGCCCTTGCTGTCGACCGCCGCCTATCGGGAGAAGCAGGATGATGATGATTGGATGATGATGATGATTGGATGATGATTGGATGATGATTGGATGATGATGATGATGATGATGATTGGATGATGATGATGATGATGATTGGATGACGACGATGATGATTGGATGATGATTGGACGATGATTGGATGATGATCTGGATGATTGGATCTAGATGATTGGATGCTGATGACGATGCTGCTGACGACGGTGATGATGGTTGATGATGATGAGGAGGAGGTGATGGTGGGGAGGAAGGTGGGGAGGGGGGGTGGGGGGGGGGGGGGGGACACGGCGAGAGGAGAGCAATCGCCGCAGCCATCAACAGAGGTCTCATTCCCCCCAACCACCATCCCAGTCATAGTGGCTGTCATCCCTCCCCCCCCCCCCCCCCCGGACTAAAACAGACGAGGCGTGACCGACCCCCACATCATCCTCCCCCCCGTCCCTCCCACCTCCCCACAGGCAGAGTGGCTATCACCCCCGGACCTTAAACATGTCCTCCAGCTCCGAGGCATGACAGACAGACAGACAGACAGACAGACAGACAGACAGACAACACTCCCTCAGGCATAGTGGCTATCACCCCCGGACCTTAAACATGTCCTCCAGCTCCGAGGCGCGGAAGAACTCCCCATTGGTTTTCAGAAAGTCCTCCAGTTCCTTGACCTCCAGGTACCCCTTGTGCTCGGTGTCAATCATTCGGAAGGCCTCTAAAAGAATCTCCTCGGAGGCTCGTGGCCACTCGTTGTTCTCCATCACCGGCTGCGGCGGCATGATATGATGGAATGACCGGGGGAAGAGCCGAAAAAAACCACCAGACCAAGATGGCCTGCTCGAATCGGTCGAATTGGACCTCCTTGTCCTCATCCTCCGAGATGGAGGCAACAAAGAGACTGACCTGGGTCTCTCTTGGATTCATGTCCAACGAATGGATGACCGTTCGGATATCTTCCTTGAGGCACCGACCCTACAAACAGCGGGCATTTCAGCGGTTGGCCTGGACAGGGACACAGACCTTATGGTCGGGGTCAAACACCTCGAAGGCGGCTTGAATTTTCTTTTTTAAGTTTGCCCGATGACGAGCTAACTCTGAGTTCCCTGTCGTGTCGGTGGCAACTGCCTCAATTTCCATGCCTATCACAGAAAATCGTCGAAAAGCTTGACGCGCCGCCCGAAAATCAAACCACGTACAGTCGATAAAACCCGAGAGGATAATCCCGCTAAACTCGAAAAACTGTCAGGGGAATGCGACCCACCCTAAGGGAGTATCATCCCAGTGAATGAAAATTGATACTCTGAGGAAAGAACGAGGCTGCACCGGTCTCAGACCCGAGACTTGACTGCGGGTGGTGACGTGACATTTGATAAAACGTGTTCAACCAGGGGCCAACAGGCAGCGTTTATTTTTCTTCGCGCAGCAAATGGACTGTGACAACGAGAGCATCCGAACGGAAACCACTCAGTCCACCCTCCCACCTTCGATTGGGATGTCCCCTCGCCAGCGGAAGGCTCGCGAACTTCAGGCGCACCCAAATGTCATCTTTCCCTGTGTCAGCAGTGCGGACCACTGGAAGCAGAACAGCCCGCAACGTGAATGCGGCAGCCCACTTCCTCAGAGACAGGCTTCTCCAATGTCCCCCCCGGTCTGTTTCTTGCCCATCCCTGGCACTTGATCGGTGAACCACTTTTTTCCCCCTCTAGCCTGAGGGTTGCCGGCCGTTGACCTCTGGGCATGAGTACGGCAGTTTCGCCTCTGGTCTGCCCGCTTTTTCACCGCCTTTTTGATTATCGTTCTGGCAGTCAACCGTCCTTCTTCTCCGGCGACCCCCGGAAAAGACCCTCGCTTCCCACTGAGCTCTTCTCCGATCACTTCGTACCATGATGCCATGCTCCGGTCTGAAAATTTGGCGTGCTCTCACATTTCGCCCATGCCGATTTTCATCTAGCATCTATGGGTCTCCCTCTCAGTCCCCGAGAGGCACACCCAGCCCCCGTGCAAGCCCGCGTCCTAAGTCAGGCAGTCCCAAATGAGCCCCCCATCCTCTCAGCCTTTGAGTGGCAACCTTCCGGGACGGGCGAATGATCGACGCCCTCGTGGAGATGGCGTCTTCTTCCACCATCTCGCCCGTCCCGTGAAAAAGGTGTTTCTCTTTGTGTGGTTGGATCCCTTCTTCCTCTTTCACCCCCATCTCCCCCCATCTCCCTCATCGCC
Source organism: Paratrimastix pyriformis (assembly GCA_027972325.1). Classification (NCBI taxonomy): domain Eukaryota; phylum Preaxostyla; family Paratrimastigidae; genus Paratrimastix; species Paratrimastix pyriformis. The sequence goes on from JAPMOS010000225.1 coordinate 32,503, forward strand.
TCGCATCTGTCACGCCCCTCTGTGCGATCTCAGTGCGCATCAATCACCCGCGACACGACCGGCCTGCCTCCTCTGGTTTTTCTTCTTTTTATTTTTCTCTCCCCCTTTTTTTTGTGTGGGACAAGTGAGATCCCTCCCTCTTCTCTCGGGCCCCCTGCCTTTCTTGCCATTCATTCGGTCGACGGCTTGTCCGGTTTGGGCTGCTTTGCTGCCTTGTACCACTACAGAAGGTGCGCACGAAGATGATGGGAGAATATTTTCTTTGGCGTCCGAACCGAAAAACGGAGAACATGACGAGAAAAAGAGGCGTAGATAGATAGTAGATAGACCGTGGTAGAGAAGGAAGGAAGGTGGAGGGAGGGGACCCAAAAAAAAAAGAGAAGAAAAGCCGGAACCGAAATGAGCCAAAAATGTGTGCAGGAAAATTGGATAAAAAGACTCGATCGGACGGGCAAAAAGGGAGCGCACAAGGGCGGGAAGAGAACTCAACAGAAGAGAGGCAAAGCAGGGGAATCACCGACTGTCAATCGAGTCGGCAACAGATCCCCCACACGAACATCAAAGAAAAATATGGAATACCAAAGTATGGTGAGAGGAGGGGGATGGAGGAGGGGAGAGAGAATGCATGTAGAAAAAGTCAGAAGAGGGCGGATGTCGCCGGCAAAAAGGTGCTCAGGAGTTCGTTTTGCCGAGACTTCAGGTGTGCTCGAAGAGTGTAAGCGGGGAACCGTTGTGAGGGCGAGGAAGGTGCAGGACTCCTGGAGATGGGAACTGCGGGAGACTGCATTCGCGGGGAATGTGGAGGAACCGGCGAAGAGGCACCAGTCAGCGTAGATGTTGAGGTGTTCGTTTCATCACTCCCGCATGAATGGGAGAGAAGTTCTTGGAATTTGAGAGCGCTTTCCTTGAATACATTCCGATCGAGAGACCGCCGTTTTTCTTGCAACTCGGAGTGGCATCGAGACGGGATGGCAACTTCCTGTTGATGCGACTGCATATTTTTTTTTTGGGAGGCCGAAACGAATTGCTGTCCCTCTGAACGGTCGTTGATCCCGCGGAACTACACCCAAACAAACAGATTCGCTTTCTGAAAAGATTTGAGCGCAAAACGGCGCCTCATAGAATTGCGTTTCAAGGCCAACCTGTTTCTGTGCTTTGTTGGTACTGACGCGGGATCAGTTGTGAAACGCGAAATGAGATTCGCTGGTGATGAGCACCTCCTCTTTCCTTCAATCTTCTTCGGCAAGTGCCCACTCAACCAGTCTGGTGCACGCACACCCTCACGGCGTCTGTAGGGGCACCGATTCAAGACCTTCAAAGCGAGTTTCGAGAGGGTGGCACGGAGGTCATGATTGGGGGGCCAGGGGGGCGCGACCCGACCGGGGGCCAGTCAGCCAGTCTCGTGTGCTCAAGCCAATCGGATCGTCATGCGCTCCGGCGCTTCAATTGTTCCGGGAGCGGCGGGCGAACCACCGGAGTAATGCAATATAGGAATGGCGCAGGAGGGGTAGCCACCACATGGCAATGAACCGAACCCCCCCTTTTTTTTTCTTTTCAAACCCAACCCAGCAACCGAAATTACTGGGCAGGTGCAGTGAACCGAACCCCTCCCTTGCGGGTGGACGAGGACAGCACCAGGATGATGGTGGGCTCGTCCATCATAACCCCCGCCCCGGGGGGATGGTTAAGTCGGCGCTCTTTCCGTCTCCTTCTCCTCCTGCCTAACCTCGGATGGCAGAACACTGATCAAGCGGGCTCCGATGACTGGGCCCGACGCCCGGTTTGTTGGGGGGCTCTTTCCATCTTCTCCTCCTGTCTTGCTTTCGGGACGACCGAAGATGGTGGCATACCGACCAAGCGCAACCACGAGGCCGAGGATTACCAGCCGGCCCAGCGCTGAAGGAGGTGGCGGTGATGAGGCGCGATGCCTTTTGAGCCGATGAGGCGAAGCCGATCTCGGGAGTGGAGATGAGTGGGGAATTGGGGGGGGATAAAACTGTTTGTGGCGATTTCTTTCTCGTGGTTCCTTAGTGAGCCTCACACGAGGCTGCAATAACAGGAGAGTTTGAGCGTTTGAGCGTTCCGGAAATCGTGCCTGTTCCCGGGGCGCTACAGATCGTTTTCGTGATGGCCGAGCAGAAACAGCCCGGAGTTTCCATGAAGTTTTGCCCGGAATGGTTTGGATGGGTGGGGATGTCGGATCCTCAGATTTTTCATTTTCCTTCGAATTCCCGAAATAGCAACTTTATGTTGTATCCACACGAGGACAAGGTTCGGCATAAGCTCGGATATCAGTGCAAGCAATGCGGACACACAGAACCCGCCACTGAAAGCTGCGTTGGAATTACACGCGTTCTCGCCTCAAGCGAGCGCGAGTATGTGCAGGTATCGCATGATCTTTCCCTTGACCCCACGCTCCCCCGCACGAACAACGTCCCGTCTGTTCCCTTTTCCCGCGCATTTCACATATCATCGGATCGGGAATTCTCTGCTTAGATGCCCGAGGTGTGGGCACGACGAAGCAGCATTCACACAGTCCAACACGAGCCGGGGCGACGAGGGTATCTCTCTTCTCTTTATCTGCACCAATCCGCAATGCGGGTACCAGTGGCTGGAATAATTCCTGCGTTGTACCTCCTCAGTGTCCCCTCTGCCGACGCCATTCTGCGCGTTGATTGCGAGCGATTTTGCCTTGGGCCCTCCCCTGATCGCACACAGGCACAACGCGCCACCACGCACACTCGTGCACGCATATGCACGCGCGTCTGTGGCGTTCCGGCACTTTCTTCCATGATGTACGCCGCTTGTCGTTTCTTGGGTCACGCGAGCCGAAGTCTCTCACTTTCGTTCGCTTTTCTTCCTTTCTTTCGTTTTCGTCCTTCTTTTTCGTTTGATTTCAATGGATCGGGTTCCCCGCGAGCGACAGCCCTGACTCCGGCATTGGGGATTATATAAACCCGGTACTTTCGGCAATCGTTGGAACCGTTTTCGTTCTTCTCAAATGGCCACCGCCACACGGCCCGCAACTCCTGGTTTCGATGTGGGGAGGACATGTGGTTCGACATGTGAGCGCACCCTCCATGGGGGCCCGCATCTTGCTTGCACATGCGCATCTCACTGTGGATGCGTTTGTCACGGGCCCACTCACCAGCAAGCTGCTCTGCGTTCACTCCCTGGAGATTTCCATACCACATATCGGGATCGGCACACAGCATTCCCAGGCTTTGAACGCTCGCCTCCTGATGCCCGTGCAAGAGAGTGCCATCTCGGAAATACTGGTCCCTCGGCACAGTTGACCACAGAAAACCGAGACCAGTTCGACAAGAAAAACCCGAATGTCTGCAGCCAGACACCGCTTTTTTCCCGTTGTTGACACCCCGTATTTACCTCAGCCATCTGCCTCTTGCCGTCCCGAGATTCTTTTCGGTCGCCCGTCTGTTCCACGCTTTATAAAAAAAATGTTTCATACTTTTTTTCGTTTCGCGTGTGTATTTTTTTCACGATCCCAGACGTGCATGGGGTGATGATGCCATCACCACCCACAAGGCGCATTACCCCGCCCACGACCCTTCGGCCTTTGTGGAGCGTGCAGCACGACCCCCGCAGAACATCATTCAAACGAACGCCTATCCGGCCCACTCCACCACCCAGGAGCACTTCCAACGGCCCGGCGCGGATTACTATGGCCCACCTGATGTCTGTGCGGCTCCAACCCCCGGGCACTTCACGCAAAATTCTCTCTCGACAGGCCGGCCGCCCGGCCGAGGCGCGCAGTAACCCGGGGTTGTTCAGCACGGAGCAGCGACGCCGGTTTACGGGTGAACCCGTGGATCGGAGCGCCTCGTATAAGCCCGTCGCCGACCACCGGCCGGGTGAGCCCAGTCCGTGTCCACCACCACCACCACCACCACCACCACCATCACCATCACCATCATCATCACCATCATCATCACCATCATCATCATCATCATCCACTCATCACGGGTGAACCCGTGGTTCGGAGCGCGTCATATAAGCCCGTCGCCGACCACCGGCCTGGCGAGCCCAGTCCGTGTCCCTCATCGCAACTCCCATCATCCAATCATCATCATCCAATCATCATCATCCAATCATCATCATCCAATCATCATCATCCAATCATCATCATCCAATCATCATCATCCAATCATCATCATCCAATCATCATCATCCAATCATCATCATCCAATCATCATCATCCAATCATCATCATCCAATCATCATCCAATCATCATCATCATCATCATCATCATCATCATCATCATCATCATCATCATCATCATCATCATCATCATCATCAGCATCATCATCATCATCATCACCCAATCCATCGTCCAATCATCGTCCAATCATCGTCCAATCATCATCCAATCCATCATCCAATGATCCAATCATCATCTATCCTCTATTCGCAGCCCACTGGGGGACCACCATGCGGGACGAGCACTGCAAGCCCGACGAGTGGTATTACGGCAGCCGCCAGCGGGCCGTCCCCGGCCGTCTGCATCACCCTATGTCTTCACCACCCGATGTCCACACACACCCCCACACTCAGACTGCTCGCTCCCTGGTGTTGGTCCACCATCCACCTCACCCCCACACACACACACACAGCGCACCTTCCCGCTACTCCGGGGCACTTCCACCAAGCAGGAGGAGTTCCGCAACTTCGGACCCGAGGTCTGTGCCCCGGCCCTGCCATCATCAGCATCCAATCATCATCATCCAATCATCATCATCCAATCATCATCATCCAATCATCATCATCCAATCATCATCATCATCATCATGATTGATCAGTCCTTTGCTTCACACATCATCCAATCATCAGCATCCAATCGTCATCATCATCATCGTCATCATCATCATCATCATCATCATCATCATCATCATCATCATCATCATCATCCAATCAGCATCCAATCAGCATCCAATCAGCATCCAATCATCCAGTCATCTTCATCCAATCATCCAGTCACCATCGTCATCCAATCATCATCATCCGATCATCATCATCCGATCATCATCATCCGATCATCATCATCCGATCATCATCATCCGATCATCATCATCCGATCATCCAATCATCCAATCATCCAATCATCCAATCATCCAATCATCATCATCATCATCATCCAAGCATCATCATCAGCATCCAAGCATCATCAGCATCCAAGCATCATCATCATCCAATCATCCCCTCTGCCGCCCCTTTCTTCCTCCAGTTCGAGCCCGTCGCCCGTGCGCGCGCGCCCCCGGTCGGCGCCGGGTTTGCCGGTGCCAACGAGCCCCTGGCCACGACATACCAGACCGCCCACGGGCCCAAGAAGCATTACTGCTGCCCCTGCACCATCATCACCTAAATCATCAGCCCTCAGCCGATTCGACCTCCCTGCTTGTCCCTTTCTTCTTTTTGCACATCATCATCATCATCATCCAATCATCATCATCATCCGATCATCATCATCATCATCCGATCATCATCCAATCATCATCATCATCATCCTCATCACCATCACCATCATCCTCTGCTTGTCCCTTTTCTTCTTCTTTTGCACAATCCAACATTCTCTTGGCGATCCGCTTACCTTCTTTCGGAGGACGGCGGGCCCTTCCCCCCAACCCCACCCCCAGCCCACCCCCAGCCCCCCCAATTCTCTCCTCTCGTCCGGTTTTTTTCAAAAGCTGCTATTGGACTATTCCGTCCGGAGGAACACGGGTCCGGGTATGTTACCCCTGGCTGAACACGGGGACAGGGTCCGGGTATGTTACCCCGTTACCCCTGGCGAAACACGGGGACAGGGTCGGGTATGCTACCAGGTGTTACTGCTGGCTAAACACGGGGACAGGGTCCGGGTATGTTACCCCCCAGGTGTTACTGCTGGCTAAACACGGGGACGGGGTCCGGGTATGTTACCCCCCAGGTGTTACTGGCGCTGGAGGATGATGCTGACTGGATGATGATGATGCTGACTGGAGGATGATGATGATATGAGGATGACTGGTGGTTGATGACTGGAGGATGATGATGATGATGATGATGATGATGAAGAGGGGGGTTTCATTCATTTTTTTCATTTTTCCGAGAGGGAAGGTCCGCCCGCGGGGGGGACAGCCGCGGGGGGGACAGCCGCGGGGGGGACAGCCGCGGGGGGGACAGGAAAGCAACAACAACAACAAAGATCACACAAAACGAAAGAAGCCAGATTTTTGAGGAAGAGACGGGAACTAGAAGAACAAGTGGAAAGGAAAGGAAAAAATATGATTATTATTGAAATTCAAGTCGAAACAATGAAAAAAATGAAAAACAGGGGAAAACCCCCCATTCAATCTCGAACCATCGATTACTTTGTTGGTGGGACGGGGCCCGGGACGAGTGGGCTTCTAGGGGAGGCACTTGCGGCCAATGGGCTGAATGCCGGTGTTCATAATCTCGGCGTTCCACTCCTTGTCGACCTGTTGGGGGTGGGACGGGGGCGGAAGAGACACAGGTGAGCAAGAAATCGATGATGGTGATGCTGAAGGTGGTGATGCTGATGGTGTTGATGCTGAAGGTAATGATGCTGAAGGTGATGATGCTGATGGTGGTGATGGTGATGATGCTGATGGTGATGATGCTGATGGTGATGGTGATGATGCTGATGGTGATGATGCTGATGGTGCTGATGGTGATGATGCTGATGGTGATGATGCTGAATGTGTGTGGCTGATGATAGTGATGCTGATGATAGTGATGCTGATGATAGTGATGCTGATGATAGTGATGCTGATGGTGGTGATGCTGATGGTGGTGATGCTGATGATAGAATGCTGAATGTGTGTGTGGTGTTGATGCTGAATGTGTGTCGATGTCGATCTTGAGGGCGGTCGGGGTGGAGATGAATGGATGTGCTGATGAGGACTGGATGATGATGATGTTGGTGGTGATGATGATGTTGGTGGTGGTGATGATGATGATCGGATGCTTGTGTGATGATCGGATGATTGTGTGATGATCGGATGATTGTGTGATGATCGGATGATTGTGTGATGATCGGATGATTGTGTGATGATCGGATGATTGTGTGATGATCGGATGATTGTGTGATGATGGTGATGATGGTGATGATTGTGTGATGCTGATGCTGATGATGATTGTGTGATGCTGATGCTGATGCTGATGATGATTGTGTGATGATGATGATGATTGTGTGATGATGATGATGATTGTGTGATGATTGTGTGATTGCGTGATGCTGATGATGATCATGGTTACACAGACGTGGATGTTCAGCCAGTTGATGTCGATCTTGAGGGCGATAGTGACGATGATGATGATGATGATTGGATGATGATGATGATTGGATGATGATGATTGGATGATGATGATTGAATGATGATGATGATGATGATCAGGGTTACACAGACGTGGATGTTCAGCCAGTTGATGTCGATCTTGATGATTGAATGATGATGATGATTGAATGATGATGATGATTGA
>JAPMOS010000225.1:42500-46676 GCA_027972325.1 Paratrimastix pyriformis
TCCGATCAACATCCGATCAACATCCGATCAACATCCGATCAACATCATTAACATCCGATCAACATCCGATCAACATCATCAACGTCACACAGACCTGGACGGGGATCTCAAACCAGATGCGCACGGGGATGACACCGATCTTGAAGTTCATGACGACGGTGGGGCCGACCAGGCTGTAGGTCTTATCCACCCCGGCCGACCAGCGGGCCTGCGACTCCAGGTCAAGAACGAGGGCGCCCTCGATGGCAATGTTGCGCAGGCCACCTGGGGTGGATATGCCCCATAGGGTGAGAGCGAGCGAGCGGATGAAGATTGAAATTTTTTTTTTTTAAAAAAAAAAAATGTGTGGTGTGATGTGCCCCGGGGTGTGTGAGACGCATGCACAGACCAGCGACGTGGGTCAGCTTCCAGAGGGTGATCTGGAGGGTGAAGAAGACCTCGGCGTGGGCACCCAGGAAGCAATCCTGGCATGTCAGGTCGAGATAGTCGTTCTTGTACAGGGGGATCGTGGTCGCAGGGTTGCGGCAGTCATTGGTGTTGACGCCTGGTCAGAGCGGAAGAGCATCATGGCATGAGTTCAACATCACAGAGAATACAGACCGAGGCAGATCTGATCGTTGCCGCAGGAGCCAGAGCGGGTGAGGGTCATGTTGGCGTCCTTCAGGACCTCGTCGTACTTGGCGGGGACGGTCAGCAGCTCGGCCTGACGGGTGTTGACGGGGTTGAACCCAGTGACACGGTGGAGGAGCACATCACCATTGGCGAGGCACCCGGCGAAGTTTCCAGTGCTGGTCACAAAGCTGGTGTACTGAGTGAGCGAGTTGGCAAACTGGGTCTGGTGATCGGCAGTGTCAAAGTTCAGGAGGAAGCGGGTCTGGTCAATGTCGCATTGCACGCCAGTCAGGCCCTTGACAGTGTCCAGGTCAACGAACGCGTCGTCGGTGAGACCCTGAAAATCAACCAAGAATTTTAGCGGGAAAAAATCGAGCAGGCAAAAGAATGACCTCAGTGGAATAGGAGAGCACATATTTTTGGCCACTCACGCAGGTGCTCACAGAGCCCACGCGGGAGGTGGTGAGGGGTTCGCGGAAGGCGGCAAAGGCCACCGCAGCAAAGGCGAAAAGAATCCAGCGCATGTTGGGCACTGTTTGGCTGTTGCCTTGGGTTGGAACCTCGCAGAACGGTCACAGTCAAAAAGTCAAACCGCCCCGCGAGCGATATCGCGACGGCCAGAGGCCAGGAGAAATCAGGAGGTGTTGAAAAGCTGGATGTCCATGCCTCTCGGTGTAACGGAACGCCAGTTGGTGGAGAGAGCCTGCTCATTCGGTTCCTCATGGAAGTCCCGCGACTGGCCGAGTCAAAAAAATGACAACCAGTGGGTGTCTCGGAAATCATCCGCCAGCCGGCACTCCCCCAGGCACTGCTGGACGAGTTCCCGGCGTCCCTCCGGGACTTGCACCCGGACCTGGCTCGACGCTCATGAACTCTGCCGGGCGATCTCGAAGGCCACCGGGCAGCCTTGCCTCGCGGTCTCGGTCGTCCGCTCGGCACGGGGGGACGTCCCTCGGGGCCAACCTGCAGGCCCTTTCCCGGGCCACCGGGCCCGGCCTCCCCGCCCGAGATCCGGCTGGGCCTCCAAAAGTGCCTCACCTCCCTCACCACACTGCTCGTGCGCGACGCCCTGGCCCTGATGACCATGCGCAACAGGGCGGCTGCCGACAAGTCGCACCCCTGACACACGGAATCCCCCCCCCCCCCCCATCCCTCCAACCACCCACTGGGGATCCGCATGCGGTTGCCCCGAACGAAGAGGGCCCGTCACGAAGTCAAGATCAGGGCCACCATCGGAACGTGTAACGCGCGCCGCAAAGCGGGAGTAACAGCATGTCTCTCCATGAAGTAGTGCATGCCGAAGGCTCGAAAGATAATAATGCTGCAACACAAGGGTGCGCAGGAATTTAATCACCGACAAGAAAATGTGCAGGCGAGATCCCAATCAGAAATCCTCTCCTCGTCCGCTATTGAACCGCGGGAGTCGCAATCAGTCTGCTTCAACCTCACGATTGGGGGAGCTCACACCTTGATGTCTTTGTTTCTGGAAACTTCAAATATCTTCTCTTCATCCTTTTGGAGTGGGAGTGTCCGAAAAGAAGCATCGGGGACCGGGAGTTTGACGAGACATGGCCTCAAGGACCCGTTGGAGATTGTTACTGCCTCCTGTGAGCGTCAATCGATTCAATGTCCTATCCTGTCTGCTGTTTCCCGCATCACTCGTGCTGTGGTCTAATTTTGGTTTCGCAGCCACCGAGGTACGATTACCCACCGCCCCATTATCCTCCGGTCTGTTGTTGTTCGTTGGCCCTATTCAATTTTCATTGTTGCGTAGCCGCCACAGCACCAGGGGTATCCTCCCCCTGCTTCTGGCGCCCCTCCTCCACCAGCGTACGACTATGGGAGCCGATATCCTCCACCACCTCCACAGCCCAACTACCCTCCCCCATCATCTTACGATCCGGCCTACCATCCCCCTCCTCCGGATTATTACCCGCCGGCGCGGTCTGATTATCCGCCGACGCGGTCTGATTACCCCCCACCACCCCCACGCGACTATCTCCCACCCCCGCGCTCGGAATACCCCCCGGCGCCTCGTGAGTATCACCCCCCACGTCCTGATTACCCCGAGTATCCGCCCCCGGCATATCCCCCCCAGCCCCAGTACCCTGGTGGCTATCCCCCCCCGGCACCCGCCCCCCCACCCCCGGAGTACGGCGGGTATCCACCCCCAGGGTCATATCCACCGCCGCCACCACCCCGATCGGGGTATCCGGCACCGGCGGCTATCCCCCCGGTGATCAACATCCCACTGCCCTCGGATAACGCAACACTGGAGAGTGTCACGGCGGCCAATGAGGGTGTCCGGAATGCGCTCTTTCCACTGCGGGCACAGCCGGGCAGCTTCAAGGGCGCAGACCGCCCTTCGTCCCTACCGACTGCCGTCCCCATCCCCATCCCCCCACCTCCCTCCCTCCCACCTTCCATCATCATCATCCAGTCCAGTCATCATCATCATCATCATCATCATCATCATCATCATCATCATCATCATCATCATCATCATCATCATCATCATCATCATCATCATCTCATCATCCAATCATCATCGATCATCATCGATCATCATCATCATCATCCACCCCCCACACACACCCAGCGTCCCCAGCAGCACGACAGAGACCTTCACCGTCATCATCATCATCCAATCATCATCATCATCATCACCCCACCACCACCACCACCACCACCATCATCATCACCATCATCACCATCACCACCATCATCATCCAATCATCATCCAATCATCATCATCATCACACACACACACCCAGCGTCCCCGCCAGCAGCACGACGAGACCTTCACCGTTGATCCGGCCCTGCTCGCAGCCCTTGTCGCTCCCGCCGTCACCTCCGCCACCCCCGCCGCCACCCGCTGCCCTCAAGCGGTACAGTCGTTCTGCCGCCTTCGCTCAGCAGCACCACCCCGCCGCCACCAGCACCACCCCGCTTCCATCAAGCGGCACAGTGATTCTGCCGCCTTCGCTCAGCAGCACCGTGGTGCTGCCTCCCATCCCACAGGCGGCACCCTCACCACCCAGCCAACAACAACAGCAGCAGCAGCAGCAGCCTGTGCCCGCCGAAACAGCAGCAGCAGCACCAGCAGGAGTCACGCCACCATCCGCCATGACTGCCCCCGCCCCGCCCCCGCCCCCGCCCCTGTCCCGGAGCCATCATCATCATCATCAGCAGCACCAGCACCAGCATCATCATCATCATCATCATCATCATCATCATCATCATCATCATCATCATCATCAGCAGCAGCAGCAGCAGCAGCACCCGCTGCTGTTCTGACGTCACTCGCCACCTCCACCGCCCCGTCGGCCGACACCTCCATCCCGCCTGCTGTCCCTGCCCCTGTCCCTGTCCCTGCCCCTGCCCCCGGGGGTACATCGACTCCCACTCAACTCAGCAGCAGCGTGGACGACCAGGAGCGATCGCCCGCCAAACGGCCCCGGATGGAACCTGAAGAAGTTCCCGGGGTGATACCGACATCATGCGATACCGTTGCCCCACAGGCGCCAAGTGCCGCTCCTGTTGTTGTTGGTGATGGTGATGGTG
>JAPMOS010000226.1:0-20000 GCA_027972325.1 Paratrimastix pyriformis
TCGCTCTCCCTGGAGCCCGTCCGGTCTCCGCCGCCCTGCCCACCACGACCATGGGTGATGCAGTCCCCGAACCCCAGCGCCTGCAAACCCGAGCCACGATGCTCCTTGTCTCGGAACCTTCCGCCGTCCTGTCGGCTGTTGTTGCTGTGACCGCACCGGCAGCGACAGCTGCGTCGACTGGCAGCCCTGCTTGCCGCAGCACCGGTCCTGACATTCGCTGTTGAGACGCCGGTTGCTGTGTGGTCACTGAGCTGCCGGTCTGTTCAGCGTGACCATGCGTCCGATGATCCGCTCCTTCTGTTCCTTCCCATTCCCCGCCCCCCATCCCGACGTCCTCTCCCCCACACCCACAACCACACCCCGCCCCACCTCACGATCAACCCCCGCCTGCAGGTCTCCCTGTCCCGAGCCCGTGGCTGCCACCCCGGCCGTCTCCATCCCCCCACCGCCGCCCCCGCCCCGCCCCGCCACCTCCACCCCTGTCCCTGTCAGCACCACCACCACCACCACCACCACCACCACCACCTGACCGCTCCCCTGCCCCTGTTCCGATGACGACGACCGGTGCTGTCACTGCGGCTTCTAATGCGAGCATCACAACCATCACCCTGCCACCACCAACCCACTTGCCCTGCCCCTGTCACCACCACCCGCCAGCATCGACCCTGGCAACCGTTGACGTGGCCTCGCCATGGCACCAATCTTGAAACCGCCCCAGCATGCACTACTCCTAGCACCACCACCCCCGCCACGTCACCACCACCACCACCACTCCCATCGCTCCTGCTTCCCCAACCGCCATGTCACCCCGACGAGCACCATCACCACCACCACCACCACCACCGTGCCACCCAGCTCTCCCGGCCTCACACCCGCGCGCCCTCGCCCCGTCCCACACCATCGTGGTGGCCTCCTGGACGTCTGGAACGGGGTCCCGCAGTGGCAGTGGCAGTGGCAGTGGAGTGAGCAGCGGCCTGTCGGCACCCCCGCGTGCGGCCCGTGATTGGGTTCCGGTTGATAACGGCCCCTGGCCCCGTCCTCGTCGGTCTGCATGTGTGGGGTTGTCTTTGGGTCCGGCTGTGATTGGGGGTTGTCTGATTGGGATTCCGGTTGATAACCGGCCCTGGCCCCGTCCTCGGTCTGTTGTTGTGATCTGGCTGGCTGTTTGATTGGGGTTTGTCTGTGATTTGGGGTCCGAGCTGTGATTTGGCTGTGATTTGGGGGTTTGCCTGGAATTTGGGGTCCTGGTTGAGAGCCGGCCTGTTGTTATGTGTGTGTCTGGGATTGGGGAGGTGGTTGAGATACCTGCTTTGAGCAGTGATCTGGTGTAATTGAGTGGGCCCAAAAGCTCGTGGCTGTGTGATTTGGGGGGGGTTTTGTCTGTGATTTGGGCTCCCGGATGAGAACCATCAGCCCCTGGCCCCCGTCCTCAGTCTGCTGTAAGATCTGGCTGTGGGGTTTTGTCCTGTGATTTGGGGTCCCTGGCCCCGTCCTGGGATCATCGAGGGTCTGTCGTGCCGGCGCAACTGGGGTGTTGGGCGGGTTCAATCTTTATCAGCTGGGTAAGTGGGGGGCGACGTAGGAGCAAACACGCTCATTCAGCGCACACACACATCCCTCCTCCCTGCTCTGCCCCCGGACAGGCCGCCACCCCGACCCCAGGCCTCCGCCACGGGTCGGTCGCCCAGCACGGTCCGCGGGCCGCGACCCGGGCGCCCAGTCCTGCCCCGACTGCCAGCACGGGTGAGGATTCTTATGGCCGGGCTGCCTCGCCCTCACGTGAGGCGCATGGGTCGGCCGTCCGCGAGATGGGACGGGCCAAGAGGATGGAACTGGATGCGCGTGAGGGACAGCTGGTCTGCGCCCCTCCCATCACGCCCACCCTCCATCCACCTGCCATCCAGTCAGCACAGACAGCACAGACAGCACAGCACAGAGCACAGAAAGCACAGACAGGTTTGGGGGAGGAGGAGGGGGGAGGGGAGGGGGACTGGGGTTGTTCATCATCCAGATCATCACTCATGATCATCCCAGAGCAGCAGCGTCCAATCATCATCATCATCATCATCATCATCCAATCCAATCCAACCCAATCCAATCCAATCCAATCCAATCTAATCCAATCCAAATCATCCAATCATCATCATCATCATCATCATCATCATCATCATCCAATCATCATCATCATTGATCATCATCATCAATCCTCTCCACAGAGGAGGAGGCGGCTGGACGAGGAGGCCACCCGGCTGAAGGCCGAGACCGAATCGCTGACCCGGCGCCAAATGGCCAACGCCGCCGCCTCGGCTGCCCGCCCCGACCCGGCCACCGCCCAGGTGCTCCAGGGTCCGCTACCGCACACTGCCCCACCAACCATCACCACACCAGACACACATCCACACATCCACCTGACATCCACACTCGAGCCGAGCTCACCTTTTCGAATCCGATCGCCGCTCCCTGATGCCACACACCCACTGACACACACTTGACATGTAAACATACACACCTGACACACACACACCTCGACACATACCACAGCCGAGCTTGCCTCCTCGAGTCCGATCGTCGCTCTCTGATGCCACGTTCGTCACACCCACTGACACACTTGACGTAAACATACACACCTGACACACTCGACACACCACAGCCGAGCTTGCCCTCCTCGAGTCCGATCGTCGCTCTCTGATGCCACGTTCGTCACACCCACTGACACACACTTGACATGTAAACATACACACCACACCTACTGACGCATACACACCACCACACATCCACCCACACACAGCCGAACTCGCCCTTCTCGAGTCCGATCGGCGCTCGCTGATGCACGTTCGCCATACCCACGAGTCGGCCAAGCGGGCGCACAAGGTCGCATTGGATCAGATCGCCCGTGAGCGTGGCCCTGGCCCGGGCCGAGGTGGCCATCCTGCCCCGGGCTCGCCAGTCGAGCCCCATTCGCGACAGCCGGGGCCCAACGGCGGGCACCGCAGGTGCCCGTGGTGGCGCTTCAGGCCCTGGTCGCCCGCTCGCGGCCTCGGGAGCAGGATCCACACCGCGGGCGGCCGGGCGAGGTGGAAATGAGACGGTCTGTCTCGGCTTATGGCTCCTCCGTTCCATCCTCCCCCCCAGGAGTTTGATGGGTGATGGGTGGGCCGGGGGCCTGTCGGAGATGAAGAAACTGGACCGAATGGGGTCACATCATCGTGCAAATGATCATCACCGCCACATCACCGCCACCACCACCACCATCAATCATCACGCGGTTGAGGAGCTCATGACACATTCACCCCCACTCCTCCCAATGCTCTCTGCACTGACACACCACCGCCACGATCATCGCCACTGCAGGCCCGCGAGTCATCTCAACTCGATCGAGGAACTCACCCGGGAGAGCCTGGCGAGTCGCCCAAGAAGCCAAATCCCAGGTCTGCAGCCCCACCAGAGACAAAACGAACGTACCCAGAGTAAAGAGGAACGAACACACTGTTCATGTCTCAACTAAACTGGAAAGACTTTGAGGACGATGGCGCTCCCACCTTCAGCCTGCCAACCAGCTAAATTCTATCGCTCTCCTAGCTCAGTAGGCCCTACGGCAACATTCCGGCTTTTACAAAGTCCCAAAGTGCAGCGATTTGATTCACTGTGTTCTCCATGTGCGATTACCCCGCCATAATTCTTTCAGACCCCCGGATGAAGGGTCCATACACCATGAGACCCATAATTTTCATTTTTCCTATACAAAATGCAAAAACAATGTCGAACCACGGTCAAAACCGGCCGACCCCGTATCTCCCAACGGTTGGTCGGCCGTTGACCCTGTTCGTGGGAGCACCCGGGTGTGTGGTGAGCACTTTGCCAGTGTGTTTTATGGTGTGACACCGGTATGGGACGGGGGGACATAGACGGGGTGAAATGACCAAAAATGGGTAGACACATATTGACCGGAAACTCGCACCAATCACTTTGTGGAGCATCCCATGGAAACATTTTCTGGGGTGTTTTGGAGCGTTTCCAATGACCCTCTGGGGTGGTTGGGGGACACAGAGAAAAGATGGGGCACAACGGCACAGCACATCACGGCACGGATGGTGGGATGGTGTGGATGGTGTGGGATGGTGTGGGATGGGTGGTGGGGTGGTGTGGGTGGTGGGTGGTGGTGGTGGTGGGATGTGGATGGATGGGGTGGGATGGGGATGGGGTGGGATGGGATGGTGATGGGATGGTGTTGGAATGATGGGATGGTGGGATGGTGTGGATGGTGGAATGATGCGGAATGGAATGGGGATGAGGCACATGGGCATCATCATCATCCAGTCATCATCCAGTCATCATCCAGTCATCATCATCATCATCCAGTCATCATCATCATCATCATCATCATCATCATCATCATCATCATCATCATCATCATCATCATCATCATCATCCATCATCATCCATCATCCATCATCATCATCCACATCATCCATCATCCAGTCATGATCATCATCATGGATCATCATCCCATCATCATCCCATCATCCCATCATCCCCATCATCGCCACACATCATCATCCAACATCATCCAGTCATCATCACCCAACATCAATCATCATCATCATCATCATCATCACACACATCATCATCATCATCATCATCATCATCATCACACACATCATCATCATCACCATCATCAATCATCATCATCATCATCATCATCATCCATCCAATCATCACCCAACCATCATCATCAGGTAATCATCACCCATCATCAGTCCTCATCATCATCATCAATCATTCATCATCATCATCATCATCATCAGTCATCAGCATCAGTGATCAACATCATCATCATCATCATCATCATCATCCAGTCATCATCATCATCCAATCATCATCATCATCATCATCATCATCATCATCATCACACATCATCATCATCATCATCATCATCATCAATCATCATCATCATCATCATCATCATCATCCAGTCATCACATCATCATCATCATCATCATCATCACCACACATCATCATCATCATCAGTCATCATCATCATCATCATCATCATCATCATCACCACCACCATCACTATCCATCATCATCATCATCATCATCATCATCATCATCCAGTCATCATCATCATCATCATCATCATCATCATCATCATCATCATCATCATCATCATCATCATCATCATCATCATCATCATCATCATCATCATCATCATCATCATCATCATCATCATCATCATCATCATCATCATCATCATCATCATCCAGTCATCATCATCATCATCATCCTCATCCAATCATCATCATCATCATTTAACCGTTACCGTCATCACCATCATCGTCATCATCATCATGGTGTGGGTGGAATGCTGTGGATATGGGTGGGTGGTGGGTGGTACATGGTGTGGTGGTGTGATGGTGTGTGGTGTGTGATGGTGTGGTGGATGATGTGGATGACAGATGGTGGGTGATGCAACATGGTGGGATGATGACATAGTGTGGATGGTGGGATGGTGGGATGGTGTGGATGGTGGGATGATGGATGATGCATATATGGATGGTAATGATGGATTGATGTGGGTGGCGTAAGTGGTGTGAGCTGATGCAACATAGTGGGATGGTGAGAAGACGTGCGAGATGATGGGTGGTGGCAGTGTGGTGGGCTGAGGAATGGCGCACATGGTGGATGGGATGATGGTGGATGATCCCATTCATGATCCCACAATCCACTCCCACACCACCCCAGACCATCACACCCACACCATATCGCATCAGCCCACATCATCCCACACCATCCCACACCATCCACATCATTCCGCACCATCCATCCCACCCCACCCCATCCCATCCATCCCACCCCATCCCACCCCATCCCATCCCACACCATCCCACACCACCACACCACCCCACACCACCCCACACCACCCCACACACCACCCCACACCCCACACCATCCCACACCATCCCACACCATCCCACACCATCCCATCCCAGCCGTGATGTGCTGTGCCGTTGTGCCCCATCTTTCCTCTGTGTCCCACCCCCAACCACCCAGAGGGTCATTGGCTCTTGGAAACACCCCAGAAAATGTTTCGCGGTGGGATGCTCCCACAAGTGATTGGTGCGAGTTTCCACAATGGTGTCTACCCATTTTTGGTCATTTTCACCCCGTCTATGTCACCCCACCCGTCCCATACCGGTGTCACACCCATAAAACACACTGGCAAAGTGCTCACCACACCCGGGGTGCTCCCACGAAACGGGGTCAACGGCCGACCAACCGTTGGGGAGATGGGTCGGCCGGTTTTGAACCGTGGTGCTCGACATTGTTTTTGCATTTTGTATAGGAAAATGAAAAATTATGGGTCTCATGGTGTATGGACCCTTCATCCGGGGTCTGAAAATTATGGCGGGGGTAATCGCACATGGAGAACACGAATATCGTGTCAGAATCAAAATCGCTGCACTTTGGGGACTTTGTAAAAGCCGGAGAAAGCTGACGTGGAATCTACAGATAGAGCGCGAGACTGTAGTAATAGAAATCTTGAGGTCGCTGGTTCTGACTCCGGCGGGAGAGATTTTATTTTTCACACCCCCATGCATCATTTTTTTTCTTCCTTCGGCAGGTGATTTCTCTCCCGACCTCCGGCTCCTTCGTGAGGCCACGGCCCTCGCCCACCGCGATCTCGCGTCACTCGCCGACCCACCCCGGACCCCGTCTGACCCCGGGCACCCTGTCCCTCGCGGCCGCCGCAGACCGGATGGCCGAACAGATGCAGGCCGAGCTGAGGCAGCTGGCCGCACTGCAGGAGCGGCAGCGCTCCCCGACGGCCGGCAGGCGGGGCCGGGCCACGCCCCACCACCAGCAACAACAACAGCAACAACAACAGCAACAACAACAACAACAACAACAACAACAGCAACAACAACAACAACTGCATCAACAGCAGTATGTGCGCGGGATCGAGGTGGGCCTGGAGGAGCTCGAGCAGACCTTGAAGGCCGAGCAGGACGAACTGAGGTCCGTGGGCAAGGCAGCACCCCATCTCTCCCTATCGCTTTGTTTGTTGGTTTGTGTGATTGTCTCTGTGGTTCCCCATAGAATCGTACGTCAACATTTCAAATCATTCCCAAAACTGCAATAATCCGCCGCAAAACGCATTTTCTGGGGTCTTTTTGTGATCTTGTCATAAATGGGTCCTCGGCCCTGTGATCTATGCCCACCGCTCGGATGAGAGTCAGATGATGCGTTAAACGAAACAGGTTGTGAGAACGGGCGCTTCCGAACCGCGTAGTCCCCAAAGCAACACATCCGCCTCCCCACCCCCGGGCATCTCCCCGTTCGTACCAACGCCAACACCAACATCACCAACCCATCCACAGCCGCACAGCCACCTGCAACAACAAGGGCAACGCTCACCTTCTTCTGCTTCCTCTCATTCTTCTTCCTCCCCCAATCCAACATGTGCCCCCCCCACGCGGTCTGCTGCTGCTGCCGCTGCTGCCGTCGCCTCCTCGATATGCACTCTGTGTCTGCCCCCTTGCCCTCCTCGCACTCCCTTCTATGCCCGCCTCCTCGATATGCACTCTGTGTCTGCCCCCTTGCCCCCCCACGTCCCTTTGCCCGCCTCTCGCACTCCTCTTTCTATGTCCGGCTCTTACATCCCCGCCTCTCGCCATCCCTTTGCCCGCCTCTCACACTCCTCGCACTCCTTCTTCGATGTCCGGCTCTTGCACATCCCCGCCTCTCGCCATCCCTTGCCCGCCTCTCGACCGACCTCCTTCTCTGTGCACTTCCCATCTTGCCTCCTTGCGCGCTCCACCTCCATTCTCCCTCCATTCGCTCCCATCCACTCTCCACCCCACCTCCCCCACCCCATCCCACCCCACCCACCCACCCACCTCTCCCATGTGTGGCCCTTCCCACCTCTCCCCCACTGCTCCTCCTGCCATCCATTCCCTCCCTCCATCCTGTCACGTGACTCTCTCCCCTCCTGCTGATTCTACTGTCTTCTTCTCATGCGCCCGCCCCACACGCTGCTCCGATTTCAATGCCCAAACGGACCATGTCACGTGCCATCCTCCCCACCCCCCGCTCTCGCAACTCCACCACCCCAACCGCCACCAGCCCCACCTCCTCCCCCGCCAACCACCACAATCTCAGCAACAACAACAACAGCCCGCCGGGCGCCTTCCTCACCCCGCACGCCCTCTCGACCATGACCCACCCGGTGTCCTTCCACCCAACGGACAGCCCCACTCCGATCACCCAGCCCCGGACCCCCGGGTCACCCGCCTATCCCCCACGCGTCTCATATCTTTCACCTCTGACGCCACCCCGCCGCCCGCGGGTCGCCGGGGCGCCTCGAGCCCGCAGTGGGCTGAGTCAGGCAAGCAGCAGATTGACCCAGGAGACGGCTGCCAGCAGGGCACGGGTGCTGGCCTCCCCGCGAAAGGGCGGCAAGGACTGAGATGATGAAAGGAGGGATGAATTATTCTGATTTCAAAATGGTTTTTTTTTTTTGGTACCAATTATTTCAATCTTGGCCTGTTTCCTTCGCGTTTTATTTTTGTGGTTGTCCAAAGTCGGCGCTGTTGTTTTTTCGCATCCGGGGGGGGTTGCTGGAGGGGGGGATACACCGAGGTCGATGGAATGTGAAAAATACAATTGTGCAAAGGCGGGCGATCTGACTGGTTGGGTCCAGGGACAGGCAGACAAGGAGAAGATTGACCCAGGAGACAGCCGCCAGCAGGGCACGGGTGCTGGCCTCCCCGCGGAAGGGCGGCAAGGACTGATGATGAGACCGAACGAGGTGAATGAACAGAGGGATGAATTATTCTGATTTCAAAATGTTTGTTTTAGTATTTTCTCTAGTCTCTCTTTGGGCCGTTTCCTCGACGGCCGCCAGCAGGGCATGGATGTTGGCCTCCCCGCGGAAGGGCGGGAGCTGATGAGAGGTGGCGATATGAATGAATTGATGGTTGATTCTGCACGCGCCCAAATAGGGCCCCGAGGGGGAAGGAGAAGGGAGTGAAGAGAAGTGGCTCTTTCATCACCTTCATTTTTTTTTCTTGGGTGTGGCTATCCTCCCCCCCCCACCCTCTCCCCATTCCAGGTTACTCACGTCCGGCAACAGCAACCCGACCTCCCGCATGTCGCCCCGCCCACGTGCATCCCTGTCTGTCAGCGGGTCGATCGCGGCAGCCACGCGGCGCACCGTTTCGCCCGCCCGCCAACAAGCGCAGCAGCAGCAACAACAACAACCTGCCGAGGGCGATGGGTATGTTAGCTCACTGGCCAGGCGCAGAAGCACGGTCTGGCTATGATGGGATTCGAGGAGTTTGTGATGACAACATGGTGGTAGTGATGACTGGATGACTGGATGACTGGATGATGATGATGATGACTGGATGATGATGATGATGATGATGATGATGATGATGATGATGATGATGATGATGATGATGATGATGATGATGATGATGATGATGATGATGATGATGATGATGATGATGATGATGATGATGATGATGATGATGATGATTGATGATGATGATGATGATGATGATGATGATGATTGGATGATGATGATGATGATTGATGATGATGATGATGATTGGATGATGATGATGATGATGATGATGATGATGATGATGATGATGATGATGATGATGATGATGATGATGATGATGATGATGATGATGATGATGATGATGATGATGATGATGATGATGATGATGATGATGATGATGATGATGATGATGATGATGATGATGATGATGATGATGATGATGATGATGATGATGATGATGATGATTGGATGATGATGATGATGATGATGATGATGATGATGATGATGATTGGATGATGATGATGATGATTGGATGATGATGATGATGATGATGATGATGATGATGATGATGATGATGATGATGATGATGATGATGATGATGATGATGATGATGATGATGATGATGATGATTGGATGATGATGATGATTGGATGATGATGATGATTGGATGATGATGATGATTGGATGATGATGATGATGATGATGATGATGATGATGATGATGATGATGATGATGATGATGATGATGATGATGATGATGATGATTGATGATGATTGGATGATGATGATGATGATGATGATGATGATGATGATGATGATGATGATGATGATGATGATGATGATGATGATGATGATGATGATGATGATGATGATGATGATGATGATGATGATGATGATGATGATGATGATTGGATGATGATGTGTCTGCCTGCCTGCCTGAAGGTGGGTGAAATCCAGTATCTCCTTTTGCCAAGGCCTTGCGGATCTACATTTTCTCTTCCCTTCTCTTTGCCTTCTTCTCCCATCCAGACCCACGCCAGCACGCGCGGGACCCGTGACCCCACACCTTCATCCTCTTCCGCCTCCATCCAACAACGCACAACACCATCCACAACCTCGTCTCGTCACGCCTCACCGAGCCGCCACAGCCACACCGCCCCCATCTCGCCTCCGCCTCGCCGGTCCCCCGGCACTCCTCCGTCCCCTCCTTCGAACGAAGCTGATATCTCGCTCCCCCCACATCCGCGTGGCCTATCCCCATTTGTCTACTCTTCGGCCCACCCGCAGCCCGGCCCACCGATGCCCAGCACCCCACCCACCCCGCCCACACCCGCCTCCTCCGGCTCCTCCTCCTTCTACCAATCACCACCACCACCACAAGCAACACCCTCGGCGCCCGTGTTTCATATCTCCCTCTCCCCTCCAAACAGCCATCATCATTATCATCACCACCATCAGCAGCAACACTCGCCAATCACCACCCCGCCACCACCCACCATGTATCATATCGACAACATATTATTATCAGGTGGCGCCGCTGGTGTTGATGATGATGCCAATGACTCCGAATCATCATCATCCTCGTATACCAGCGCCACTGAGGGGGCAGGCGGGGGCGCGGAGGAAGAGGATGACGGTGAAGCCTTGGCGGAGGGCGAGCTGCGCGGGCACGTGGCGGGCACTCTGACCCCCATCCTGGGAACCCGGCGGCGCGCCTCCTGAAGGGCGCCTCGTCCCGCAAGGAACCACCACAGACGGGTCACGCTTGGACGCTCTCTCATATTCCAGACCGGGGCCCGTAAGTTTCTCTCTCACTCTCACACTCACTCTCCCCTCCACCACCACCCCGGAGTGTAACGCAAAGAATGACCCGAAGGCGCAAGTCGCCTTTCAGTTCGTCTGCGCCCCTCGCAAATCCACTGCCCTGGTTCTGAGTCGTTGGCGGGCGCTGACATCGATGATGACGATGAGAAGAAGGCAGATGACCGGGCGGGCGGGCAGCGCAGGGGCTGGCCGCGATGGCGCGGTTTGTGGTGGTCTCGGGCACAACCGGACCTGGGTGACGCACCTGGGAGGGCGATGAATTTCATTTGGTTCAACAGAATTCAACGGGATGAATTTGTAATGACAATTGTCCAAAATGGTAACCGATGATTTGATCTTTGAGGCGCGGAGTACCGTCCGTCCGCCGCATCACCCCATACGGCCAAGTTGGCCCGGATACGTGTCCCCACCACCAACTCAGCCAAACAACCGCTTTCCATCCTCTCCAGTGTCGTCCCCACCCACCCCCTCACCACCGGGTACCGCCGATCAAGCGGTACCCCTGCCGAGACCCCCCCCGGAGTGTAACGCATGGCGCGAAGGCGTTAGGATTCTTTCCTTCTTGAACTTGTCCTGCGCCCCTCGCAAACCTCTCTCGTCCCGCAGCAGGCATCCCAAGTTTCCGTTTGCGGTTTGTTGGCGTGCGAATCGTTTTTTTTTTTTTTTTTTTTTGACACGGGTGGGACCTCATGTTTGATCAAACGCACTCAGAAGAAAAGGAGGAAATTGGATGGGGAAAAAAGAACATGAACGGAATCAGAAAAAACCCATCATACACCCAAAATCCCACACCCACCCCCACCCCCCACACAAAGGCCTCAGCCGGCGGCCACCCTCACCCGGGACTCGAGGAGGGTGGTGTCTTGCGGGGCCACCTTGGTCACGGCGCGGGTGACTTTTTTTGAATTTTGAATTTTTTATTGAAAACCACGCAGGATCCAGCAATGGACCAAGGAAAAAGGGAAAGGAAAAAAATTACTTTCTTTTGTGGTTGTGCACGAGGAGTAGTCCGGAGGTCGAGCTGCTTTTCTGGGAGAAAAAGAAAGAGCTGAAGATGATGTGGGTGATGATTGGATGATGATGATGATGATGTGGATGACTGGATGATGTGGATGATGATGATGTGGATGATGATGATGATGATGGTGATGATGACTGGATGATGATTGGGTGATGATGATGACTGGATGATGATGACTGGATGGGGGTGGGCCGGCCAGGAGACAGCCGAGAGAGGCTGGCGGGACACCTGTAAGGTGGAGAGGGTCGTCTAGTTTGCGGTCGCCACCATCAGTTTCAGAGGGAGTCCCGGGTGGTCCAATTCGGCAGGAGGGGCACCGCACGGCACAAAAAATGCGGGCCACTGCGAGAATCGAACTCGCGACCTCTTGCACCCTAAGCAAGAATCATGCCCCTAGACCAAGTGGCCGAACGTTAGAAAAATCGAAAGAAAACGGATCCCACATGAGAGCAACCGATCGTCTGAGCTCAAAAACAAGCACCCAACAGCACAACATCCGTGAATAGTGGCGGCGGACGGAGCTCGGGCGCGTCAGGGCCGGGCAGCTGAAGACGGGCCCAGGGGGAACGGCCGGCCGAAACGAACCGACCAGGGCCAGCGGAACCAGCAGTCAAAAAAAGGTGAAAAAACGCCCGCTGTGGGAGTTGAACCCACGACCACTAGATTAAGAGTCATGAATAATCCCAGATTGGCGCCAGCCACAGAACTGTTTCAGCAGCGCACGCAAGAACACCAAAAAAACAGTCGTCGCGAGCAGGATTTGAACCTACGCGGGGAAGCCCCAAGAGATTTCTAGTCTCTCGCCTTAACCACTCGGCCATCGCGACTTTGATGCTTTTATTGAGTTTGACATCATCAGCCAATCATCATCATCCAATCATCATCAGCCAATCATCATCATCGTGAGGCTGGCAGAGGTGGTGAGGGTGGGTCCGCAACACGGACTTGCTGGAGTCGGTGCGCACCAAGGCGGCCAGCACGGGGTCTGTCGGCTGCTCGGGAGGCCTCGTCGGGACTGGAGCCGGATCGCCGATCTGGTTGAATAGGTGAGATTCACAAATCAATCCATCCGATCGGGTGATGAAGGCGTCTGTCTTTCTTGGGCGTAGAACCAGAAGAAGAAAGAAAGAAAAACACAGCTTTTTCCGGGCAACTCTCATTGGGTGGTGGAGTTGAGGGAAATTGGAAAAACTGGACATGAGTTGCCACCACCGAAAGGCTTTTCAGGGGTGCGTCCCAGAAAACACGAGAAATTCGGCATCCTTTGAGTCCGGCCGGACAAACCCCCCCACTGAAACGGGCGCGCGCACATTGTAAACGGGCGCAAACGGGCGCAAAGCGGCACATTCGAGACGGGCGCAAACGAGCGCAAACGAGCGCAAACGAGCGCAAACGAGCGCAAACGAGCGCAAACGAGCGCAAACGAGCGCAAACGAGCGCAAACGAGCGCGGCACATTCGAAACGGGCAAACGGGCGCAAAGCGCACCCACGCCCAGCAGCGGGCGATCCATATCCCATCTCCATCCAAAAAAAACGGGCGGCGTACCACGCTGTTGTAAGACACGCGCGACTGAGTGTGTCATGTCGGGGGGTAATATACGCACCCCGACCATCAAAAGTGTGTCCGGTCGGGGGTAATATGCGCACCCCGACCATCAGGGGGTGATATATACCCCCCCGCCCGACCTCATCAAATGGACGAACGAGCGACAATACGCGTTTCAGTCGTGAGGAAGACAGGGCGCAGAGGCGGCAGAGAGGGCCCAAATTCCACGGAGGGGAACCGATCATCTCAACCCAGTTGTTGATTGGCGTGGGTTCCGCCCCCCCCCCCCTTTTGCACACCCAGCCCCCAACCCAGCCGCCGCCCCGCCCATTCGAAGCCCACCGCCCACCCCCCCGCACCAGCACCAAACCGCAGAACGGAACGCAAAGTTTAAAAAAAAAGCAGTTCGAACGAACGAACGGGGAACGAACGAACGGGGAACGAACGAACGGGGAACGAACGAACGGGGAACGAACGCAAGGTCGGCAGCAAGCAGCAGCCACCCGTCGCGCAAGAGGGCTGACCACGAGACCCAAACAGGGTGCGCCATGGGGCTGGGGAATGAATCGTGGATTCCACGGTGCTGCTGCGTCCGCGCAGGCTCGAGTTGTTCGGCCGATCGCAACAACGGGCTGCGGGGGATGTTTGCTGATTCGGGCTGGAGGCTGGTTTTGGGTGGGATGGTTTGTCAGGCCGCTTCCAAAAACTGCTCCGCTCATCAACAGCTGGTGGCGTGGCTGGGTGTTGAGTCGGGCTGGTTGGAGGGCCATTCAACACAGCTGTGTGGGCGGGGCTGGGCGGGGGTCTGGCTGGGCGCTTAGTAGGGCTGGTTGGAGGGCCGTTTGAGCTGCACCTTGAGCCGCTTGGAGCCGATCTGGAAGCCGTTCATGCTGGTGATGGCCATCTGGGCCGAGGACTGGTTGTCGTACGACACGAAACCTGGTGTTGGGTGGGGGGCAAAGATGGATGGATGAATTAATGAATAAATGAATGAATTAATGAATAAATGAATGAATTAATGAATGAATAAATGAATTAATGAATGAATTAATGAATTAATGAATGAATAAATGAATGAATTAATGAATAAATGAATGAATAAATGAATAAATGAATGAATTAATGAATGAATTAATGAATAAATGAATGAATTAATGAATAAATGAACGGAAGGATTTGGGTGGGGTGTGCGGAGTAAAGAGGGAAAGAAGTAACGGTGGGTGGGGTGTGTGTGGTGGAGCAAAGAAGGATAGATGGATGAGTGAGCTGATGGTGGGATTGGATGGATGGATGGATGGATGGATGAAGGAAGGATGAATGAGTGAATGTATGACACGAAACCTGTTGTTGGGGATGGTGTGGGGCGGGGACGGATGGATGGATGGATACGTATGAATTGAATGAATGGATGACAGCATGACTGAATGGAAGGATCAATGAATGAATGAATGGATGAATGAGTGTAATCATATTGGATGACTGAACGAATGGATGACTGCTGCGAATAGGTGGATGACTGTGTTGGGGTGAAGCCCCGCGAGGCCGGTGATGATGATGATGATTGATGATGATGATTGGGTGATGATGATGATTGGGCGATGGTGATGATTGGGTGATGATGATGATTGGGTGATGATGATGATTGGGTGATGATGATGATTGGGTGATGATGATGATTGGAGATGATGACGATGATTGGAGATGATGATGATGATTGGATGATGATGATGATTGGATGATGATTGGACGACTGTGATTGGGGCGGCGCAGACCGAATCCCCGCGAGAGGCCGGTGGCCTTGTCGATGAAGACCTTGGTGCTGACCAGGTTGCCGAAGGGCTGGAAGATCGAGGCTGGATGATGACATTCAACACACCCAGCAAGAGGGGGGGGGGGGGGGGGGGGGGGGATGAGGACATGATTGATGATATCGAAGGTGAAAATGGTGGGTGCACGATGGTGGTGGTGGGTGCACGATGGTGGTGGTGGGTGGTGGGTGGTGGGTTGTTGTTGTTGTGCGTGGTGGTGGGTGGGTGGTGGGTGGGTGGTGGGTGCATGGGGGTGTGGTGGTGGTGGTGGGGGTGGGCGGGGACGGACCCAGGTCGGCATCGGAGAACTCGTTGGGCACGTGGTACACGAAGAGGTTGCAGCCAGCGGGCCCCTGACATACCAAAGGCAAAAAAAAAAACAAACAAAGATAAGACGATGAGATGATGAGATGATGACGGTGGTGGTGGTGGTGGTGGTGGTGGTGGTGGTGGTGGTGGTGGTGGTGGGGGTGGCGGTGGTGGGTGGCTGGGTGGCGGTGGGTGGTAATGGTGGCGTTGATGATGATGATGATGGCGATGATGACGATGCCGTTGGTGGTGGGTGGTGTGGTAGTGGGGTGGTGGTGGTGGTGCGGGAGCAGGGAGGATGGAAGGGGCATGGTGAAGGCGCCTCAGACCTCGACATTGCCGCCCAGCACGGGGCCGGACCCCGAGCCGCCCTGGGGGGCGTTGCCCATCGTGTTGCCCATGGAGTTGGCCATCCCGCCAACCTGGCTCATGCCGGCTGCACACAGACACAGACACAAAAACCAAGAAAACAGCGGAGGAGGACATGACACGTCATCATCATCATCATCATCATCATCATCATCCAATCATCATCCAATCATCATCCAATCATCATCCAATCATCATCCAATCATCATCATCATCGTCATCATCATCACCGCCATCCAATTGTCATCATCCAGCAACAGAGCGCAGCACAGTCTCCCAACCCCCCGTGGCCAAGACCCCGGGTTGGGCAGACCTTGCTGACCGGCGGCCGGGTTCGCGGCCGCCCCCATGCTCTGTGCCAGCCCGGCAGCCAGCTGTTGTGCCAACTGGGGGTTCGACGCGGCGGCGGCCAGCTGTTGCAGTGCGGCGATGTTGAATGAGGGCTGGCTGGCCGGGGCGGAAGCCGCCTGTTGGGCCATCTGCAGCTGACGCATCTGCAGGGCCTGCGGGGACATCGGGTTGACGGCTCCCAGGTTCATGGGACCCATCGGTGACATACCCATGTCCCCCATGCCCATGCCCATGCCCATGCCGCCCATGCCCATGCCCATCCCACCCATGCCCATGCCGCCCATCCCACCCAGGCCGCCCATCCCACCCATGCCCATACCCATGCCGCCCATGCCCATCCCACCCATGCCGCCCATGCCCATGCCCATCCCGCCGCCCATGCCGCCAACCTGATCGATCGATCATCACAGGGGGAAAAAAAAAAGGGTTCGTGAATTGCAGTGGGCAGAGAAAAAGCACAGACGGGACGCCGCCCACCGCGATCCTTGAGGTCGGCAAACTTGACGACCAATGGGCTTGGCGAGCCATCCATCTGATAAACACCGTTCAGGGTGTTGATGGCATTCTGTGCCTCATGCTGGAACTGGAATCGCACAAAGCCATAGCCACGGCTCTCGCCGCCAGGACCACGAATAATGGCAATTTCGGTGATGGAGCCGAACTGAGAGAACACAGGACGAACATCTTCCTCAGATGCGGTCCGTGGAAGCATACCAACAAAGAGCTTAAAGTCTGCGGGTTGCCCACCAGACTCTGCGTACTTCACCTGAATCAGACTCGCGGCGCCTGACGAATTCGGAATGGTTTGAGAACAACATGCGGCATACGCAACAACAGGCAAAAACAAACCAGGAAGAGTCACCTTCATGTGCAAACCAGCCATGCAGTTGTCTGCTTCGGCCTTCGTGCTGTACACAACAAAAGCGCAACCCTTCGATTGGCCAGACATCTTGTCCTTAATGACCACAACCTCCAAAATGTTGCCAAACGGCTCAAAAATGGGCTTCAAGTCCTGCTCGGTCATTTGACGAGGAACCTGCCCAACGAACAACTTGCACGCACCCTATCGGAGGGAAGGCGAGAGCAAAAACGAAGAGAGAACATCCAATGAGATCCACAAACGCCAAACAGCAAGACGCAACGAACTGGAGGATGAACAGGAATGGACATCGATCTCTTGCTTCTTCTTTAACACAACCCTGGGGTGATACACTATCCCTTCCGCCGGCTTTTTTTGTTCCTGGACTTCCTTTAGCCTTCTCCAATGGCAAAATGCTGTCGGGGATGTTGCCAATGCCAATGCAGACGAGTATTAGACCTCATGATGGTCATCTTATGCTTTTTTGCCATCGGTTGCACTGTAATTGTGATGGGCTCGCTCGGCACCGATGCGCATCATGATTGCTTCTTCTTGTTGACCTTCTTCACTGCAATCCTTTCTGTGTATTGCTTTATCTCGCTCCTGCTCGACTCTTCCTGGATCTTCTTTCAATGCTTTGCTGCCGAGCTCCTGTCGTTCGCTTGGAGCACAATCGCCGCCATTTTCAATGGGCGCACAGCACTCACGTCGGTCTGAAGCGCCGATCCGTATGGGCTGGTCGCTGACCCATCATGATGTACTCACTCAGATCTTCATCGTTGTCGCCGCTCTTTCCCTCGCTATGTCCTTCCTCTCGCTGATTTTTATGTTCATGTCGAGCCGCCGTGATGCGATGCAACTTCCGGTCCGATTTCACCTCCGCCCCCCCGGTTTTTTATAACACGGGTCGACATCCCCCCGGGTGCGTAGGGCGCCGAGATCGGCTTCCTGCAGACCGATCTGCCCATCGTCCAGACGGCCCTACTTTTCTACCTGTCGCTTGTGGTGGTCTGTTTTCACGAAAATTCAAATTCAAACGGGGGTATCTCACCCATGGGGCGGATCCGCACTGGGTCCAAACACAGGTGGTGGCCTCGCTGCTGATCGCCACCTCGGTTTCATCCATGCTGCGGAACACGGGCGGGGAGCACTACTTCCTGGCCGCAGGGCCCTCGTTGGGTCCGTACCTGTTGTTGAATGATCGGATGCGCTTTCACACACACAACATGCATGCCACCACCCCACCCCCCAAACGGATGCCCCCACACATGACACACCACCAACCTTTCTGTGTCTGGATGTTGTGGTCCCCCTTTTGCGCATTGACATACCACCCCACCACTCCGAACCTACGGTGCCGTCTGCCGCCACTCACTTCTTGGGTTGTGTCCCATTTTTTTGTGGTTTCATGTCCCATAATTTTCTGGCTTGCGGTGGGGCCTGATGAGGACCAGCCCGGCTGTGGTCAAGGCTATCACTGCGAAGTTTTTTTCGCCAGCTTTTTCTCCACTGTGATACAGCCCTTACAGGGCTGGCATGCTTCCTCCCTATTCCGGAGAGGGAGCGTGTTTTCCCCTTCTTTGGATGGCCATGTTCCCCCCCGCACACCCCACGTGTTTCCCGCTTGCTGGGGGTACTGAGGACATCAAGGTGGTGGAGTCTGATCAACCAGCGGTTCTTGACCACCGGGCCATAGAGACCTTTGCCTTTCTCAATTGCAGCAACAAGGCACGTGGCATCTGAATGGAACTCGTTTTCATCTTCTGCAACCGCCCAAGCGCTCCAAACTCGCACCTTTGGCTGACAGAGGGATATCGCATGGGGAGTCTTTTTTTTGTCATCATCCCTCGTTGCCGTCTGTCACTCACCACTTGTCATTTTTTAACAACAATCCACACACGCCGCGATCAGTGACGGCCCTCCTGGCGGCCGTCCTGTCGCTCTTCGCCTTCTTCACATCCCGTTCGAATGGCCTCTGCGGGCTCATCACGGTCCGTCCTGCCCTGTTCCATGAACAGTATTTTTATCAATTGTAATTCTTGTTGGAATTGTATCATCGATCGACCCATAATTATCTCTTGACCTCCCGGCACATCATGACACAGCAACCACGTGGAATGGAATCCACAGACTCCCAACCAATCGTTGTCTTCATCACTTGCCATACAATTTCCGAGAGGCCATTTTCACTATCCGACAAATCCCATAATTTTTTTGCCCGGCAGCTGTCTTCATCATGGCGCTCCGCCCATCCGGCCGGCCATTCACAGCCTTTGGGCTGGTTGACCCCCTCAGCCCAGATTGGAAGATCTCGTGTGTCTTCGCATCGGGTGGGTGGAAGCAGAGAACTGTGGCCCTTTTTGATTCATATCGATCATGTTCCAGACTCCTACTATTCCCCCGCGCTACTATCCCCCGGCGCAGGGAACATTCGAGGATATGCCGTACGTCTCGACCGAGCCGAATGCGTTGTTTAGGTCGAGGAAGATGACCCTGTGTGTGGGAACCCTGAATATGTTTTGTGGACATCAAGAACCAATAAGACCGAAAATAAGATGATCATT
>JAPMOS010000226.1:25000-46639 GCA_027972325.1 Paratrimastix pyriformis
CTTCGGGACACGCGCGCGCGCGCGCACACACACCCCACTGCTTCTGCGTTGTCATGACCCGGGGGTCGTAGCATTCCCGACACGCGCACACATACCCCACACCACTGATTCCGGGTCATCCCGAGTGTAGCATTTCCGAAACGCCGCCCCACCTTCTGTTCTCCACATGACAGGGCTGCCTCTGCAGCGTCCTCATTCGGATCATCTCGATCAAGCTGCGTTTCCTGCGCTTCGGGCGGGCATTTTACGAGCATTTCCTGACCCCTGCCGGCACCCAGGCCGGGTCCGCCCAGCAGCTGGTCCGTATTCGCAAAACCGATACTGAAATGACCATATACGGAATGACACGCCGAATGAATGAACTGACGCAGAATTATGATGACGCCCTGTACCCCGCCGGCATTCAGACGTCGTAGGCATGCAAGATCGCATGTCCGACTCCGACCACACCATGCCAAATTTCGATGCAGACCTTCGAATTATGCTGAGTTCAGTGGGTTCAGTCGTCGCCCATTCATTTCACCCTTCTGCTTCAGCCGCACCTTTTTCTGCATCTCAAAATTTGCACAATTTTGTTCAGAAAGACAGAATGAGACGTTATTTCGTCGCCCATTCAAAATTCCACTTTCTGCTTCTCACCTGCGTCATTTCCGTTTGTTTGCTCGCTTTTGCAGCGGCGGCAGCGGGACATTTCCAAAGTGGACAATCACATCTCAAAATTTGCACAATTTTTGTTCAGAAACGACAGAATTTTGCATTCAGACGTCGCCCATTCATTTCTGCTCCACCCGCACCCTTTCTGCGTCTGGATTATTCTAGCGGCGGCAGCGGGACATTTCCAAGCTGGACAATCGCATCCAGCGGGCCGATCTGTCACTCATCAAACGCGTCCGTGCCCTGCCTGCCTTTGCCCGACACGCTTGCCCACTGCCTCGTGTTTGATCAAACCCTCTTCGAGAGACTGGAGATGAGATTGAATGTGAAAAAAGCGGAACAAAATGCAGAAGAACGACCCTCCATCCGCCCGAAAACCTCAAAAACAATGTCATGTTCATCATCCATCATCATCTATCATCCATCATCCATCATCCATCATCATCCAATCATCATCCATCATCCATCATCATCCAATCATCATCATCATCATCATCATCCAATCATCATCCAATCATCATCCAATCATCATCATCCAATCATCCAATCATCCAATCATCATCATCATCATCATCATCATCATCATCATCATCATCATCATCCAATCATCATCATCATCATCCATTCTTGCCTGATCCCATAGTTTTCTGGCGGGCCCCGCTCGACATAGCTGCGCCAGTCGTCGTGGGCCATATTCGAATGTTCGTTTTTTGGTGATGCGCGCGCTCTTCCAAAATTCACAAGCAGCTTCGAGAGACGAACAGGCTGAATACGTATGCCGATCATCATCATCCAGTCATCGTCATCCAGTCATCATCATCCAGGCATCATCATCCAGATCATCATCATCCAGATCATCATCATCCAGATCATCATCATCCAGATCATCATCATCCAGATCATCATCATCCAGATCATCATCATCACCATCACCATCATCCAGATCATCATCATCATCCAGATCATCATCATCACCATCATCATAGCCCGAAAAGGCCTCTCAGACAGCAGCGAGGGCTCGGATCTCATGTTCGAGCCAAGCGCACACAGTTGAGTGGGGACAATACAAAACTCCCAACCCCATCCCAACTGAGGGACAAGGTGGTTGCGAACCGGCATCGGTCGATGCACAGCCCCGCCGTGGCCCTCGTTGTCCTCGACTCGACCAGCGTGGTGGTCACCCCGCGTACGGGACAGGGTACCCCCGTTATTATGATTAATATTTTTTTTTTCGACCGACCCATAATTTCCCGGGTCTGCTGGGGGCTTGATCCACCGCCCCAACGGCGGACCTCTTCGCGGACCTTTTGATTGTGCCAAACCACCTCTCCAAGAATGTCTTGTGTGAACCGGGACTGTTCTTGATCTCTTGCAGATCGGTGCTCCTTTGTGACTCCCACCCCATCCACCCGGCCGCCCGTCATCAGCATGCCCTCCACCCCTCTCAACATCGTGGCCACCCCGGCAAGACGCTGATTTTTTACTGACCATTTCCCGACGTCCATCTTTTCACACACAAAAAAATGAAATGTGTTCAGATCAGGGCGGGCAGCTTTGGGCGAGGGGTACCTTTTGAAGAAGACCGACATCGTATGCCCATTCCCCGACGTCCATTCAAAAATATGTGCAGTTTGGGGCAGCTTCGGGGATGTTTTTTGGCAACTGACACATGCCCCCATTTCCCGACGTCCCTTTTTTCGAAACTGTGCGCAGATCGGGGCGGGCAGCTTCGGCGAAGTGTACTTTGGCAAGTGGCGCGACACGAAGGTGGCCGTCAAGCGCCTGTTGACTCCCATCAGCCGCAACCCGCTCGCACAGCTCAGGAACCCCACGCCCCCGGGTCGACCAACGGGTGAGCCCCAGGTCCGCGATTTGTGTGTCGCCTGTGTCATGGTGTGTTGTGTGTCGTCTGTCGGATGTGTCGCCTCTGGCGTATGTGTCTATGAGTCCATGTTGTTTTTGTGGTTGTCATGTGTTGTGTCTGATGATGCTGCCTTTGTCGATCTTTGTCGGTGTGTCTGTTTGGTTGTCTGTCTGTCTGTCTGTCGATATTATGCATCAGTGCCTGTTGACTCCCATCAGCCGCAACCCGCTCGCACAGCTCAGGAACCCCACGCCCCCGGGGCGACCAACGGGTGAGCCCCAAGTCCGCGATTTGTGCGTTCTCAACACCATCTCACTTGTACCGATATAGTTTTTTCATCATTCTCCCCTGTTTACACCGGGTCGCATTTGTCTACGTACACGTATTGAAATGGGGAATTTGGGTTCCCAAGGTGGCTGGCAGTGTCTCATTTATGTTTTGTCGATTTGTGTTGAAACGGGGGGGCATTCGGGTGGCTGCCCCCCCGGTGGCAGTCTCCTCATTTTCTCTCCTGTGATTTGTATTCTGGGGGCACATTTGGGTCCCCAGGTGGCTGCCCCCCCGGTGGCAGTGGGCAAGGACGATTACGAGGTCCGGGTGGGGCTCTTCTACGACGAGATCGCGATCATGAGGTCCGTCCAATATAACCTCTCTCAGCACCATTTCCCGAGTGCGTTTGATCGAATCTGCGGCTCCGACCCGTGTCCAAAAAATAGAGGTGATGCGGGTTGGTGGTATGTATGGATTTGTTTTTCGCGTGTTCAATTTCCAATCTTTTTCACCTGAAACTGCAAACATTCGGATATTCTCAAGTACAGACCGCATCCATGTGTACGGCCATTCATCGTTCGTTTCCACGTTCATCGAGCCAATGATCTCACGGAACTTCGCAAAAATATGTGAATACGAATACACAAGACAAACCGACCTTAATTTGGGGAAGGGCCCGGTTGCTGCATTTCGATACGTGGTGAGAGATGCCAAAAGTGGGGCTTGGTTTCGGCCCGACCCATGCCCAAAGACTCGAGCCTTTCATAAAGTCACTCTTGAGAACCTCCCGGGACATCAGGGGTGAGGGCGCAGCGCGAAAAGTCGAAGCCGACGGAAAAAAAAAAAACTCACAGGACGGACGCCCCCTGAGCTGAGGGTTTCTGCATCTCGGATCCCCTCCTCCCACCCCCGAAAAAACACCTCATTCGTTGCGTTCCCAATTCTCGGGGGGATGTGTCGGGGTGGTGGGGGGCGTTTGTTTGGGACAGCAAACTGCGGCATCCGAATATCGTCATGGTCTGCCCTTCGCCACCAGCGTTTCTGAGAGTCGGTGACAATGTTGTGGGGTCTTTCTCTTATCTCGGGATTTTTTCACTCATTCCGTCCATTCGACCTGCCCACTATTCGTTATTGCAGTTTCTGGGTGCCTGTATGGACCCTCCTGACCTTGCTCCTGGTCACCGAGTTCGTGGATTTGCCAGACATATTGCGCCTGATTCTCACGTTTCGTGAATTTTTCCTGTTTTCCGGCTTTCTCTCATATTGACGCACACAAACAACAATTTGCCTCACCACCACGCACAGTTTTTGGGTGCCTGCATGGACCCTCCTGACCTGCTCCTGGTCACCGAGTTCATGGATCGGGGCAGCCTCGAAGGCATCTTCCGCAACAGCAAGGTCCGTCCGTGATGATGGATCGCAGACGTGTCCCCTCCTGTGTCCTGGTATTGCTGCGTTTCATTGTTGGTGTTGTTGTTGCTGTTGTTGTTGTTGGTGTTGTTGTTTGCTGGTGCTGGTGCTGGTGCTGGTGCTGATGATGATGCTGGTGGTGGTGGTGGTGGTGGTGGTGGTGGTGGTGGTGGTGGTGGTGGTGGGTGGTGGGTGGTGGGTGGTGGGTGGTGGGTGGTGGGTGGTGGGTGGTGGGTGGTGGGTGGTGGGTGGTGGGTGGTGGGTGGTGGGTGGTGGGTGGTAGGTGGTGGTTGGTGGGTGGTGGGTGGTGGGTGGTGGGTGCTGGTGCTGGTGCTGTTGTTGTTGGTTGCTGGTGCTGCTGGTGCTGGTGCTGGTGCTGGTGCTGGTGCTGGTGCTGGTGCTGGTGCTGGTGCTGGTGCTGGTGCTGGTGCTGGTGCTGGTGCTGGTGCTGGTGCTGGTGCTGGTGCTGGTGCTGTTTCGTCTGGTTGGGGTGCCGATGGGGGGGCCTGGGACAGCCTCCGAAACAGCCAGGTCCGGATTTCAGAGAGACATGCTGTGTATTTGCTAGGACGCAGGCGAAGAGAAACTTTACTCCCGCCTTCGCGTCGCGCGTTACACGTTCCGATGGGGGCCCTGGGCCTAATGACCTCGTGTTTCATATGTGTTCGGCTCGGCTTGTTGTTGATGCCATCTTGCGTCCTCGTGTGGTGTGTTGCGTCTGGTTGGGGTGTCGATGGAAGCTAGGACCGGAGCATGCCTTGACTCAGGGGGGCTCGTTTGGCCCCAGCTCCCCCCACTCCCCCACTCTGTTCTCGTCTGCCGGAAAATCGTGTTGCATCACGACTGCCACTCCTTCACCACCCCACCCCCACATATATATCCGCAGACGATGCTTCCCCTGTCCCTCCGCATCCGGTTCGCGCTGCACACGGCCCAGGGCTGCGCCTACCTGCATAGCTTCGACCCGCCCATCATCCATCGGTCTGCCACAGCACAGCACAGCACAGCACAGCACAGCACAGCACAGCACAGCACAGCACAGCACAGCACAGCACAGCACAGCACAGCACAGCACAGCACAGCACACAGCACAGCACAGCACAGCACAGCACAGCACAACAACAGCGTTCGAGGGCCATCGCGCAAGGAAGCCTTCGACCTCAAGATGGACGACTTTGACTGTCTTTCACACGCACACTGACTGAAGACGGGCAAACCTGCTGGGTTTGATTCGGGTTGAGTTCAGGCTATTTTCATCGTGTTGATACACATTCACACACACACACACACACACACACACACACACACACACACAAAAGAGGGAAGAGAGACACCGCAAGAAATGTAGGCACAGTCCACGAGGGAAGCGCCATAGTCAAGCAGTGTCCACCAAGCCAACATACGCAAGCAGGCGGCAGCGAACAAGGGTCAGTCAACGGCAAAGCGCTCAGGCGGAAGAGCACGTCAACATCCGAGACCGGAAATCAGGACCCACAAGGGATCCGTCACATGGTGTGGATGGACAGCTCACGCTCTCACCACATCGCACGGCAGCAGCATGTGTCGCGCCAAAGGGGTCCCCGACACAGGCAAGACAAGGGGCAATCGGAGCATATGACACAGACCTTTTCGATTGGGTGCGCAAGTAGAATGTCGATGGCGAGCATCGACGACGGACGGGACGGGCAACGAACGGGACGGGTCGGGACGGGACGGCGCACCAGGGACGGGACGTAG
Source organism: Paratrimastix pyriformis (assembly GCA_027972325.1). Taxonomy (NCBI): domain Eukaryota; phylum Preaxostyla; family Paratrimastigidae; genus Paratrimastix; species Paratrimastix pyriformis. Next base: position 30,936 of record JAPMOS010000226.1, read on the forward strand.
GGGCAGCACGACCAGGACAGGCCGCACGTAGCACAGAGGGGCACGGTGAAGAACGGGACGGACGGGACGGGACGGGACGGGACGGGACGGGGCCGGGGTGTGGAGAGTGTGGGGGAGCAGAAGTAGGGACAGGACGAAGAAAGAAAACGGTCCATCCCCACGAGACGGGGAGTGGATCCGGAAAGTGTAGTGGCACCCAGAATGAGCCTACTGATCGGAGCGCTAGGGGCAGTGCCACCACCTCCGGGGGATCCCCCCCGGCCACACACCACCACGGGACGGGACGAGCAAAACAAAAGGACGGGACGAGCAAGGGGACGGGACAGGACAGGGGACAAGGGACACGGGTCAGGACAGGCAGCTGAGTTACAGATGGATCGCCCATGGGGTCCACACTTGGTCGCCCCGGGACAGGAAGATCCAGTAACTGCAGCGCAGGACAGTGTCAGAGATCGAGGTGGAGAGGGTTTTGGAGCCAATGCCCAGCAGCCGGGTCATGGCATGATAGGAACGTGTCAGGAACCCGATGGAGCCCACCTCGAAGGGGACCAGCTCCACCGTCCAGCCCTTCACCGCCAGGTCGCGGGTCAGGGCCAAATAGCGGGCTGTTTTACGCTCGTGTGCCGCACTCACATTGTGCTCCGAGGGGACTGTAAGTTCCAGGAGCACAATCTTTTTCAGTGTCTCCGAGCGCAGCACCAGGTCCGGGCGCTGCTGGGTGCACACACACACACACACACACACACACACACACACACACACACACTTCCTCTTCCTGCCGTGCAGCGCCTCGCACCGGCCAACCCGGCTGGTGCGAGGCGCCTGTTGGTGTGAACTCCCCTGTTCACACCAACTTGTCCCTTTCACATCGTCCTTCTTGCTTCTGCTTCTGTACAACACACACACACACACACACACACACACACAGTGACCTGAAGACGGGCAACCTGCTGGTTGATTCGGGGTGGAACGTCAAGGTGTCCGACTTTGGGCTGGCCCGGGTGCAGGCCGACCAGACCATGTCATGCTGCGGGTCCGTCCCTGATGATGATGATTGGATGAGGATTGGGTGATGAGGATTGGATGATGATTGTGGTGGTGTGTGGTAGTGGTGGGTGGTGGGTGGTGGTGGTGATGATGATGATTGGATGATGATTGGATGATGATTGGATGATGATTGGATGATGATTGGATGATGATTGGATGATTGGATGATGATGATGTATGATGATTGGATGACTGGACGATGATTGGATGCAAAGGTGAAGGGCAGATGATGGCGATGAACATGACATGACGACGACGTGCTTTGGTGGCGTGCAGAAAACCCCACGACTCAAACTTTTCTTCCCATATTCCATAAGCGTGAGTGGTCTAGGGGTAGAATTGACGCCTCCCACGCGCCAGACCCGGGTTCGAGTCCCGGCTCACGCATAACATTTTTCCTTTTTTTTGTCCTCCCAAGGACGGCGGTCTTCTGCGCCCCCGAGGTGCTCACTGCGAACAAATACTCCGAAAAGGCCGACGTCTTCAGTTTTGCCATGGTCCGTCCCTATTTTTTGCTCGCTTGTGTGTGGTCAGACAGCCTTGCTGTGTTGTGGTGGTGCTCATCTCCGCCCCTGTTTAGGCGTGTGCTGAAGGAATCTCGCAGAGACCTCCTTTTTCCCTCCATCCTTCACACGACCCACCAGTTACCTTCACATGACCCACCAGTTACCTTCACATGACCCACCAGTTACCTTCACATGACCCAGGTGGATGGATGAGATTCTGATTCTGTGCCATATTTTTTGCCCTTCCCCATACACATGACCCAGGTGGATGGATGAGATTCTGATTCTGTGCCATATTTTTTGCCCTTCCCCATACACATGACCCAGGTGGATGGATGAGATTCTGATTCTGTGCCATATTTTTTGCCCTTCCCCATACACATGACCCAGGTGATGTACGAGATTCTGACACAGCGACCCCCGTGGCAGGATGAGCCTCCGATTAAGGTCCGTTCCTTCCCTGTGCGACATTTTGATACGGTGACCCGCATTTTGAATGATGTTGTTGATGATGATGATGATGATGATGATGATGATGATGATGATGATGATGATGATGTTGTTGTTGTTGATGATGATGATGATGATGATGTTGTTGTTGTTGATGATGATGATGATGATTGGATGATGATTGGATGATTGGATGATTGGATGATGATGATGATGATGGCGATGATGATGATGATGATGATGATGATGATGATGATGATGATGACGATGATGATGATGATGACGATGACGACGATGATGACTGGATGATGATGATGACTGGATGATGATGATTGGATGATGATGATGATGATGATGATGATGATGATGACTGGATGATGATGATTGGATGATGATGATGACTGGATGATGATGATTGGATGATGATGATGATGGAGGGCACTCATCTCTGTTCTGATGATGTTGATGTTGATGATGCTGATGTTGGATGGGGTGTGTGCAGGTGGTGATGGAGGTCACCCAGCACAACCGCCGGCCGCCTATCCCTGAGGACTGCCGTGCCGACTATCGGGCCCTGATGCAGGAGTGCTGGTCCCAGGTCTGTCTGTGTCTGTTTGTGTGTGTGTATATATATCTCTGTCTGGCAAGAGTCTGTATGGCTGTTTGGATTTGCCGACTCTCGGACCCTGATGCAGGAGTGCTGGTCCCAGGGTCTGTCTGTTCGTGTGTGACAGTCTGCATGGCCGTTTGTATCTGCCGACTCTCGGGCCCTGATGCAGGAGTGCTGGTCACAGGTCTCTGTTGCGAGTGTGTCTGTGTCTGTCCCTGTCTGGCACGAGCCTGCATAGCTGTTTCGTGCTGACTCCCGTGCTGACTCTTGCGGAAGTGCTGGTCCCAGGTGTGCGTCTGGCTGTCCGGCTGGGCTGGCTGGCGGGCTGGCGGGCTGTCTGTGCTCTGTCTGTGCTCTCTGTGCTCTGTCTGTCTGTGCTCTGTCTGTCTGTCTGTTCTGTCTGTTCTGTCTGTCTGTCTGTCTGTCTGTCTGTCTGTCTGTCTGTCTGTCCTGTCTGTCTGTGTCTGGCTGTCTGGTTGGCTGGCTGGCTGGCTGGCTGTCTGTTTGGCTGGCTGTGTGGCTGGCTGTCTGCCTGGTTGGCTGTGTGTCTGGTTGGCTGGCTCGCTGGCTCGCTGGCTCGCTGGCTGCTGTGTGTGCTGTGCTGTGCTGTGCTGTGCTGTGCTGTGCTGTGCTTTCCTGTGCTGTGCTTTCCTGTGCTGTGCTTTCCTGTGCTGTGCTTGTGCTGTGCTGTGTGCTGTGCTGTGCTGTGCTGTGCTGTGCTTTCCTGTGCTGTGCTTGTGCTGTGCTGTGCTGTGCTGTGCTGTGTGCTGTGCTGTGCTGTGCTGTGCTGTGCTTTCCTGTGCTGTGCTTGTGCTGTGCTGTGCTGTGCTGTGCTGTGTGCTGTGCTGTGCTGTGCTGTGCTGTGCTTTCTGTGCTGTGCTTGTGCTGTGCTGTGCTGTGTGCTGTGCTGTGCTGTGCTGTGCTGTGCTGTGCTGTGCTGTGCTGTGCTGTGCTGTGCTGTGCTGTGCTGTGCTGTGCTTGTGCTTGTGCTGTGCTGTGCTGTGCTGTGCTGTGCTGTGCTGTGCTGTGCTTGTGCTGTGCTGTGCTGTGCTGTGCTGTGCTGTGCTGTGCTTTCCTGTGCTGTGCTTTCCTGTGCTGTGCTGTGCTGTGCTGTGTGCTGTGCTGTGCTGTGCTGTGCTGTGCTGTGCTGTGCTGTGCTGTGCTGTGCTGTGCTGTGCTGTGCTGTGCTGTGTGCTGTGCTGTGCTGTGCTGTGCTTTCCTGTGCTGTGCTTTCCTGTGCTGTGCTGTGCTGTGCTGTGTGCTGTGCTGTGCTGTGCTGTGCTGTGCTGTGCTGTGCTGTGCTGTGCTGTGCTGTGCTGTGCTGTGCTGTGCTGTGCTGTGCTGTGTGCTGTGCTGTGCTGTGCTGTGCTGTGCTGTGCTGTGCTTGTGCTGTGCTGTGCTGTGCTGTGCTGTGCTGTGCTGTGCTGTGCTGTGCTGTGCTGTGCTTTCCTGTGCTGTGCTTTCCTGTGCTGTGCTGTGCTGTGTGCTGTGCTGTGCTGTGCTGTGCTGTGCTGTGCTGTGCTGTGCTGTGCTGTGCTGTGCTGTGCTGTGCTGTGCTGTGCTGTGCTGTGCTGTGCTGTGCTGTGCTGTGCTGTGCTGTGCTGTGCTGTGCTGTGCTGTGCTTTCCTGTGCTGTGCTTTCCTGTGCTGTGCTGTGCTGTGTGCTGTGCTGTGCTGTGCTGTGCTGTGCTGTGCTGTGCTGTGCTGTGCTGTGCTGTGCTGTGCTGTGCTGTGCTGTGCTGTGCTGTGCTGTGCTGTGCTGTGCTGTGCTGTGCTTTCCTGTGCTGTGCTTTCCTGTGCTGTGCTGTGCTGTGCTGTGCTGTGTGCTGTGCTGTGCTGTGCTGTGCTGTGCTGTGCTGTGCTGTGCTGTGCTGTGCTGTGCTGTGCTGTGCTGTGCTGTGCTGTGCTGTGCTGTGCTGTGCTGTGCTTTCCTGTGCTGTGCTTTCCTGTGCTGTGTGCTGTGCTGTGCTGTGCTGTGCTGTGCTGTGCTGTGCTGTGCTGTGCTGTGCTGTGCTGTGCTGTGCTTTCCTGTGCTGTGCTTTCCTGTGCTGTGTGCTGTGCTGTGCTGTGCTTTCCTGTGCTGTGCTTTCCTGTGCTGTGTGCTGTGCTGTGCTGTGCTGTGCTGTGCTGTGCTGTGCTGTGCTTGTGCTGTGCTGTGCTGTGCTGTGCTGTGCTGTGCTTTCCTGTGCTGTGCTTTCCTGTGCTGTGCTGTGCTGTGCTGTGTGCTGTGCTGTGCTGTGCTGTGCTGTGTGCTGTGCTGTGCTGTGCTGTGCTGTGCTGTGCTGTGCTGTGCTGTGCTTGTGCTGTGCTGTGCTGTGCTGTGCTGTGCTGTGCTGTGCTGTGCTGTGCTGTGTGCTGTGCTGTGCTGTGCTGTGCTGTGCTGTGCTGTGCTGTGCTTTCCTGTGCTGTGCTTTCCTGTGCTGTGTGCTGTGCTGTGCTTGTGCTGTGCTGTGCTGTGCTGTGTGCTGTGCTGTGCTGTGTGCTGTGCTGTGCTGTGCTGTGCTGTGCTTGTGCTGTGCTGTGCTGTGCTGTGCTGTGCTGTGCTGTGCTGTGCTGTGCTGTGCTGTGCTGTGCTTTCCTGTGCTGTGCTTTCCTGTGCTGTGCTGTGCTGTGCTGTGTGCTGTGCTGTGCTGTGCTGTGCTGTGCTGTGCTGTGCTGTGCTGTGCTGTGCTGTGCTGTGCTGTGCTGTGCTGTGCTGTGCTGTGCTGTGCTGTGCTGTGCTTTCCTGTGCTGTGCTTTCCTGTGCTGTGTGCTGTGCTGTGCTGTGCTTTCCTGTGCTGTGCTTTCCTGTGCTGTGTGCTGTGCTGTGCTGTGTGCTGTGCTGTGCTGTGCTGTGCTGTGCTGTGCTGTGCTGTGCTGTGCTGTGCTGTGCTGTGCTGTGCTGTGCTGTGCTGTGCTGTGCTGTGCTTTCCTGTGCTGTGCTTTCCTGTGCTGTGCTTTCCTGTGCTGTGTGCTGTGCTGTGCTGTGCTGTGCTGTGCTGTGCTGTGCTGTGCTGTGCTGTGCTGTGCTGTGCTGTGCTGTGCTGTGCTTTCCTGTGCTGTGCTTTCCTGTGCTGTGTGCTGTGCTGTGCTTGTGCTGTGCTGTGCTGTGCTGTGCTGTGCTTGTGCTGTGCTGTGCTGTGCTGTGCTGTGCTTGCGCTGTGCTGTGCTGTGCTGTGCTTGTGCTGTGCTGTGCTGTGCTGTGCTGTGCTTTCCTGTGCTGTGCTTTCCTGTGCTGTGCTTTCCTGTGCTGTGTGCTGTGCTGTGCTGTGTGCTGTGCTGTGCTGTGCTGTGCTGTGCTTGTGCTGTGCTGTGCTGTGCTGTGCTGTGCTGTGCTGTGCTGTGCTGTGCTGTGCTGTGCTGTGCTGTGCTTTCCTGTGCTGTGCTTTCCTGTGCTGTGCTGTGCTGTGTGCTGTGCTGTGCTGTGCTGTGCTGTGCTGTGCTTGTGCTGTGCTGTGCTGTGCTGTGCTGTGCTGTGCTGTGCTGTGCTGTGCTGTGCTGTGCTGTGCTTTCCTGTGCTGTGCTTTCCTGTGCTGTGCTGTGCTGTGCTGTGCTGTGTGCTGTGCTGTGCTGTGCTGTGCTGTGCTGTGCTGTGCTTGTGCTGTGCTGTGCTGTGCTGTGCTGTGCTGTGCTGTGCTGTGCTGTGCTGTGCTGTGCCTGTGCTGTGCTGTGCTGTGCTGTGCTGTGCTGTGCTGTGCTGTGCTGTGCTGTGCTGTGCTGTGCTGTGCTGTGCTGTGCTGTGCTTTCCTGTGCTGTGCTTTCCTGTGCTGTGTGCTGTGCTGTGCTGTGCTGTGCTGTGCTGTGTGCTGTGCTGTGCTGTGCTGTGCTGTGCTGTGCTGTGCTGTGCTGTGCTGTGTGTGCTGTGCTGTGCTGTGCTGTGCTGTGCTGTGCTGTGCTTTCCTGTGCTGTGCTTTCCTGTGCTGTGTGCTGTGCTGTGCTGTGCTGTGCTGTGCTGTGCTGTGCTGTGCTGTGCTGTGCTGTGCTGTGCTGTGCTGTGCTGTGCTGTGCTGTGCTGTGCTGTGCTGTGCTGTGCTGTGCTGTGCTGTGCTGTGCTGTGCTTTCCTGTGCTGTGCTTTCCTGTGCTGTGTGCTGTGCTGTGCTGTGCTTTCCTGTGCTGTGCTTTCCTGTGCTGTGTGCTGTGCTGTGCTGTGCTGTGCTGTGCTGTGCTGTGCTGTGCTGTGCTGTGCTGTGCTGTGCTGTGCTGTGCTGTGCTGTGCTGTGCTGTGTGCTGTGCTGTGCTGTGCTGTGCTGTGCTGTGCTTTCCTGTGCTGTGCTTTCCTGTGCTGTGTGCTGTGCTGTGCTGTGCTGTGCTGTGCTGTGCTTGTGCTGTGCTGTGCTGTGCTGTGCTGTGCTGTGCTTTCCTGTGCTGTGCTTTCCTGTGCTGTGCTTTCCTGTGCTGTGTGCTGTGCTGTGCTGTGCTGTGCTGTGTGCTGTGCTGTGCTGTGCTGTGCTGTGCTGTGCTGTGCTGTGCTGTGCTGTGCTGTGTGCTGTGCTGTGCTGTGCTGTGCTGTGCTGTGCTGTGCTGTGCTGTGCTGTGCTGTGCTGTGCTGTGCTGTGCCTCATCATGCTCACCTCCATCCAATCACCTCGATTCTTCTTTTTGATGTTGTGCAGAATCCCCATCTGCGTCCCTCCTTCCCCTACATCGTCGATAAGCTCACGTCTGTGACACCACCACCTCCACATCCCTCCCACCTCCACACTTCAGTCACATTTTTACTGACCATCCCCCATTTCATCCGCAGGCTGATGATGCAATCGCTTCCCCAATTTGAGCTTCCGCCGTGACCCGAGCCCGGCCCCCGCGCATCATCATCATCATCATCATCATCATCATCATCATCATCATCATCATCATCATCATCATCATCATCATCATCATCATCATCATCATCATCATCATCATCATCATCATCATCATCATCATCATCATCATCATCATCATCATCATCATCATCATCATCATCATCATCATCATCATCATCCAATCATCATCCAATCATCATCATCCATCCTCCCTTTCAGCTACCACAAGATCATGCGGCGGGTCATCATCATCATCAACCACGAAACCGCGAACACGTCCACCGTGACTTCTTCTCTCTGTCCCAACCACGACCCCCATCAGCAACAACAACAACAACATCATCATCATCACCATCATCATCAGCATCAATATCAACGTCAACATCCAATACCGCTCAATCCCGCTCTCAATCCGCTTCCTCTGCAGTGTATAATTCCTGGTACCAAGGCGCGAGTCACCGCCTTTTCATTTCTTGGGCACCGCGAATACACCGCAATATTTTTCCAATCAAGAGGAACAGGGCGGAAAAAGGAGCTGCGTGGTGATGTCCCCCTCCGGATTGTTCAACACCTGGTGCGAATTTGTCATTCCCTGGTGCCACCCTCGCAAAGACTGCAATAATATTAGGAACAGGGCGGAAATGAGAGCTGTGGGGGAAGGCGGGAGAGATGGGTCAGTCTGGACTCAGCCGCACGACGACCCAGCCACCGGATTCTGTCCTCATGAGGAGTGGACCGTTGATTCGGGGGAAAATGGCAGGGGCTGCATGGGACCGCCGCCCTCATGTCGAGAGAAATTTCTGACAAATCACTCCGCAGCAGCGGGAGGCTTTTCTCATGGTCACACGGTGTCCTGGCGGCTTGGGCTTGAACTTTGGAGGCGCCTGCTGTGGGGGTCGTCAGCAGGGCGGCTGCGGAGGCGGCTGCGCCTGTGGGGACCACGCCATCCGTCCTCATGAGAGATGAGCCGAGGTTGAGAGGTCATTCGGGGAAAATGGGCAGGGGCTGGCGCATGGGTCTGCCGCCTCAGACGGGCTCATCAGAAATCAGCTCAGCTGGTCGCCGTGTATTCGGGGAAAATGGGCAGGGGCTGGCGCATGGGCCGAGTCGTCTGGCCTCATGTCGAGAAAAATTCCTTCCCCCTCCCCCTCTCCCTCCCCCTCCTCCTCCTCCTCCTCCCCACCCTCCTCCTCCGGCCTCTCGGGCTCATCCTGGTCCGTCGGCTCCCGGATGGCCGCCATGCAGGGCTACCTGTGCCCCCTCGGGGTGCACTGCTGGGTGCTCTTCCTCTACCACCGCCGCTACGGGGTCTCCCTGCGGGGCAGCCCCCAGGGGCGCCGCAACGCGGTGGCGCTCTGGGTGACGGAGCCCAGGTGGGCCTGCTGGGCACTACAAATCACCCAGCAGGTGTCTGTACTCATCAGAAGTCGGCCGAGGCGAACCCGGCGGCCAGCTCGGGTTGCATCAGCCGGACTCGTCAGAAATCGGCCGAGGCGAACCCAGCGACCAGCTCGGGGGGGGAGCTCCCTGTGACGCATGGGTCGTAGACACACTCCCTCAGACGTCCTCATCAGAAATCAGCCGAGGCGAACCCAGCGACCAGCTCGGCGGGTGGTGCAATGAGCGGGCACTCGAGCGGCAGCCCCACGGAGTCCAGCAGCCGAACCAGGGTGGTCTGGATGTCCAGGCCTTCCCGCTCGGCGGTGGCCCGCAGGTCGCACTCGCGACGGGCGGCCAGGAGGGCGATCTGCCGGTTGCACCGACGCACGTCGTCGAGGGCCACGTAACACGGGAGGTCGTCGAGCTGTCAGCACCAGGTAAAGATCGTGATCAGTCTGGATCAGTATGGATCAGTATGGATCAGTATGGATCAGTATGGATCAGTATGGATCAGTATGGATCAGGATGAGTGGGGATGTGTATCAGTCTTGGGGTGTCTCGGGATGTCTCGTGTCTGGGGGTGTCTCAAGTGTATCGGGGTCTGTCTCGGGGTGTCTCGGTCTGTCTCGGGTGTCTCGGTCTGTCTCGGAGTGTCTCGGTCTGTCTCGGGGTGTCTCGGTCTGTCTCGGGTCTGTCTCGGGGTGTACGGTCTGTCTCGGGGTGTATCGGGTCTGTCTCGGGATCGGGATGTCTCGGCATATCGGCGTGTCTCGTGTCGGGTACACAGACCAGAGGCGGGATGCGATACTCCACTTTCGGCTGTCTGTCTAGCCTTGCTATGCCCCAGAGTCTCCTCTGCGGTGTCGATGGGATCCTGTCTCTGAGATCGGAAAGTTTTGTGTAATGGCTTTCCTCACCGTTTGTTTTTTCGAAAAAGGGCTGGGCTGGGCGGAAGCATACGGAGTTGACCTCCGTCACTGCACACAGCAGTGGGCGGAAGGATGCATCACAGGGAAAAATCGCAACGCGGTCAAAGACTGTTGTTGCACGACGAGAGGACACGAGAAGTCAAAAACAAGGAAGATGAAAAGGTCAACCACATCCACGGGGCCATCCATCGACAGACAACGGACCCGTCTGGAAGTTGTCGAGACGCAAACACAAGGACACGTCAATTGGGGGTGGGGTGGGGTGGAGGTGGGGGGGGGGGATGAAAGGAAAGGATGTGCCGAGCCAGAACAGGGTCATCGACGACGACCGGTGGGAAATGAAGACAATGTGGTGGTGAGGATGGGGGTGGAGGATGTTGTTGGAGGATGGAAAGGAAAACGATGTGGTGGAGGGGGAGGAGGAGCATATGAAGAAAGTGAGTGGCGGGGGGGAGGATAGACAGCTGAACGTGCGTTCGGCATGGGGTGAAAACACATGTTGGAAGGATCAGGGGGTGTGGAGGGAGTGGTTGATGGTGGTGGACATTATTCTGTGGGTTACGACACCTGAAGGGGGGTGGGGTGGGGTGGGGGGGGGGGGGCGGTCACCAATGAGGAAAACAACAGATGGGAGGGTGGGATGGGACGAGGTCATATCGGCCATGCAGGACATTCTGTTTCACCGCCTGGCCTTAGTCCCGGCCGCCGGAATGGACCGCTCGAACCCGGGTCGCGGGGTGGTGTGGTTGGGCGGGGTGTGATGCAGTACCCTGGTCGTTGAAGTACGAGGGCCCCGAAATGAGATGGCGATTCCTGAGCGGTCAGCCGTGTCCCGCTCAAAGGCGTTCCGCCGACCGCACCGCGAGGTGGAGTGATCTCAGGCTATAAAGACATGAGGTTGATGAGATGATGTGACGAGGATGATGTGCGCAGACATCCGGTCGTTTCCAGCCGTATTCATGCGAAGTGAGAGCAGGACCCTCAGGGAACCTTTCTATGAGGGAATGAACTTGGGAGGAACGACAGGTGATCAGATGTGACCTTGCACGGTCTGAAAGAGAACTGGATGCAATAAAGGCTTGGGTTCCACGAGTGCGAAGCATTTCATCCGGGTTTGGTGGAGGAGGCATCGGTTCTTGTGGCGGAGAGGCGCAGGAGATCGGGATGGTGGGCAACGGCTCGTCTCGGAGGTGCCGGTACTCGCCAGTTTGCCCTATCATCGGCGTTCCATCTGAACATCCAGTTCATCTCTTTCTTGATTGCGTCGCGTTGGCGGGCCATCTCGTGGCTCGTCATTTTGGTGCTGAATGAAATAGTCGACTCCGAAAGGTTCTCGAGATCGCTAGCAAAAAAGGTGTCTGCCCAATCCTTTTGCGCCGCAGCCTGCGAGATCGCTGCCCAGGCTGGCGGGGATGCGCAGCCGACCACCCCGACGAAAAGATACCAGCGCTGCCAAAGAGTTTGCATTTCGCTTTCTTGGCGCCCTTTTGATTTCCATTTCTCGTTGTGCAGTCAAGCGGGCGAGCGAATCCCGGAAAACTCTTGAGGACTTAGCCTCAAAATTCCTGACACTTTACGGCAATCAACATCCTTGATCTGAACACGGTTGCCACTCAGTGGATATTTTCGCCGGATCTATGATATCACCAACGTTCTTGAGGGAGTGGGAATGATTGAAAGCCGGAAAATCAAATCACCTGGACGTCTGCCCGGAACTATTTCTTCCTTGACATGATGATCATTCACCACCCCAGCCGTCCGGAAGTCAACCAGAGGGACCTGCCCCGCCGAACTCGAAGCCCTCCGAAATGAAGACGCGTCTGTCGCTTCCTCCCGGCTGCATCTCATTCATGTCGACTCCACCCCAGCGCACTCGACGTCCAGTTCCAGCAGGAACAGGCCGCCGTGGCGGATTTAGTTGGCTGGAAAACCTCTGGACATTGTTTCCTAACATGTCGACATTCCCCTCCCCTCCCCTTCCCTTCCTTCCCTTCCCCTTCCCTCCCCGCTAGTCATAATCACCAGGGATATTCGCAACCTCCGGACCATGCCCACAAGACCCTGATTGCAGTCAGGCCCGCCGAAACAACACTCGTGCTGAACCTGAAATGGTCTGCCTCACCACCACCACCACCACCTCCTCCTTGGCCTCCTCTCCCCACCACCACCCACCCACCACCCCACCACCACCACCACCACCACCACCACCACACACCACCACACACCACCACACCACCACACACCACACACCACCACCACCACCACCTCTCCTCCTCCTCCTCCTCCTCCTCCTCGTCTCCCCCCACAGAGAGCGAATTTTTGTTCATGCTCATTTCGCGTCTATTCCACCCCCTGTCGTCGACTCCCCCCCACACACAAACCCCCACCACCACCAGGCGAACATCCCCACGGAGCGCAAGTACAGCATCTTCCTGCAGTCCCGCAGGACGGACCCCATCCTTACATCTCGTCTCCCGCACGAGGACAACGCAGGTCAAGACAGCAACAGCAGCACCAGCACAGCAGGCGGCGGCGGTGGCGGGGTCCCTAGCACAGGAAATCCCGCCTCGGGCCCACCACAGCAGCAGTCCGGGTACCCGTCGATCCCCAGATGGGGATGGGAATGGGAATGGGAATGGGGATGGGGGCATGGGAGGCACAATGGACAGCAACAGCAACAGGCTATGATGGGCATGGGCGGTATGATGACGCCACAGCAGCAACAACAACAGCAACAGCAGCAAATGATGATGATGCCACCGCAGCAGCAGCAGCAACAACAACAGCAACAGCAGCAGCAACTGCAAATGGGCCCACCAACTCCCCAGCAACAGGCCATGATGATGGGAATGACCCCGGCAGCAGCAGCAACAACAACAACAGCAGCGGATGATGGGTTATCCCAATCAGTTTGATGGTGGTGATGCAACAGGCCAGCAGCAGCAGCAGCAGCAGCCATCCATTCCACCACCAACCAGCTCCACCACCGGCCACCGCCGGCCACGGCCACGGCCACCACCCTGCCTCCCCCTCAACACCAACTTCCGCTCTGCCCCCGCTTCCCTCCGCCCTGCCCCGGCTGGTGGACCAACTGTCGGCATACCCCCGCCTCCCCGTCCCCATGGCGGCTATCCCCAGGCGACTCAGACCCATGCGCTCATCCCGCCTCCACCGCCCGGCCTTGTGGGTCCCGCGGCTCCGGGGTTGGCGGTGCTTACCCTCTTTCACCTTCCCACCGGCTCCCCCCCCACCATCATCATCATGCGCCCCGACTGCCACGGCTAGCCACACCGCCCAGGCGCCCGCCAGCGGCTTGCGTTCGATGATGACGATGATGGAGGCGGTGGTGGCGAAGTGAGTGATGGCGAGGAGAGCGGCGAGGATGATGACGAGAGACGAATGGTGCGGTGCGTGCCGGGGCGGGGTGGACGGCGACGACAGGTCAGGCAGAGCTTCTCAGCGACTGGGAAGTGCGGATCCGTTGAAGGTGGGGCGGGGACAAGCGGACCAGGTAGAGCAATTCGACAAGCTTCTTTTTTTGGTTTCTTCTTCTTTTCTTCTCTCGTGCATTCGCATTCGATAGATTTTTCTGAGTTGTCATTCGGTCTTGTTTTCCCCTGCTCCCTCTCTCCTCTACCTTCTTTCAAAAAGCAAATGATTCATTTCAGTATCGCCGAGCTGAGCCGAATTTCCTTGGCCGCTGTTCCGCCTGGCCCTCGGCCGGGTGCTGGCGCCTCGAGCCACCGCTTGTCGGTGCCGTCGGCCGGGCCGCTCGGGTCCGCGTCTGGGGTTCGGTGGCTGGCCCGTCGGGGTCGGCGCCGTCCCAGGGCCCCGCTGCCTGTGCTCTTGGCCCCGCCTGCTGCGCCGCTGCCAGGTGCCGCCTTGGCCGCTGTTCCGCCGGTGCCTGGCCCTCGGCCGGTGCTGCTGCGCCTCGGGGCCACCGCTTGTCGGTGCCGTCGGCGGGCCGCTCGGGTCCGCGTCTGGGGGTTCGGTGGCTGGCCCGTCGGGGTCGGCGCCCGTCCCCGGGCCCCGCCTGTGCTCTTGGCCCTGCTGCGCCGCTGCCGGTGCCGCGGCCGCTGTTCCGCCGGTGCCTGGCCCTCGGCCGGGTGCTGGCGCTCGGGGGCCACCGCTTGTCGGTGCCGTCGGCCGGGCCGCTCGGGTCCGCGTCTGGGGGTTCGGTGGCTGGCCCGTCGGGGTCGGCGCCGTCCCCGGGGCCCCGCTGCCTGTGCTCTTGGCCCCGCCTGCTGCGCCGCTGCCGGGTGCCGCCTTGGCCGCTGTTCCGCCGGTGCCTGGCCCTCGGTGCTGGCGCCTGGGGGCCACCGCTTGTCGGTGCCGTCGGCCGGGCCGCTCGGGTCCGCGTCTGGGGGTTCGGTGGCTGGCCCGTCGGGGTCGGCGCCGTCCCCGGGGCCCCGCTGCCTGTGCTCTTGGCCTGCTGCGCTGCTGGTGCCGCCCCGCTGTTCCGCCGGTGCCTGGCCCTCGGCCGGGTGCTGGCGCCTCGGGGGCCGCCGCTTGTCGGTGCCGTCGCCGGGCCGCTCGGGTCCGCGTCTGGGGGTTCGGTGGCTGGCCCGTCGGGGTCGGCGCCGTCCCCGGGCCCCGCTGCCTGTGCTCTTGGCCCCGCCTGCTGCGCCGCTGCCGGGTGCCGCCTTGGCCGCTGTTCCGCCGGTGCCTGGCCCTCGGCCGGGTGCTGGCGCCTCGGGGGGCCACCGCTTGTCGGTGCCGTCGGCCGGGCCGCTCGGGTCCGCGTCTGGGGGTTCGGTGGCTGGCCCGTCGGGGTCGGCGCCGTCCCCGGGGCCCCGCTGCCTGTGCTCTTGGCCCCGCCTGCTGCCCGCTGCCGGGTGCCGCCTTGGCCGCTGTTCCGCCGGTGCCTGGCCCTCGGCCGGGTGCTGGCGCCTCGGGGGCCGCCGCTTGTCGGTGCCGTCGGCCGGGCCGCTCGGGTCCGCGTCTGGGGGTTCGGTGGCTGGCCCGTCGGGGTCGGCGCCGTCCCCGGGGCCCCGCTGCCTGTGGCCCCGCCTGCTGCGCCGCTGCCGGGTGCCGCCTTGGCCGCTGTTCCGCCGGTGCCTGGCCCTCGGCCGGGTGCTGGCGCCTCGGGGCCACCGCTTGTCGGTGCCGTCGGCCGGGCCGCTCGGGTCCGTCTGGGGTTCGGTGGCTGGCCCGTCGGGGTCGGCGCCGTCCCCGGGCCCCCGCTGCCTGTGCTCTTGGCCCCGCCTGCTGCCGCTGCCGGGTGCCTTGGCCGCTGTTCCGCCGGTGCCTGGCCCTCGGCCGGGTGCTGGCGCCTCGGGGGCCACCGCTTGTCGGTGCCGTCGGCCGGGCCGCTCGGGTCCGCGTCTGGGGTTCGGTGGCTGGCCCGTCGGGGTCGGCGCCGTCCCCGACCCCCTGCCTGTGCTCTTGGCCCCGCCTGCTGCGCCGCTGCCGGGTGCCGCCTTGGCCGCTGTTCCGCTGGTGCCTGGCCCTCGGCCGGGTGCTGGCGCCTCGGGGGCCACCGCTTGTCGGTGCCGTCGGCCGGGCCGCTCGGGTCCGCGTCTGGGGGTTCGGTGGCTGGCCCGTCGGGGTCGGCGCCGTCCCCGGGCCCCCGCTGCCTGTGCTCTTGGCCCCGCCTGCTGCGCCGCTGCCGGGTGCCGCCTTGGCCGCTGTTCCGCCGGTGCCTGGCCCTCGGCCGGGTGCTGGCGCCTCGGGGCCGCCGCTTGTCGGTGCCGTCGGCCGGGCCGCTCGGGTCCGCGTCTGGGGTTCGGTGGCTGGCCCGTCGGGGTCGGCGCCGTCCCCGGGACCCCCGCTGCCTGTGCTCTTGGCCCCGCCTGCTGCGCCGCATGCGATGCTGCCTGGCCTATCCGGGCCTGCCTTGCCTGCGCCCCGCCTCTGCATCTGCCGTCCGGGGTCAGGCTCCTGCCTGCCTGCGCCGCACCGTCTGGTGGCCGGGTGCCGGTGCCGCCTGGCCTTTTGCCGGTGCGCTTGCCAGAGAGCCGTGCTGTTTGCGGGTGGCCGCGTCCCGATGCCTCCGGGG
>JAPMOS010000227.1:0-46023 GCA_027972325.1 Paratrimastix pyriformis
TGATGATGATGATGATGATTGGATGATGATGATGATGATGATTGGATGATGATGATGATGATGATGATGATGATGATGATGATGATGATGATGATGATGATGATGATGATGATGATGGTGATGATGATTGTGATGATGATGATGGTGGTGGTGGTGGTGGGTGGTGGTGATGATGATGATGACGATGATTGGATGACGATGATTGGATGATGATGACTGGATGATGATGACTGGATGATGATGACTGGATGATGATGACTGGATGATGACTGGATGATGATGATGATCGGATGATGATGATGATGATGATGATGATGATGATGGTGATGATGATGATGATGATGATGATGATGATGATGATGATGATGATGATGATGATGATGATGATCGGATGATGATGATTGTGATGATGATTGTGATGGTGATTGTGATGGTGATTGTGATGATGATGATGATGATGGTGGTGGTGGTGGGTGGTGGTGATGATGATTGGATGATGATGGATGATGATGATGATATGATGATGATGATGATGATGGTGGTGGTGGTGGTGGTGATGATGATGATAAATGATGGTGATGGGGATGATGATGATGACGATGGTGGCTGATGGCCGGTGGTTGTTGGGGAGGAAAGTAGGAGGGTTTGGGGGCGGCAGACATTCGAGTCTTTGCCTTGGTCACCTTGGGGGTCGCTTGCCGGCCGTCTGGGGGCGAATCAGCGGGTGACGCGTGGGCAGGAGCGCCTCGTCTTGCGGAGCTGCCGACCGCACCACATGATGATGATGATGATGATGATGATGATGATGATGATGATGATGATGATGATGATGATGATGATGATGATGATGATGATAATGATGATGATGATGATGACCGCAACATTGATGGTGATGACACGCCCGAATCGGGGGAGAAGAGAGGCATACGAATGGATGGATGGATGGATGTGGATGGATGGATGGAGGTGGGTGGAGGGACGGTTGACGAATGAATGAAAAATGCGGAAGACATGGGGGGGCGTCGTGTGTCAGCCAGTGAGGGGTATGGACGACATGGGGGTGATGCATACGCCTGGGCGGGTATGACAGGCGGACCCTGGTCTGCGTCCTCAACCCGATCGAGTGGCTCCGGGGCGGGGGCAGCAGCAGCAGCAGCCGGAGTTGTTGGTTTGACGGCGTGAGACCCGACCACGGGGCCCCGAGATGGGGGCTGGCTGCCGGGCGCCGGGGGAGACGGTGTGGGCAGAGGGGCGGCAGCCTGGGGGCGGCTGGGGCGGGCTGGGCCTCCGGGCGACGGGCAGCCTGGGGGCCGGAGGGCCGCCGGGGCCGGGCAGCCGGCCGGGGGCAGGGGCAGGGGCGGCGGAGGGGCCGGGGCGGGGCCGGGGCGGGAGCGGGGCAGGAGCGGGAGCAGGGCGCGGGGGGCGGGGGAGGAGGGGTGGGGGGGGGCCGGGGCTGGGATGGCCGGGGGGGGGGGGCGGGCTTTGCTGGCTGCTGCTGGGGGCTGCTGGGCTGGCTGGGCCGTGGCGGCCGAGGGAGGCCCGTGGGAGGAGCGCGTCTGCTGGGCGCGAGCCTCATCGGCCGCGAACTTGGCCACCTGCTGGCGGGCGGCCTCGGTGGCCTGGGGGGGGATGGAGACCGCCGGAGAAGGTTGAATCAAAAGAATGCATGGGCACATCCCCCCATTAGCAGTGCACACGAGTGAGGGGCAGACCTGGGCATAGAATGGATGCGGATCAACGCCACTGTTGAGCGCCTTGGCAAAGGCCTGCAGCCACTCGTTGGTTCGTTCGGGTTCCAGGCCTTGCAAGAGCTTCCGAGGGTCGCAGGGAATTTGCTGCTTCAACATCAATCCCGGCAGGATCATCACTTTGGAAAGAAAAAGGAGCTTCAGGGACTTGTCCTGTGAGTTGCCACAATAATGCCAAGGGTTAGACGGATGATGGAAGCTCTTCGCTTGCCACAAACCGTTGACTTTCCACAGCCTTCTTCTTCGGGCGTCAGAAATTGTGGGGCGAAGCCCTTGGAACGCATAGAATTAAGAATCATATCGACACAATATCTGAATGGAGGCTTCTTCAGATAATCCGGTGTAAGCGGGGGTTTTTGAATGAGCGGCTGATAGGCAGCAATTGTCAGCGGGATCAGTTCCTCCAGAGACATGGTCCAAAATCAAATCCGAAGAGAAGAACGTGTTGGCCCGGGGGGTAATTTGCAGGAGCCGGAAGAAAACTTGCAGGTGTCTCCAGCGTCTGAGCAAGACACTGTCTTCCAAACCACACTGATTTGAAAACATATTTCTGGCAGGACGACATCTACTGCAATGCCCATCTTGCAAACACACTAGCGCAAGATACACTTGGACGAAACGAGGCAATCTTCTTGGGAAGGGAACACACCGCAGCGGATCGAAAGCACTCCTCCACAGAGACCTTACATACAGCAAGTGGCTTGGTGCGAGGAGTGGCGCCACATGCCCGAGAGGAAGGGCACCAAGGTGGGGTTGGGGGGGGAGGGGGGAGGAGGGGGGGGAGGAGGAGGGGGAGGAGGAGGAGGGGGGGAGGAGGAGGAGGGGGGGAGGGAGGGGGGAGGGAGGAGGCATGAAACTCGGCTAGTTCAAAGAAACATGAAAGAACCACGGGAGGGAATTGGTTCGGGGCGTCTGAACAGGGCAACACGTGGCCACCGAGAATCATCATCCAATCATCCAATCATCCAATCATCCAAGAATCATCGTCATCCCTTGGGGCATGCAGGGCCGTCGGCTGGGCGGGGGCGGGTTGCGAGGTCAGGCGGCGGCACCTGACGCTTGGCCCAGGGCTGGAGAGAGGATGGCTGATCACGCTTGATCTTCCATCGGACGAGGCTCCGCTCACAAGAGACTGAACATGAAGGGGCATGACGAGCAATGAAAAGCCCGTTTTTGACAGGGGGGGGGGGACCACCCCGTCGTCGTGGACCGAGAAACACCGGAGTCCGAGCGGGTGGCAAGACGTCGGGACCGCCTCGACAGGAAAAGATCTGTGCATGCAAGTGTATGCGATTTCGAGAGGATATCGACGCCGCGTTCAGGGACCCTTCCTGTCGGCAGGCGAATTAGGAGTTGCTCCGAGTGGCGGCGAGGAGTTAGGCTTCGAAACGAGCACTGCCAGAGGATGACTCGTTGAACGATCTGAGATTCCTAGATCATTTCGGAGGACACATCATCTGCCCTCCTCCCTCAATCTACCCTCTTACCCCCCCCCCCCCGCATGATTCTGTCCCCACAGGATAATTGATTCAGGATGTCTCGGGCTCTGCCCGAAGTCCTTTATGGTCCAGGATAAAAAAAAACCCGGCTGATAATGATATCCTAATTTGATTCCTTCCCCTCAATGCGGCGCAGCGGCGGCAGCAGCAGCAGCTTCGGCTGCTTTCCTGGCCTGCTTTTGGCGCATGATCTCGGCGTCACTAGTGTACAAGGCTTTGTCTCAGCAAAAGGTGTCTCAAAAACGAACCGTTCTTTGGCAACAACAATAGGAGTGTCGTCCTTCTTGCCCTTGGACATTTCGGCCACCTTCTTTTGAGTCCGAGCACGATTCTGCTCACGCTGGTTGCCACCTAGCGGAAGATCGAGACGATCAAGAAAAAAGGCGTCACAGACGCGTCATTTTCGTGAAGAAGGGATCGAATGATGGGAATTCAACCCAGGCATTGACAATTTTATCTCCTACTTTTGCAGTCTTCGGAGGTTGGTAGGGGTATGAGGAGGCAGATCTTGGTGAGTGAGTCGAGAATCTTTTTGAACCCCTCCGCTTTCCTGCCAGCGATCCACTCCTCGAATCAATGGTTGGATCAACGATTTTTCGGGAGAAGAAATAAATCAGTTTGTTCGGGGGGGGGGGGGAGCGACCTGAGGAGGGGATGGAACAAGAGCGTGGATGAGGAGGTGATGGGGATGAGGATCAGGGGGAGAGAGGGAGAGAGTAGGGATGACAAAAATACTGTCGTCCCGGCCGCCGACCCCGACACAGGGTCGCATCGTTCTGGTGGGTCAGACTCCCCCTACATTCACGCATGGGGTGGCCCGATACTGTCTACTTGCCCCCACCTGGCTTGCGTCGCTTGGCGAGCACCTCCTGGCGCTTCTTGGTGGCCTTGGGCATCTTGCCCGTCCGCTTCTCGGCCTTGATCTCCCGCACAAGCCGCTTGCGCTCCTGATGGGGGGGGGGGGGGGGGGACAGGGGTCATGTTTGGGCAAGTGTGCGATTCTGGGCAGGCGTGTGGTGCGTCGATTGGTCGGCATGATGCAAAAGCAAGGGTGTGTGTGTGTGTGTGGGGGGAGCAGAGAGGTCGAAGCAGCGTGCGCGTCATTGGCAGATGGTGGACGTTCGCGTGCGGTGTGTGGAGTAAAGAGCGGTGTGTGGAGTAAAGAGCGGTGTGTGGAGTAAAGAGCGGTGTGTGGAGTAAAGAGCGGTGTGTGATGTCCAGAAGCAAAAGGTAGATGACGATGCTGTGGGCGAGGTGGCGAGGCTGGAAGGCTGGGGTGGGGCGGATGGACGGACCGCCTTGAGGGCCGGGTCCTCCTTCTGTCCCTTCTGTCGGCCCATGAGTTCCTGCAGGCGCTCCTTCTTCTCCTCGAGGCTCATCTGGGCCCCCTGGCCGCCCTCCTCCCCGTCATCTTCGCCATCATCCTCGCCGTCATCCTCTTCGTCCTCCTCGTCTTCGTCGTCGTCGTCGTCGTCGTCATCATCATCATCTGCAGGGGTGATGCTGACAGGGATGCTGACGGTGGATGGTGCCGGGGTACCAGCGGCCGGCGCGGGGGATGAGGCAGGGAGGGTGATGACCGTGGTGGAGGGGGTGGAGGTTGCCGGGGCGGCGAGGGCAGGGGAGGCCCGAGGGCCGCGGGATGGGGGCGGCATCACTTTGCTCTTGGGCGGGGCCTTGGCGGCCGACTTGGCGGGGGGTGGCGGTGGTGGGGGAAGACTGGGATGGATGGAGGCCCGGGTGGTGGCTGCGGGAGGAGGAGGAGGAGGAGGGGGGGTCCAGAATGATGAAGTTGCGATTGAAAAACCACCACAGGACTTCTCGCCACACTGTCACCCACCTCAGAGGCACACCCACACGGAGAGACACCTCGGAATCTTGCCGAGCCCCACCTTTCCCCCTGCACAGAGGGCGACGGACCCGTGACGCCGGTGACACCCGTGGCGGCGGAGGTCACACTGCAGGCATCGTCCTCGGCGCGCTTCTGCTGCTCCGCCACGGCGGCGCTGAGCCCCGTGACGACACTGTAGTAGATCTGGGGGGGCACGAGGGCAGCACAAGGGGGAAGAGTGATGGTTAGGCACGGGGGGCACGAAGGCAGCAAGGGGAAGAGTGGGGGTCAGAGGAGGCCGACAGGTGGACGCGGAGGCGCGGACGGAGGATCGGGGAGACCACTGATGAGAACGGCACTGAAAGGGGGACGGGGACAAGGCAGCCGCCATCCAATCATCATCGCCAACAACATCAACAAGACCATCCAATCACCATCATCCAGTCATCTTCCAGTCATCATCCAGTCATCATCATCATCATACACGTCGCGAAAACGGACAGACCTGCTCGGGCACGGCGCCTTTGTTGCGGGCCAGGGCCAATGTATCCTCCTCGAAGCGATCCACCTGCCCCGGTGGGAAACAGAGACAAAGGGTGTGAGCAGAGGGCGGACGCTGGCTGCGTGTGGAACAACCCGCATAGGGTCTCTCAAACGAGGCAGAGCATGGGCCCGTCCGTGGCGAACAAGAATCATAGCAATCATTAGGACGCGGCAAAATTCATCAAAAATACAGACACGCATTCAAAAGTGAGGCAAGGCGTTCACATCTGTTGAGCAGAAGCAGAAGGAAGAAGTGTGTCGTGTAAAGAAGGAACGAAGTAACGGGAAAATAAAACAAAAACCAGAGAGGTAGAAGAGACAGCACGAATGTCACTGCACCTGGGTGTGTGTGTGTGTGTGTGTGTGGGGGTGAGACCTCGTGCAGGGTGTGGGGGATGTAGGCCTGAGCGAAGACCGCATCCTCTTGGAGCTGGCTGATGTCCCGAACGGAGGACATGGCGTCAAGCTGCGCGCAGGGACGGTGAGAAGGAACGGGGGGGGGGGGGGGGTGAGACTCAAAGGATGAAGTTGATGCAAGAGCAAAAAAGGCGAGGGCCAAAGAAGGCGGTGCGTGGGAAACGAGGTTTTCTGGGGGTTCGAAAAAACTTTCCGAGTTGGATGATGATGATCGGATGATGATGATGACTGGATGATGATGATGACTGGATGATGATGATGACTGGATGATGATGATGACTGGATGATGATGATGACTGGATGATGATGATGACTGGATGATGATGATGATCGGATGATGATGAGGACTGACTCACACAATAGGCGATGTTAGTGTGGGCGGCGGACCTGGGCGATGCGCGCCTCCAGCTTGTCGGGGGTGATAGACGAGTCCACAACAAAGTCGAACAGCTCGCGGGTCGTCAGAACACGGACCCGGTTGGTCCTTTGGAGGCGAGTGGGTGGGTGGGATGAATATGAGCACGTTTCCCTGCGTGGGCCTTTGGGGGATGGGGAGATGGGAAATGTCAAAGTGGACAAACGGGAACGATGGGGGTGGAGGAGCCACGGACTTGAAGAAGCTGTTGAGGTGCTCGCAGTCCATGCGGAGGAAGTTGAGCGAGTGGGGGTGGTCGTGCTCGACCGACTGGCTGACATCGATGATCCACGGGTGGCCCTCGAAGAACCTGCGCCACATCACCAACACCAACACCAACACCAACACCGACACCGACACCGACACCAACACCAACACCGACAGGCAACAGCAACAGCAACAGCAACAGCAACAACAACAGCAACATCACAACCACACCACCAGCAACCACGCCCGCCCCGCGCCGGAAAGCAAAAAAGCCACGATGAGTCAACCAGAGGGGGAACCAAGGCGAAAAAGGGAGCCGGCCATCACAGCAGGGGTGGACCGACAGACAGGATGTTGTATTCCGAGAGATCGCCATGGACCAGGTGACACTGGTGGTACATGATGTGCATGTACCGCACCAGCTCAAAGTAGCACTGGCGGATGTGGACGTCGTCCGTGCTCATCTTCTGGAAGGCGTCCTTCAACTTGTGGGCGGCCCTAGGGTGTGGGGGCGGTCGGTGAAGAAGAAAAGATGGCGAGTCAAGGGAAATGGGGTGCGATCTGGGGCAAGAGGAGGGGACCCCGGTAAGAAGAGGAGGGCAAGAGGAGGAGGAGGGGGAGGGGAAGGAGGAGGAGGAGGAGGAGGAGGAGGAGGAGGAGGTGGGGGGGGGGGGGGCGATACGGGACAAGACGAGGGGGGGGGGCGCGATACAGGGCAAGAAGAGGGATACGGGAAAGAGGAGGGGACGAGGCGATGGCATGATGTGACGGACCAGCCGTCCTTGCCGATGAAATCCATGACGAGCACATGCTGCCGCACGGCGATCGGAGCGGGCGATGGGATGCCTGCAGAATGGATTCTGAGCATCAACCCGCAAACACATCGAATGAGCCGACTGCCTTCCCACCCATCCACCCACCCCGCCGAACATGGAGGCCGGAGTCATGGGGGAGGAACGGGCCTGCTCAGATTGCGAAACTCCTTCTCTGCCCACATGCGAACCATCTTACGTGGGTTGGATTTGCAATAACCCTTCCGCAGGCGGAAGTCACCCGACATATAGCGGTCACGATCCCTGAAAGAGAATGGAGAGTGAGCGGATGACACCTCCCGGGGGTCGGGCAGACTTGAAGACCAGGATCGATGTCTTGTAGATCTTGATGGCGCGCTCTTCCCCAGCGTGCGTTCGGCCGTGGTACACGTTCGCCTATGGCCCAGGGATGACGCCGCAGTGAAAAGAAGTGATCCGGACCTCTTTGCCCGTGCTGATGCACCCGTAAATTTCGTCAAAGTAGCCTTTCTTCAACAGTTTGGCCAGGATCAAGCGTGTCCTGTGATCCAACACCTAGAATGACAAACCGGGACAGTGAGGAACACGACTCGGAAAGCACCAGACAAGTTCGGTGGTGGCTCGATCGGCACGATCCTTGTCATGAGTCCGTTCTTCGGCGATCTTTTGTTCACTCAGCTCGAAACCGCGAGCAACTTGTGTAGGAAGAGTGCTGACGATGTGTTCGGCGCGATGAGAGATCGAAAAATCTGGGCAGTATTGATCGATCACGATTCAGTTAGAACAGTCTCGACGACAAACCGAATTTTTTGATTTTCGACTCTGCAACACCGAGATCCAGATCTGAGTCCGACTCGTCTCCGTCGCGGTCCCTCGCATCAGCCTCTTCTTCGGCCGCCGCATCAGCTTGCGCCACCAGGGCCTCGCGAATCTCTCTTCGGAGCTGTTCCTCGAAGACCTCTGCTGTGCTCTCCTGTCCAGGCTCATCCCGGTGCAAAACTTCGTCGTCGGGGACCGGGGATTGCTGGCCGCCCTCCTGTTCCTGCTTCGCTTGCTCCATTGCCGAGGTCCAAGCACCAAGAACCGGAAAAGGGAAAAGCACGCACCTGGTGCGGCCGTAATTTGGACCTTTCCATGGACCAATCTTTATGTAACCACGAAGAAACCTACCGAGGACTGTGTTTGCTTTGTGGCGTCGATGTGAGAGCGCTCGGCCTCAAGTCGGTCAATGTCACGCCTGCCCACATGGGGGTACGATTTTCTCCGGAGGTCTGCGCGGTTCCTATTTTTTTGGGCAACGCGGTTCTTTGTGTTTTAGGCTGCCAAAAGGCAAAGTGGCGAGCATATCCACCGATTGCTCGAGGAAAAGAAGCTGGTCCTCATTCTCGATTTGGACCACACCCTTCTCCATGCCACAATGGATCGTGCTGCCGCTGAGGCCAAATTGCCCATTCTCCACAATATTCCCCTCCCGCCCAATCCCGAAGCCTCCCCTCTCCTCAATCTCCAGGACGTGTTCCACTTCCGACTGAAGAGGCACGAGTCCTATTTTGTCAAGCTCCGGTCTGAAGTTTGAGGTTTCTTGTTCCAGGCCTCATCTTTTCCCATGTGCGCAGCCCTGGCCTCTTCACCTTTCTGAAGAAGGCACAGTCTCTCTTCGAACTCTACGTCTACACAGCCGGGACCCAGGACTACGCACATGAGGTTCGTGGGTTTAGCTTCTTCGTGCACCTCCTTCTCACCACTCATGAACGTTTCAGATTGCGCGGATCCTGGATCCAAATCGCCACTACTTCAGCCAAATCTACACGCGCTCCGACCACGGGGACGGGGCCGTCAAGGCGATTGCGGACGTGTTTCCCGTGTCGGGTGAAATGGCTCTGATTGTCGATGACCGCATGAATGCCTGGGCCGGAAATCCGCCGATCGTACGGATTGAGCCGTACGTTTTCTTTGACCAAGCCTGCGATGCCCAGAATATCAAGCAAACCTTCTTCCGGCCGCCCGAATTGCGCCAGAAGCGGCCACACCCTAAGACCGGGTCTCCCCACTCGGCTCCTGCGCCCCCTCCTCCTCCACCTCCTGCCCTGGTTGCTCCGGCTCCTGCCGAGACACAAGAGCCAGCAAAGAGCACAAGCGCCCCAGTCACCCCCGAAGAAGCCGCTCCCATGGCGCAAACCGCAAAAAAGGCCCGCCGCAGCGAGGAACCGGATCCTTTTGCCTTCCTGGGGGGCATGGATTTCGCGGCCATTCCGCGCTTCTCCAAAGTGCCCCCGCCTGCAGAAAGTCGGTCAACAGTTCCGGCTTCGACCACCGTCACTGCAACGGCCACACCCACACCCGCGACATCGAGCTCAACTCCCACCACCGCCATCACCGCGAGCTCTTCCACATCCGCATCAACTGTCACCGCAACCCCCGTTGAGTCTGGCACCGCCACCCTGGCCAGCGTTTCCATCAGCACAAGCTCCATCACCACTACAACCACTACTACAACCACTACTACAACCATCCCGACCCCCTCTGCGGTCCCACCAAGTCCTGGCCTTGACAACACACCATTGACTCCGGATGTTTCTCTGATGACACCAGAACGGCCCATGACCCCCTTGACTCCATATACATGCCCTCCCACGCCCGAGCACGAAGGATTGTTGCTTCTTGGCGGAGCTCCCATGAGCAAAGACGATCTGGAGACCGGCCTTGATGACGTGTGGAATATTCTGACCCGGGTCCACGGGGAGTTCTACCAACCCAGGACACCACAGGTCTGGCGGAGTTGTACCCACATTGGCTTCAATTCACCGTGCCTTCTAGAACCCCAAGACGCCGTCCCTCAACACCATCATCGACGAGATGCGGACGTCCACCTTGACGGGGGCCACATTGCTCTTCACAGGAGTCATCCCCCTGGGCACCGATCCTCACAACTCTGCCATGTGGCAAGATGCCGAAAATTTCGGGGCTCGGTGTGTGGTCCGTGTCGACTCGTCCACTGGGGGATCCTGATATCATTTTGTTTCCGCATCGTAGACAAATGTCGGCCCCGAGATGACCCATTTGATCTGTCAGCGTGGCGGAACGGAGAAGTTCCGCGAGGCTCTCGAGTTGCCCGCGTCTCCTCATATCAGGCCAGTTTCACACGACGGCAATCCAGAGCGGGCCATGCTCACATCAGGTTGGTTGTGTGTTTGTTCGGTCGTTCCACACCTCACTCTCTCTTCTCCAGAGGTATTGGCGGTCCATCTGGAGTGGCTCATCCGGTGCTTCCAGACGTGGACCTGGGTTTCCGAGGAACCCTTCCTCCTCGGGGGCAATTACCCCCCACTTCCACCCCCCGACGCGCCCCGCTTCACACCCACGCCTCCGCAGCGCCCAAAAATCCAACTTCCCGCCAGTCTCGCGCAACCGAGCGGCGAGGGTCCTGCTGCCACCGCCGGACGCCGCCCACCGAGCGAGCCGATCGCGCAGGAGCCCTTGGATGACCGCTTGATGGGCATCATGCACGAGCTGGACCGCTGCAGACGGAATGAGCAGAAACAAGCCAAACTTCGTCGGGTCATCGAAAGCGAGGAGCCCGAGCCGCAGCATCGGACCCCTGCCGAGGCCCAGGCCGACCGCGAGTCACAGAACCCGGCTGTTCAACTCGCCGACATGCTGGCGGGCGCCACACCCAGCAGTGCATCTACAGAGCGCCGTGCGTCGGACGTCGCCAAGATGGTTTCCGACCGACTGACCCCAGGCAAGGGCGAGGACCCAATGGCCCTCTTGGCGGCTTTGGAAGCCGCAGAAGAAGCCTTCCAGACCCGTGAGCGGGCCGTCGCCGCGACCGATGTCCTCCTGCAACAGATCAAAAAGCCCAGACCACGTTTGGAGATGCCTGCCGACCGGACCCGCGAGCGGGCGAATATGACCCCCGGCATGGAGTTGGCTGCCGGGGTTCGAACTGATCCGATTCAGCACAAACCCAAGTCACGCCACCCTGATCTTGACCAAGACGAGCAGGACGACCAGGACGAGGAACGCGCCACGCCGGCGGCCGGTGATGCGACGAAGGATCTTGTCGAGGACGAGGCGGCTCCGGCCGAAGGAGGCGAGGACGACCCCGACGACCGGAGCCAGCTGGAAGACGAGTTCGAGGAGGAACAGGAGGAAGCCGATGTTGCCGCCCCCGAGGAAGGTGTCACCCCACCTCCCGTGCGCCATCGCTCCGCCGCCCCGCCCCCACCTGCCGATTTGCAGGTGCTCGGAGCTGAAGCAGAGCCCCTTCCAGCCGACGAGGAGGAGAGCGACGAAGTTGAGGAGGTGGAGCCCCCCAACGCGCCGATCGAACTCGAACGCGTCCCACCCCCCGCCCAGGCGGTGGCCCCACAACAGCCGCCACTCCCAGAGGAGCCTGCGGAGGACATGGACGATATTTTGTAAAGAAACTCGACTTTTTTTTGTGGATACCCTGTGCATCTTCGCAGCGAGATTATGACCTGAGGGCAGGAGTGCTCTCGATGTCTCCGGGCGACTGCGGGTCTGGGGTCTCTGAGGTCTGTGGTGGTGGCGGCCTCACAACCTCCTCCGGGACAGCGGCGGGTGGTGCTGCTGCCACGTCGGTGGACCGTGTCGTATTGAGGCCCTCCAAGAGGGCACAGGCCTGGCACAGGGCCTGCGAGGTGATGTACCCGCATCGCTGGCACTTCCCTGCGTTGGGGGGCAGGGAGAGTAAGGCGCAAAGAGGGGGAATGTCGACAGACGTTGCTTGGGCTGTTCGCGCTTGATCTGGTCGGCAAGCTGAAGACGCTCACCCGCGTGGATGATGTCTGTCAACGGCAAAGAGAGTGGAGTTCAGAGGGGGTGATGGAGGATGGAGCAGCGAGAGACACCGACCGGCCACAGCAGAGGGAAGAACGGCATGCAGCCGGTTGAGGAAGGTGCGCGCGTAACCCCGGTATGCCTCCTCGGCATACGTGCAGGGGGTACTGAAGTAGAGCAGCTTCTTGAAGTGCGCGTACCTGCAGGGATCAAGAAGGACGGAAGAAAAGGAGGATATATGACACAAGGAGTCATACGCCCACCCGTTACCATCATCCAATCATCATCATCTGATCATCATCATCTGATCATCCAAATCATCATCCAATCATCATCCTCCAGTCATCACCCTCCAGTCATCATCACCCAGTCATCATCACCCAGTCATCATCATCCAAGCATCATCACCCAGTCATCATCACCCAGTCATCATCACCCAGTCATCATCACCCAATCATCATCACCCAATCATCATCACCCAATCATCATCACCCAATCATCATCACCCAATCATCATCACCCAATCATCATCACCCAATCATCATCACCCAATCATCATCACCCAGTCATCAATCATGACGTATCTTACGCCACATACCCCCCATCAACGCCCCAGCTTGGTACGGACATGACAACCTCCTTCTGGTAGACGTACTTGAGGGGCTTCACCCGGGTAACAGTCCCGCTCTCGGGGCCACCCGTGGTCATATCCGTGCAGCGCTCCATACGGCCGATATCACCTCGGCAAACTAGTGCGCCGATTCAGAAGGAAAGAAGTAACGGAAGCAGAGGTAGAAGAGACGGCACGAATGTGGTGTGATGAGTGATTCGGTGGTGGTTCGGCAGACCATTCATCAGCACCGTCTCGGCGTAGTCATCGGCGTTGTGCCCCATGGCCAGCTGTCACGCCGCGAACGACACCAAAAAAGTGTGTGTGTGAGGGCGTGTCTGAGGGTGGTGATGGTTATTTCCGATTCTGTGTCCAATTTCCATTTCTGAGTGCGTCCCAGCCGTGTCAAAAATGGCATTTGATGGAATCGAGGGACAGACCTTGGTCGCGTTGATTCGCTGCGCCCCGACATCGAGCGCCTTCCTTCGGAGGACCCCACAGTAAGTGCCTGTGTAACCCCGGGGGCAATGAAGGTGCAGACTGAGCACAAGGTTCAGACAATTATTTTTCTTCCCGATTGCTTGGTGAATCTCGTTCATTGTCCAGCCGAAGAGCTCCTTGTAGGCGACGACCGTGAGCGGCAATTCGTAGGTCCGGGCATTGGCATATACGGTCTACCACACAGGATTTTCTGGAATATGGTCCGTGGTCCCAACAAACCTCGAGAGAGTTATCGCGGTACCCAGAGATGCCCTCATCAGCCGAGAGCAAATGGAGTTGGATGCCGTATTGATGTCGTGCATTCAGAGTGTGGAGAACATGGAGGAGCACCGTGGAATCTGGGGGCTAGTGGTATCGAAGAATATACGGCGGCAGACCCTTTCCTCCAGATACGCCAACCGCAACCAAGTCACCGGGAGTGAAGACATGATTTTCCACGATTCCGAGATGGACGTCTTCCTCAAACTCCGTGCAAAAGCAATCCTTGCATAAGATACGATCTGTCCTTGGGCGCTTGATCGCAATCTGGCGGGAACCACAACGAGCGCACCGCATTTTGCCTGCAAATTGTTTGATAAACCTGGGGCAGAGGGAACAAAATCTGATGAGGTGGATTTTTGCGCTTGTCCTGGCTCTCGCCTTCCGGACAGGCACCGCCGCGTCCTGTTCTTCTTGGATCACTTCCGGGGACCAGAAATATCTTCTGGCACGCCAGCCGGATGTCCCCTTTCAAAGCAGCAATTCATCCTCCCCTTGCACCGACCCCACCCGCTGCATTTTCATCGACGATTCTGTGCTCTTTCAGGAGATCGATGGCTTTGGCGCCGCGATGACTGAAAGCAGTGCCTATGTTTTGAAGCAATTACCGAGTGATTTGTACGAACGAGCAATGAAGGATCTTTTCGATCGGGATCAGGGTATTGGCGTTAGGTTCGACTTTTTTTTCTGATTTTTTCCTGATTTTTGGATGTGACACGATGCTTTTTTTCCCCCCCACCTAGTTTCGTCCGGATCCCCATGGGTACCTGCGACTTTGCCCTCGACTCCACCACCTATGACGACACGAAGGACGACTACTCCTTGGCGCATTTCTCGGTCAACCGGGACATGCGGTATCTGATTCCCGTTCTCCAGCACGCACAGGAGATTCGGCGTGGTTATGTCCCCCCGGGGGGAGCCCTCCGGCCCCTGTACTTTATGGGCACACCCTGGTCTCCGCCCACGTGGTCTGTATGGGTTGTTGGGGATGTGATTGAGATATCCTGCCTCGCCGATAACTCACGAGGATCCAGGCTCACATTCCGCCCCCCCCCCCCCCCCCACACACACACACACACACGTCGACTCCTCCCCAGGTTGAAGACGAGCAAGGCGATTGGCTATGGGACGCTGCTCCCCACTGTTCAGGTCCGTCCAGTGACATATCATGTCCATTCAACCATTCATTTTTTTTTTGTTGCAACTCCAACCCACGGGGCGTGATTCTCCTCCCCCCAGGCTCGCACCACGCTGGCCAACTATTTTGTTCGGTTCATCCAGGCCTATGCCAACGTCGGGCTTCCCATCTATGCCGTCACCATCCAGAACGAGCCCCTCTTTGAGCCCCGGGGTTATGGGGGTCTGGCATCATCATCATCATCATCATCATCATCATCATCATCATCATCATCATCATCATCATCATCATCATCATCATCATCATCATCATCATCATCATCATCCTCATCCTCATCCTCATCCTCATCCTCATCATCATCATCATCATCATCCAATCATCATCATCATCATCATCATCAGCATCATCATCATCATCATCATCATCATCCATCATCCAATCATCCAATCATCATCATCATCATCATCATCATGAATGATGATGAATGATGATGAATGATGATGAATGATGATGAATGATGATGATGATGATGCATCATTCATCATCATTCATCGAGCCCCGTGGTATGGGGGTCTGTTTTTGGATGATGCGATCTCCTTTTCGATGTTTCACCTTTTTTTTCTTCATCCCAGGGATGCACCTGGATGCGAGCCAGGAGGTGGACATTGCCATTGAGATGAACCGCGCCTTCCAACAGGCCGGCCTGGACACCAAGATCACTGTCCGTGAATCCCATCGCCAGACCATTCGTATCGGAGCTTTTCGTGGTCCCGGGCTCGCTCCAGACATTCGTTCGGGACAGAATACATGACGCCAGATACGGAACGACACTGACACATACACTCGACACACTCGACACACTCGACACACTTGACACACTCGACACACTCGACACACTCGACACACTCGACACACTCGACACACTCGATACACTCGACACACTCGACACACTCGACACGTATGACACACATGACACACATGACACACATGACACATGACACATGACATACATGACGACACACGACACACACGACGACACACGACGACACACGACACACACGACGACACACATGACACAGGACACACATGACACACACATGACACACACACACATGACACACACACATGACACACATGACACACATGACACACACACATGACACACACACATGACACACAGGACACACATGACACGCAAGACACACATGACACACATGACACACATGACACACACAGGACACACACACGACATAAAACGTACACATATCGCCCCCAACCCACACGCACGACACACAGGTCTACGACCACAACTGGGACAATGCCAGCTACCCGCTGCACATTCTGCAGAACGCCGCTGCCCGGAACGCCATTGCCGGCACGGCATGGTCTGTCTCTCGTGCCACCCCTGGTGGCTAGACCCCCTGGTGGCTCCCTCCTCTGGTGGCTCCCTCCCCCCTGGTGCCATCCCCCCCTGGTGCCACCCCACCATGGTGGTTCTTCCACTTGTGGTTATCCCCTGGTGGCTCCTCCCCCTGGTGGCTACCACCCCCTGGTGGCTCCTCCCCCTGGTGGCTCCTCCCCCCTGGCCATGGTGGCTCCCACCCCCTCGTGGCTCCCACCCCCATCCGTCCCTTGGTGTCCTCACACCTCAGACCCGTCTTCCCACCCACCGCAGGCACTGCTACGCAGGCGACGTGGCGGTCCAAATCCCGGTGCACGACGCATACCCCGAGAAGGAAACCTACCTGACGGAGTGCAGCGGGGGCGCGTGGGCTCCGGATTTTGATGGAAACCTGCTTTGGGATACGACTGTGCTGATCATTGGCGGGATGCGTGGCTGGTCACGGGCCGTCCTGAAGTGGTCCGTCCGCGCGTGGAAATCAATCAATCATCATCCAATTCATCATCATCATCCAATCATCATCCAATCATCATCCAATTCATCATCCAATTCATCATCCAATCATCATCCAATCATCAGCGTCAGCATCAGCATCATCATCAGTATCAGCATCAGCATTAGCATCAGCATTAGCATTAGCATCAGCATCAGCATCAGCAGCATCAGCAGCATCATCCAATATCATTCAATCATCATCATCGTCAGCGTCAGCATCAGCATCAGCATCAGCATCAGCATCAGCATCAGCATCAGCATCAGCATCAGCATCAGCATCAGC
Source organism: Paratrimastix pyriformis (assembly GCA_027972325.1). NCBI lineage: Eukaryota > Preaxostyla > Paratrimastigidae > Paratrimastix > Paratrimastix pyriformis. The sequence continues at coordinate 16,942 of JAPMOS010000227.1, forward strand.
ATCAGCATCAGCATCAGCATCAGCATCAGCATCAGCATCAGCATCAGCATCAGCATCAGCATCAGCATCAGCAGCAGCATCATCCAATATCATTCAATCATCATCATCGTCAGCATCAGCATCAGCAGCATCAGCATCAGCATCAGCATCAGCATCAGCATCAGCATCAGCATCAGCATCAGCATCAGCAGCATCATCAGCATCAACATCCAGTCATCATCATCATCATCATCGCCATCCGCCTCTCCCCGCAGGAACCTGGTTTTGGACCAGAAGGACGGTCCCACCCACGGCGGCTGCCTCAACTGCCGCGGCTTCCTGACGGCCGATCTCAGCGCCAAGCCGCCGACCCTCCGTCGGGAGAGTGAGTGGTATGTCTTTGGCCACGTGGCCAAGTTTGTCGAGTCGGGCGCGCGCCGTGCCGAGAGCCGGTTTGCCGCAGACCAGCCACAGCCTGATGTCGGGGCGCTGCAACATGTGGCGTTTGTCAACCCGCGCGAGGGGACGGCCGTGCTGGTGGTAGCCAACCCTGGGAAGAATGATGTCTGTGTGGGTTTATGTTTGTCTGTTGTGTGGGTGGGTGGGGGGGGGGGGGGGGGGTGTGGGGAAGTAGGTGGGGGAAGGGAGATATCCACTTTGCCAGAAACGTTTTTCAAATGAATTTCATGCGGATCTCACCAAAGGGTTGCATATTCCTCCTCCTCATTCTCAGACACCCCGTCTTTGGTCATCTTTTCGGGTGGGTGATTGCGCTTGTGTCTTTGTGGGGGATGTCTGGGTGCGCATTGCTTCCATTCGCGGACTCTTGCTGATGATGTTGACGATGATGTTGATGATGACGATTGGATGATGACGATTGGATGATGACGATTGGATGATAACGATTGGATGATGAATTGGATGATGACGATTGGATGATGACGATTGGATGATGATGTTGTTGTTGTTGATGATGTTGATGTTGACGATGATGATGGTGTTGATGTTGTTGATGATGTTGATGTTGATAATGTTGTTGTTGATGTTGTTGTTGATGTTGTTGTTGGTTGTTGTTGTTGGTTGTTGGTTGTTGTTGGTTGTTGTTGGTTGTTGTTGGTTGTATTGTGGCGACGCAGGTGGCCTTCGAGCTCGCCCATCGGTCGTCTGTCGCGCCCCAGGTCATCCCCGCCCGCTCGGTCATGACCCTCGTCTGGCCCCTGGCCCATTAATAATAACTCCTCTTCATGCAATTCAAAAAAGAAAGAAAAAAAAAACTTCAGAGAACAGCTCGCGGCTTCGGCTGGGAGGGGAGGAGGAAGAGGAGGAGGGAGGAGGAGGAGGAGGAGGAGGAGAGAGAGGGGGGGGGGGGGGGGGATGGGGATGGGGATGGGGAAAGTCGCCGCGTAGGAAAACGACGGCCGACCTTGCCTGATGAGCGTCCGAGGGGGTGTTCTTCCCCCTCGACCGAGCAGGAGCACAAAATTTGAATCTCAAAACAATCTCGGAGAAACTCTCCCCTCTCCTCCCCCTCCCACTCCGCCCCGATAAACAACAAATTTCCACAAAAATCATCATTGAAATCCTCCCAGGAGGGCCCCGCGCACCCGCTCCATGAGCGTGGGTCACATTCACTTGCATGGGGCCCGTCACAATGGCTCTCCCGGTCCCAAGGCCCCGCGCACCCGCTCCATGAGCGTGGTCACGTTGACCTGCATGGGGCCCGTCTGTGTTGCCCCGGGTACGCGAAACCCCCAGTATGGCATGCCCAGGGTGGAGGCCAGTGCCAAGTAGCACCCGTTGGGGACCTCCATTTGAAATTCGACAATCGGGGTCCCCCGGGCGGAGTAGATCATGTTGGACAGCCCGGCCCCGTGCGGCCCCACAACGAGGCGGGCCGCCCGAAATAAGTTGATCGTGCGAGGCAGCTGGGAGTGGGAGAGAACCAAGGATGTGAAGGGTGTCTGTCAGGCTGTCTGTCTCTGTCTCTGTCTGTGTGCTGTGCAGAGGCAAAAGGCCGAACCGAAGAAAACACGACGCACACGACATGACATAGAACAAACGACACCACACGACATACGACATACGACACACGACATACGACGACACAACACACACATGACACACACATGACACACACATGACACATGACACACACATGACACACACATGACACACACATGACACACGCATGACACACGCATGACACACACAGGACACACACACATGACACACACATGATGACACACACATGACACACATGACACACACATGACACACACACATGACACACATGACACGACACATGACACACATGACACACATGACACACACATGACACACACAGGACACACACAGGACACACACATGACACTCCACCCGACACACACAACACGACAGACCGAATCCCCACAAAACTCGGTCACCCGCAGTCGATGCCCAAGCTCCTTCCGGAGGGTCTGCATCACCTCGTCGTGGTTGGTCACACTGCGTGTGTCCGTCCGCCGGATGACCACAATTGTGTCCGGCGGGCGGGGCTCGTCGAGTTGCCCCCGGCTCGCCAGCCGGGCAAAGAGGGTGTCCCGCAACTCGATCAGCAACCTCGGGACGGAGCAACCGCATGGAATGGGCGCAGGGACCAGCATCCGAGGGGCGATAATCACCGGATGCCGCCCTTGCTCGTAGATTGGGTAGGTGCGGGTCTGTCGACTCAACCCCAGGAGATCGAGGTACTCGGACATAAAGGATGTTAGGCCCGAGCCCGCCACCAGCACCATCCTGTGGTCGGCCATCAGGTGGCCGTAGACCAGCATCAGGCGCGGCAGGGTCTCAATCAACCAGTGGAAATAGCCGTAGGCCCATCTGGTGATCAGGAATATATGAACATGAATGAGATCCAGAATAAAAAAACCGGCAGGTGCGGACGTCTGTGTGAGGAGGACAACGGGCCCCCCGATGCGCACCACTTGGCGGCCCGGGTCGATCGGGGGGGCTTCCACCTGGGGGGGATACTCGTTGAATTCGACATTGTTGCATCCCACCCTTGTCCGAAAATAATGGGTGTGCGTAAACGGGCCGTCAAGCGAAATCGCCGTTGCATTGAGAAAGGTGCCGACCCAGGCAGCATACTGCGCCTCAAATAAGGGACCTCCGATGCTCCACTTCGAAAGATCTTCCGCGGAGAGTTCGGGTTGAACAAGAGGGTTTGACTGAGTATTGTCATATTGAGGAAACCGCTCGACGAGCACGGTCAACGAACTGGGCAATTCAAAGGTGGCATTTTCACTGAGAAGTGTTAAATGAGTCCCCGCACTGGGAGGGTCGAATATGGGAGGGTATTCCGACAGAAAATCCATTCGAATCGAAACCCCCACCAAAATCCACAGCAGCGAAATAACAACACATAATAAAACCGCCGCCCACCGCTTCTGAATCCCGCAAGGCCCGAACGAGAAAACGGGCCGTTTCTATAAACCCTGTTGGTGGGTCCCCAGAGCACTGGTGTCACAGACACAGGACGTCCTGGAATTCCAAGCACAGTGGACTTTTCCCGATTGGTGTGAGAGATCCGCCGCTTGAGTCCGCCCGGCCCCACTGGCCCAGCCCGTCATCTAACAAATGCGAACATTTCACGTTAAAATTTCGATACCGTCCATCTTTTTCCGGAATGTTCCGCTTTTGATTGTCGTCGATATCGTCTGGAATGTCATGATGATGAACATCCTGGTTTGCCCGCCCCCGAGCCAGCTCCTTCCTCTCATTTTTGGTTAATATTTTAGTACTACTCAATTCATCCGAAAACCTACTCGCAGTTTGTGACTATCTCCCAATTCGGACTGCTTTTCCCAGAATCGCAATTCTTCCACTTCGGATTGGCTTCTGGTGGCTTCCTATGGACCATCATGGCTTATGTCTACTTCAGAATCTTCCGGACGACTCTACCTCACACTCCCTTCCTGACCATCGTCAATGATATTACGCTGCCTGTTGGAATCTTTGCCGGTCTGCTCCATAATTCCTTTCTTTCCCGTTTCTCTGCATAGGGTTATTTTATCTTTAGGGATTTTCCTGGCTATGATTCCGGGTTGGGACGCTCGTACCCCGGGTCATATGCCCTGCACGTACAGCTTCTTCGGGTGTTGGTTTGGGCACCTGTGGCTTCTCTGTGTCTTGCTGTTTGCCTTCCATCGCCGGTACCCGGGGGGAAAGCTGCCCACCACTCCCATGTCATTGGATATCACCCCGGTCGATACCCCCCTGGTGAACCAGCAGTACGATGACACCCCGACGAGTCCCTTCATTGCCGCACCCCCGGCATCAGCACCATCATCATCCAAAGGCTGGTCTGTGAAATGTCGCTCGCACCATTGGGTTGATCCCACCCCCCCGGTGATAGCTGCGCCTGGTTCTGGAACATGCGCTGGTGGTGGCCCCGGGTGGTCTGCCTAACCCTGGCCATCATCGGTGATACCCTCTCGATCACGGTCGGGCCTGCCGCGGGCCTCTCCCGGACCACTGCCTTCGCCATCGTGGAGTATCTCTCCATTGGGCTCTGTCTCCTGTGCGTTCTGCTCTGCGAGGTTGAATTCCGGCAGGCGGCTTTTCTGGTGGCGGTTCCGACCCCTAGGGGGATCGCCACCACGTCGGTGCCGGAGGGATCAGCAGATAAGGACCTTCCGTAATCGTCCTGGGGGTTTGGGGGTACACTACTCGACGGGAGGAACCTAGATTTGTTATGATCTTCTTCTCCGCTCCTCCTCCCCCCCCCCCCCCACCTCCCTCCCTCCCTCCTGCTCGCTGTTTGCGTTTTTGTGTTGGACGGGGGGGGTGTGTCTGCTTGCCCCCGTGTCTCCATCCCCCGTGTCTTCATCCCCCGTGTCTCCATCCCCGTGTCTCCATCCCCCGTGTCTTCATCCCCGTGTCTTCATCCTGTCTCCATCCCCCGTGTCTCCATCCCCACCGTGTCTTCATCCCCCCGTGTCTTCATCCCCCCGTGTCTCCATCCCCCGTGTCTCCATCCCCCCGTGTCTTCATCCCCCCCGTGTCTTCATCCCCCCGTGTCTCCATCCCCGTGTCTCCATCCCCGTCTCCATCCCCGTCTCCATCCCCCGTCTCCATCCCCCGTCTCCATCCCCCCGTGGTGATTTTCTCTCTCTTCTCCCCGCGCGCCTCCCTCTGGTTTGTACACCTTCCCGCCTCCTCTCCTCCCCCTCCCTCCCCCCCCCCCCCCCCCCCTTCCCCCCTTTCGATGCGCGGCGGCCTTGCCAAATCTCTCCTTCATTCTGCAAAGCGAAGCAGTTCGTGCCGGGCATCATTCGGGTGAGGCTCTGGAGAGGGTGGGTTTAGTGGGCTTGGGAGACATGCTGCTGCTCCGTCGGGGGCTGGGGCTGGGTCTGGGGCACCGCGGGTGGATTCAACCCCCGGTTGAGTCGCACGTGGGCCTTCAGCAGATCGTCGGCTGTCAAAATGGGGAAGGAGACATAAATCATCATCATCATCAACGTGATGTCAACCGCCATACGTCACCCGGGGTCTCTCTTGCAAGCGCGGGAGGAGATCGGAAGACGTATTACAGAAGTGTACCCGATGCAGGGGCGCGTCCGACCTCAACCTTCCCCGGACGTCGATTGAAAAAGGCGGGGGGGCGTTCTGAACACAAACAAAAAAACTGCCCATCGCAACACGTGTAGACGATCAGACGCCTCAGCCGATCAGAACACCACCCCTTCCATCACACTCAGCGCGGCGAGCGGGCGGACCGGCGAGACCGCTTTAGCTGGCACAACACCCTCCCCTCCCTCCCTCCCCCCAAACAACAACAACAACAACAACAAACAACAACAACAACAACAACAACAACAACAACAACAACAACAACAACAACAACAACAACAACAACAACAACAACAACAACAACAACAACAACAACAACAACAACAACAACAACAACAACAACAACAACAACAACAACAACAACAACAGCAACACTCCCCCACATGCACGCCACCGATGGGCCGATGGGCTGGTGAGGGCGCTTTGAAGATGTCGATCAGAAGAGCACTCACAACACCACCAACAGGCGCGGCGGGGCGCTGGGATGGCGAGGATGCTGTGATAAGCACCTCGACCTCGGACCACAGACAGAACACAACAACAACAGGCATGACGGGGGCGAAACGGACTGGCGAGGGCGCTGAGGAGTGAGAGCTCGCCCGCCATGACGGCAGCCCCGATGCACTCGGCCAGCCGATCGGCGTGGCTCCCCGGGGGCGTTCCCGCCCCGGCCGCATCCAGCATGCCCAGCAGCGCACGCTAAGAGGTGCCCCAGTGTCGGGTGTGCGTGTGACAGATGGGTGTGGAGCTCCCACTCGTGCTGCCCACACACACACAGAGAGACGCAGACCTGGGCAGGCAGTTGGGTTCCGCCGCCCACGGTGCCCACCTCAAGCGATTTGAGGGTGACCGTCATGTGAAGCGACCCGTCGGGGGTGCTGTGGGGATGGGCATGGATGAAGAGAAGGATGAGGCTTGGATCATCATCAACATCACCATCATCATCATCCAATCATCATCATCATCATCATCATCATCATCATCATCATCATCATCATCATCATCATCATCATCATCATCATCATCATCATCATCATCATCATCATCATCATCATCATCATCATCATCATCATCATCATCATCATCATCATCATCATCATCATGCGGACGTGTCGAGGAGTGTGATGCAGCCGGCGCTCTCCACTACTTGGGCCGGATCCTGACCCGTGGCCAGGAAGACAGCAGCCACAATGTTGGCCGCGTGTGCGTTGTTCCCTCCTGGTGACATCATGAGAAATCAGAGAGGTCGAAGTGACATGATCGAATGTTTGGCTGTGCGGAGCCCAGGGGATGCCGAACCGAGCAGCAGTGAGATGACATGTGGGTTGGCAGAGTCGGACCGAGGGCGCCAGCCAGTGCGGAGCCAACGAGATTCTTCTGGGTGGCCATGGCCACGAGGGCCCCCACCGAGGGCACCTTCAGGACTCTGCGGGGATGGAGAAGAGAGTCGGTTTCTCATTATTGATGATAAAGAGGCGGCGGGGGATAATTAGATTATGGGATTCGCGCGCACCCATAATTTTTTTTTATTTTCCGAGCGTCCCATATTTTTTCCGCCCACTCGAACCCTCCTTCAAGCCACACCTCCACCACACTGCGTGGTGGCGCCTTTTGACCGTGCACACAACCAAGTGTCATGGCCATGAACACACACACGCGCCCATCCGAGGAAGGGAGCACAGTCTGCTCCCAAAAAGCGGGGCCTGCAAACCCGAAACAGACTCGGCCATGACGGTCGGAGGCAGGGTCGCCTCGCAGATGACTTCGCGCCCTCGACCCTCGATCCAGTTCATGGCGGTGGCTTTCTTGTCGCTGCAGCAGTTCCCCGAGAGGCTGCAAAAGAAAGAAGAGGGCGGGGGCAAGGAATAAGATAGGGTCCAGTGGGGCAAGGAACAAGAGGGGTACAGGGCACAGTGGAGCAAGGAACAAGAGGGTCGGGTGGGAGGAGGTGGACGTGAGACCATCCCAAGGCGGGGAGAGAATGGAACCCCCGGGAAGCAGTCTCTCATGCCAGTAGAACCCCGGGTGATGCCCACGTGGGTGGCTATCACCCCACCACGTTGTCACCCCCGATGGACGACATGACCCCGTGCGGGTGGGTCACGATCACCAGTGGCTATCACCCCCCCACGTGGTCTCCACCACCCGGTGGCGATCACCCCCACGTTGATCGAGCGCCCTTCAGTCAGACCTGCCCACACACTGGCGATGGGCGGCGTGGGCTGCCTTGGTCAGCATGTTCATCCCCATGGCGTCCCCCGTCAGTGCCCCGAAGCGAATGTGCACATCCGGGCCGGCTAACACTGGTGTGACCTTTTGGCGAGGGTGGGGAAAGGGGTCAGCACGGAAGGAAGGATGAGGAGGAGTTGGGATGGGATGGGGGAGAGAGAGACCATCCGCCATCGCAGTCAGTTATCATCGCCATCATCATCATCATCCAATCGTCGCCATCATCATTCAGTCGTCATCATTCAGTCATCATCATCCAATCATCATCCAATCATCATCCAATCATCATCATCATCGCCACACTCCACACCAGGAGTGGAGAATGGGGTGGAAGAGGGGGAGGGGGGGGGGAGGCAGACCTTTTTCAGTTTCAAAAACCCACCGGGGCTCGTGGAGTTGAAGGCCTCCGCCAGAAAGGCGAATCCTTCGGCGGACTCCAACCAGTCGGCCAGCGCTGCCGACCTGCCCCCGAGGGAGGTCGATGTTGCCAATGTCAAAACAAGCAACGGGAGAAAAAGGGGGTGTTGAGGGCAAAGCAACAAATTGTGTGAAAAACAGACTGCACCACATCAGGCATGCTGACGACTGGGGCCCGGGTCATGCCTTTGACGCGGCAGACGGCACGACAACCTCCCCCCCGGGTAATTGCCACACAGCCCCGGTTGATGCTCGCCACAAGAGCGCCCTCGGTGGTGGCCAATGGAATGCGTCGGGCAGTCCCATTGACTAGAATCGGACCTGCCAATCCGAGGGGAATCGGCACGTACCTAATGGGGAACAGTCGGAGACGGTCCAAAAGCCGTCGAACCCAGACCCGATGACATTCTCACAGCATCGGCCCAACACCTTTTGATAGTCGAGTCCCTGAGATGGAACATCGTCAAATCGAATTCCTTCGGTCTCTGAAACCATTGGAGTCAGAGAAAGGGGAAGGATATGGGACGAACCGGTGAGAAAGCGCCGTCGAACCTCAACGGCGATCGAAGGATCAGAAGTTCGAGTTTCGATGGCGTGAATCCGGAGGGTGGCACTCCTCAACTCGTCCAGAAGACGCTCGACCTCAGCTGTTCGCTGCTGCTCCATTGATGCTGCCTGCAGGAGCTCCGATAACCCCGGGGTCCCGACTGTTATTTTCTCGTCTCCGAAACTCGAGTTTTTATTTTTTTTTGAGGGCTTCGTTGTCCATCCCGATCCAGGTATTCCACTGTCGCCTGCATGATGCATGCAAATGCCATTTTTGGCTTGATTTGTGCGATTCTCGGATACACTGTTTTCATTACAATCGGAAACGTCGAATATGCAACCGCGCCTTCTCTTTTACAAGAGGATTTTGCGACGGTTCCTTGCTTCCTTTATTCTGAACCCCGGGTTTTTCAGGAGCTCTACACGTACCCTAGAATGAAGACGCAGAGCTTTTCCGCTTTTTGGATGCCTGCTTTGTTAGAGTCTGGATTTTCCCCTCCTCATGGCTGTTCAATTTCCTTCCTCCCTAGTATTGGTGTTGTTTTTCGTGAGTATTGTGCCGGAGAGGAACTTTGCATCACCAATTTGAATGCCGAGTACAACATTTCCGGGAATGTGACCTTCAAACTTGCCAGCTCGCTGACGTTGAGCCTCGATCTTCAAGCCTTGGATTTTTTCTGCCAGGCACACTATGTGACCAATACCCCGGCCACATGCCTCGTCCCCCTGAGGGACAAATTTACGCGTGGGCTGACGGTCAATCTGACGGAGTGGCAGACCTTTGAACTGCCGGAGTTTAATGGTCAGCGATTCTTTCTTCTCTCACTGACCCCCGATGACCCCCGTGTCGGTAGACACCACCACGGTGGTTAAGGCCCCCGCCATCCCCTACGTCTACATCCCCGAGGTGCAGCTATTTTCGTGGTCATTCATGCATTATTTCGTTGAGGCCCTGGTGAGCCTGATGGCCGGGTCCTTCCTGGTAGCTCTCGCCATCCTGATGGGTCTCTGTTGCCAGATGCACCAGTGTCATTGGCGCCGGCGAAGAGCGGCTATCCCCCGGGTTGGTTCCTCCTCATCGACCTTGCTCAGCCGACCCTCGTCCCGGTCCCTGCTCGCGGCCAAGTTGGGCCCGCTCACACCCTACTCAGTCAAGGTCCATCCCCTCTCATCAGCAACAGCATCGGACGGCTGCGGTCCCGGCGGTATGTGCGAAAAGTCGACACACAGTTCACCGCCCTCGCCCGAGCTGCCCCTGGCCCCCTCCTCGGCCATGACCTCCCTCTTCAGCACCCGGCTTCCCACCCTGACCGACGCCACCCTTCCCACGCCCAAGACCGCTCATCAGCTTGAGGTCCTCCCGGCACCCACCACCACCATCATCCTGGCCGAGTGGCCCCCCGCACCCACCACCCCCGTCACCACCCGGGTGAAGTCCACTGCCGCCGCCGCCGCCGCCCCGGCGACGATCGTTATTCCACCGCCGATGACCCTGCTCCCGCCACTGACTCCCCCGGGGTCCTTCAACACCCCCCCGCGATCCGCGACCCTCTTGGGGCTGTTCCGTGCTGCTCCGGTCCCGGGCGAGGTCTTGGGGAAGGAGGAAGATGAGGATGATGACGATCGGGGGGAGGAGGATGACGATGAGTATGAACAGCAGCAGCAGCAGCAGCAGCAGCAAGAGGCGGTCTTGGCTTTGTCAATATCCAAATCCCGCCCTTCGGGGCTCTTCGTCGGGGACCCCGCCGCCGCCGCCGCCGCCGCCACCACCACCACCGCCACCCAGCCGCCGCCACCACCACCACCGCACCCCGCAGGACACCATATCTCCAAGCGGCGCTCTGACTTCTACCCGGAGCTGAGCCCCCTTCCTGAACTTGACGGCGACAGCGGGGATTGGGGCAGCGTCCAGAAGGCGTCCCCGCAGCCCCCCCGGGCCCAGCACCGCCCTCCCCGCCTCCCTCCCGATAGCGTTGCCATCCCACCCGCCGAGTCGGAGCAGATTCCGGACACCCCGACATCCGTGCCCGCGACCCCAAACTCCCTGCCGGACGCGGGCAGTTCCCGGTCCAAGGCCACCATCATCACCACCACCACCGGGCCCACTCCACCACCCTCTCCGCCCGTCCCCCTGTCCTCCGTCCAGCAGGCTGTGGAGAATCGCCGGCCGTATGAACGGCGGGGCGCGGCGACCACTGTCTGGGATCACATGTCCCCCGTTGCCTTCCTGGCAGACCTGCTTGCGCTCATGATGGGATGTCGGCGGCTATCCCCCCTCACCCCGTCACCCTCACCCCGGGTCTCGCCTCTGGAGACCTCAGTCTGGGCATCAACCACCCCGACCGCCAGCCGGCCCGCCTCGCCAGGGTCACCCACACCCAGCACCCCGGCCCCCGTCATGGCCACGGTGTGCTGTGCCGCCTTGCGGGAGGAGGCGGCCGGGGAGGGGCGGCAGGTCGCCACGGGGGAAATTCCCCCGCCGACGGACGAGGGAATGAAGGGCCAGTGCAGGTCTGCTTCAACGCACTCACCCCCCACACACACACACACACAGACACACACGCACCCGTTTGTGCTGTCTCTTCTATCTGCTTTTTTGTAGTCCTTTCCTTCTTGACGACACACAGACTCACTCACCTCACACACCTCACACACCTCACACACCACACCTCACGCCACACACTCACTCCCTCTTTACTCCACACACCACACATGTCTCTTCTACCTCTCTGGTTTTTGTTTATTTTCCCGTTACTTCGTTCCTTCTTTACACGACACACACCACACACTCACACTCACACACTCACACACCACACACAAGGGATTCCTTCGCCCACGGGTGCAGTGACATTCGTGCTGTCTCTTCGACCTCTCTGGTTTTTTGTTTTCCCGTTCCTTCTTTTCTTTACTCCACACACCACACACACCACACACCACCCCTCCCTCCAGCCAACACTACTCTACGTTTTCCTCTTCCCCGGGGTCAAATCATGCAACTCACAACTTCTGTCCAACACACCACTCACCCCCCATCCCAGAGCCGACATCCTGCCCAACGTCCTCCTCTCCCTCGGGATCTTCATGCAACTGGGCGGCGTCCTGGCCATTCTGTTGCTGATCTACCTGGTCGGGGTCTTTATTGACTCAGTCACCAGCTGGGACGACACCCTGCACGCCATCCAAGGCACCCTGGGCTGTGAGATCCTGGTGGGTGGCTACTGCCTGGTTATGGTCAGCTTAACACCGACAAACTTGGTCGCCCACACGACCCTGCTGATGCTGGGCGCGGCCCTGATCAGCTTTCTGGCCGTCTTTGTGGATGTCACGACCGACCTGAGCGGTGTTCCGCTCCTGCAGCACTGGCTCCAGGTGGCCCTCTATGTGGTGTCAGGGGTGTACTGCCTGGCGTTGACCGTCTGGCGGTCTGTGTCGCCTCTCCCGGTTCCGGCTCCCCCCGTTCTTGTTCTCCGGAAAAGCACCAATGACAGAGATCCTTGGATGCACGTGGGCGGTTTGTGCTGGCTGTCTCGCAAGAGCTGTCTGATGGCTGATGATTGGATGATGATGATGATGATGATGATGATTGGATGCTGATGATTGGAGGATTGGATGATTGGATGATGATGATGATGACTGGATGATGATGACTGGACGATGATGATGATGATGATGATGATGATGATGATGATGATGATGATGATGATGATGATGATGATGATGATGATGATGATGATGATCGGATGATGATGATGATGATGATCGGATGATGGTGATGGTGATGATGAGTCTGGTGAGAGTCTACATGCGGGGTCCCTCCCCCTTTTCATGTGAATCTGCCACACTCATCACTCTCTTCCTCTCCCCTCTCACCAGGACCCGCAACTGGCAGCTGGCTCTCTCCTTCGCCCTAATGCCGGCCATCGGCGTGACCCAAGTGATGCTGGCTGAGAACCTGCTCCTCCCCTTCTACCTCTCGCTCTCCGATGCCTGGATGATCGTCTTCCTGGTGGGCTACTCCCTGGCCTGGAACGGTGTCGAGCTGGGCCTGATGATCGTGTACTCCCTGGGGATCGACCTGGCCATGGAGGGCAGGCGGAAGCCGCGTGGGCCTGGGATGGTCATGACGCCCAATGGATCGACCATGCTCCGCGCCCCACTGCAGGCAATCCGGGCGCTGCTCACCCGGACGCTGCTGCTGCAGCTGAGCCCTGGGGTGCCCCTGGTCTGGCTTGCCTCCCCTGGTTAATCCCGGGTGGGTACCTTCCCCCTCGGATGATGAGATGGTGAGGAAGGGTTGGTGGTGGATGATGATGATGATGATGTTGATGATGTTGATGATGTTGATGTTGATGATGTTGATGATGTTGATGTTGATGTTGATGTTGATGTTGATGTTGATCATGTTGTTGATCATGTCGATGTTGATGATGTTGATGATTGAATGATGATGATTGAATGATGATGATTGAATGATGATGATTGAATGATGATGATTGAATGATGATGATTGAATGATGATGATGATGATGATGATGATGATGATGATGATGATGATGATGATGATTGGATGATGATTGGATGATGTGTGAAGCAAAGGACTGATCAATCGGACAGGAAGGGTCTCAAATGACGCACAGCTTGAGCGAACTTGGGGTCGGTGGCGAACAAGAATCACAAAATTATGACTCGCAAAAAATCAAACACAGACACGCACAGGGAGGCATGCAAGTGAGTCAAGGCGTTCACATCCGGGATCAAGGTCGGAGAGCGTGGCACGATATCTGCGGATCATGCCAAGGGTTGTGGAGGCAGGGCTTCAAACGGACCTTTTATGCGCATTGGCACCATGCGTCAGGATCGTGACAGGGGGGCACACAGGCAGGTCCGATGTCGATCCAGCGGCGGTTCCCCCGTGTTAAGGCACAACGTGCCGGGCAGTTGATGATTGGATGATGATTGGATGATGATTGGATGATGATTGGATGATGATTGGATGATGATTGGATGATGATTGGATGATGATTGGATGATGATTGGATGATGTTGATGATGATGATGATGATGATGATGATGATGATGATGATTGGATGATGATGATTGGATGATGATGATTGGGATGATGGGATGATGGGATGATTGGATGATTGGATGATTGGATGATGAATGTTGATGATCGTGTGTCACCCTGTCTGCGTCTCTGCCCTCGATCGACCCACCCGTGATCGCATCCATCTGATCCGCATCTCCCGCCCTTCTGCCGCCCGCCCGCCCGCCAGGTCGCCGGTGTGATCTTCGTTAGCGGCCTCGAGGTGCTGATCACGGGCGGGATGGCCGCCCTGATGGCCTGCGCCCATTCGCCCAGCTGTTCCCTGGGTCAGCGCCGATACGGTGATCCGGCCCTGGCGTCGGCCCGCATGGGGCTGGACACACAGATGTTTGTGCATTCGCTGCTGGTGCGAATCCTCTACTCGCTGGCCGCGGCCATGGCCTGTCCGATTATCACGTGGGGTATGCTGCTGGGCCAGCGGGCGGGGAACCCGCTAGTGGCGGCGGGACAGGGATTTTCCTCCGGGGGGCAGGTCTGCTGTTTGCATCCACAACCACATCCACAACCATTCGCCCTCTGGATGATGATGATTGTGATGAATGGATGATGATGACTGGGTGATGATGATGACTGGATGATGATGGTGACTAGAGATGATGATGATGGATGATGGATGATGGATGATGGATGATGGATGATGGATGATGATGATGATGATGATGATGATGATGATGATGATGATGGATGATGATTGGATGATGATTGGATGATGATGATTGTGATGAATGGATGATGATGACTGGGTGATGATGATGACTGATGATGATGATGATGATGATGATGATGATGATGATGATGATGATGGATGGATGATGGATGATGGATGATGGATGATGGATGATGATGGATGATGGATGATGGGATGATGATGATGATGATGATGATGATGATGATGATGATGATGATGATGATGGATGATGATTGGATGATGATTGGATGATGATGATGGTGATGATGATGATGATGATGATGATGATGATGATGATGATGATGATGACTGGATGATGGTGCCTGGATGATGGTGACTGTGACTGGAGATGGTGCTGGATTACCCGAATGATGATGACTCATGTCCTCCTCCTCCTCCTCCTCCTCCTCCTCCTCCTCCTCCTCCTCCTCCTCCTCCTCCTCCTCCTCCTCCTCCTCCTCCTCCTCCCCCACACACACACACACACGCACAACACACAGCTCCTGGTCGTCGTCGCCTCGGCCCTGATCGTCCTCTTCTTCCTTGGCTGGTCAGGCCTCTCCCTCCGGGCCCACATGCGCACCCTGGCCCCACTCATCCCGCGGCTGCTGTTGACCATGTTGGTCATCTCACCCATGCTGGAGCAAATCTGGACGGATCGGCTGCACCTGGTCCCCGAAAGCTCGACCATGCGACTGATGGATTTGAACCCGTGCCTGGGGCCCGTCCCGCCTTGAGATTGACGGGGGGCGCCTGGAACAAACCAGAATCCATCTTCCTCTTTTTGGGGGCTGCTGGACGTGGCACCGCCACGTCGTTAGAATCCCTCGAGATGCTAGTGCTATTGCATTGCTGCTGATGATGATGCTGATGACTGATGCTGCTGCTGCTGCTGCCTTCGGTCAGCCTGGCCGGATCTGAGAAACGCACCTGAATGAGATTGGTTCTTCTACTCTCACCAGCAACCAACAACCTCCCACCACCACCACCACGCATCGCTCGTCGCTCTCCAGGCCTTGATGGTCTCCTCTTCCAGCCCAACACCTTCCTTCCTTCGGTGGATCTGCCCCATCCAGACCTTGACGGTCTCCTCTTCCAGTCCAACACCTCCCTTTGGGGAGATCTGCCCTCTGCCTCATCCGGACTCTCTCCAGCCCCCCACGTTCTCCTCTTCCAGCCCAACACCTCCCTATGGGGAGATCTGCCTCATCCGGGCTCTCTCCAGCCCCCCACGTTCTCCTCTTCCAGCCCAACACCTCCCTTTGGGGAGATCTGCCCTCTGCCTCATCCGGACTCTCTCCAGCCCCCCACATGCTCCTCTTCCAGTCCAACACCTCCCTTTGGGGAGATCTGCCCTCTGCCTCATCCGGGCTCTCTCCAGACCAGCCCAACTCCTCCCTTCGGACTCTCTCTCCAGCCCCCCCCGTTCTCCTCTTCCAGCCCAACTCCTCCCTTCGGGGGGAGAGATCTCCCTCTGCCTCTGCCTCACGCTCTCCAGACCTGAACCACCTGTCTGGTTTTTCTGCTCGTCCTGTTCATGCTGCGCGACTCTCAGTGGCGTTTAACTGTCGCATCATCTCGTTGTCGCTGCGTGCTCGTCTGCCAGTGCATCTGTGGGTGTGTCCGCGGACACGAGCCGTGGCAGTGCGCTTTCCCCTGTTCCCGCCATCCCCCGCAATGCATGTCGTTGATGTTCGTTGTCGGGCTGTGCAGTGCCGTGCAGTGGCGTCGATTCTCTTTAAGCTGGGCCCCCTCTTCGCGTTTTTTTTTTTTTTTTTTTGACGTTCTTGCCTGCCTTTGGCAGGAAGGGGACCCATCCAACGTGTCGCCGTGTCATTCCCTCCTTCAGTGCGATGCTGCTTGCTGTATTTGTGGGTTCTTTGTCATCCTCGCCCTCCCCATGATTTTCTGGGCCCGTTCTCTCAGCCTCTTCGTCCTCGTCTTCGTCTTCTTCGTCTTCGTCTTCGTTTTCTTCGTCGGCGTCGTCTTCTTCTTATTCGTCATCATCAGCATCATCATCATCATCATCATCTTCTTCTTCGTCTTCTTCTTCGTCTTCTTCTTCTGTCTTCTTCTTCTTCTGTCTTCTTCTTCTTCTGTCTTCTTCTTCTTCTGTCTTCTTCTGTCTTCTTCTGTCTTCTTCTGTCTTCTTCTGTCTTCTTCTGTCTTCTTCTGTCTTCTTCTGTCTTCTTCTGTCTTCTTCTGTCTTCTTCTTCTTCTTCTTCTTCTTCTTCTGTCTTCTTGGACACAAAGGGCTTCTCTTTCCCCTTCTTTTATTCCTTCTTTTACCGCCTCTCTCCTGCCGAGTACCGTGCTTCCTCCCCCGCCACGCGCATACCCCTCATCAGTCAACACGCTGTTGTTGTCGTTGTTTTTGAGACTTCCCTCTGTGTTCCTCATTTTTTCCCACCCCACCCCCACTCTGCTTCCTTTCTCTCTCTGTGTGTGTGGGTATGTTTGTGTGCGTGACATTGTCTCTTGACACACAGCTGCCGCCCCTCCTCTGCACATTTCATCTTGAGGTTTTTCCCCGTTTTTTTTGGACATGGAGGAACCTCGTAGTGGTCAGTTTGGCCAAAACAACGCATGGAAGGATGACAATTGGATGGTTTCTTTTCGTTGTTGTTGTTGTTGTTGTTGTTGTTGTTGTTGTTGTTGTTGTTGTTGTTGTTGTTGTTGTTGTTGTTGTTGTTGTTGTTGTTGTTGTTGTTGTTGTTGTTGTTGTTGTTGTTGTTGTTGTTGTTGTTGGAAGAAAGCTTTTTTCGGTGGTCCTTGCTTCACACCTCATCATCAGCATCATCATCAATCTCCCTTCACATCACCCGCACACCAACATTCCCATTTTTTTGCTCTTGTTCATCAGCCTCCTCCATCATCAGCATCACTCCCAACATCCATCACACCTTTGTTTCATTCGGCGCATTCCTTCATTCCGGCTTCTTGATTTCTCGTCCCACATCCCCACGGGCCCCCACTCGACGCGGATGGTAAGTTGTGGTGGTTGTCTTCTCCACCCCACATGCTCGTGACCCCGTTGCGTCTTTCTTATTCGTGTTGTTTGAAACATTTTTTCGCAGTCCGCCAATCGAAGACGGGGAAGGGGGGAGGGGGAGGGAAGGGGAGCGGTCGTGCTCGGGACCGGGGGGGGGGCCAAATGACGTCGGAGGTGGCCGGCCGGGGGTCCGCTTGATCGGCGGGACCGTCCAGAGGTGGGGCCGAGGATGTGGGCGCTCAGTGGCGGGTGGGGTGGCGCCAAGGACGCGTGGCCCGAGGCTGAGCCCCCCCCCCCCCCCCCCCCCCCATGATCTGAGGAAGGTGAACAGCACAAGAACCATGACAAGAGCGGGACGCAATGCGCGGTGCGGGGCTTGTGGAGGGCGAGGGGTGGCCGCGTGGCCACCGCCAAGACCCATCCGGTTCAGGGCAACAGACTCAGGGCCACACGCTGCGACTTGCCGAAGATGCGGGTGACGACCAAAGCCACAGCATGTTCAACCACCCCACCACCGCAGACCCGCCACCGCCAGCATACCCCCTCCCCGTTCGAAGACCCATTGATCCCGGATCAGAATACCCCCCCCCCCCCACACACACACACACACCCACCCTCCCACACCCACCATCAAGAACTACGTCGAGTAAGAGTCGGGCCCGGGCACAGAGCACGTCTCTCTCTCTCTCTGTTGGGAAGAGTCCCGGGCACAGAGGCCCGAACGGCGGGTCTTGTGGTGGTGCCTTGTGCTCAATCGGGGGGCAGTCTTCCATCGGGGCGAGACTCCGCCTGCTGACCAGGACAGGGTCGCTGCTTCATCGCCGCCCCCCAGACCCCCCTTCCACGGGACGGGAGGAGGAACACCGTTCTTGTTTGGGCAGCTCGACATCGATCTGAATGTAGATCAGCTGAATGGGGGGGCGGGGACGGGCGGGGCTGAGTGTCAGGCCGTCGCCATGTGTCATTGCCCCGCCCTCCGTGCGAAATAAGAATAAATTGGGTGGGGTGGGGTGGGGTGGGGTGGGGTGGGGTGGCCTGTGGAGGCGGGCGAGAAGGTGAATGATGAGACAGGGAGGAGGTGGGGGGGGGACGCTGTGTGGAGCGGCGCTGCTGATGCACACGATGGATGTGAAAAGGGGAAGGGAGGGGAGGGAGGGGAGGGGGGAGGGGAGGGGAGGGGAGGGGATGGGGACGCGACGGAGGAGGACGCAAACTGGAAAAACAAACAACAACAACAACGAGTGGAAAACGAGGCACCACACACAGAGAGATCCGGCGGGGCCGGCCATTGACTGTGGTGGGCCACAGCGCAAATTACGCGAGACAGACAGACGAAGCCCTAGGGAGAGATTTCGGTCTGGGGGCTCGGTTTCAGGAAGATGAGACAGACACGAGGTGAGACACAGACACGAGTCGAGACACACGAGAGACACAGACAGACCGCCACAGACGCAGACACAGACAGACACAGACAGACACAGACAGACAGACAGCCAGCCAGGCAGCCAGGCAGCCAGGCAGCCAGCCAGACAAGCGAGACACAACCGCATTTGCGAGACGGGTGGGCAAACATCGACACAAAAACAAAAAAACAACATCACGGTGTGAGATGCGACTGACAAGCGGACTTGGGAACACCTTCAGTGGAAACACATCACAGCAGCAGCAGCAGCAGCAGTGGCGCGCTTTGATTGTGACGAGAAGGGGTTGTGGTTGTTGTGGTGGTTGTTGGGGCTGTTGTGGGGGTGATGAAGACGTGGGGGTGATGAAGACGTGGGGGCGATGACGGCGTGGGGGTAATGAGACGTGGGGGTAATGAAGACGTGGGGGTAATGAAGACGTGGGGTAATGAAGACGTGGGGTGGCTGATGACCGTGGGGGCGAGAGGGCCAAAAACAATAAAAAGTTAGATGTCAGGAGCCCACCGGGGAGGGAAGGGCGGGCCCCACGAGAGAAAACCGACAAAGGACAAGGGGGAGGTGGTGGTGGTGATGGAGGTGAAAGGAGGAGGAGGAGGAGGTGGTGGTGTGATGGGTGTGTCAAATGAATAGAGGGGCGTCGAGAGGTCGGGTCCCATAAGAGAACGTGTCAAATAATGGTGGTGGTGGGGGGGGGGGGGGGAGCATAACGGTGGTGGTGGTGGTGGTGGGGGAGCATGTCACAGGCAGATGATGCCTCGAAGGGTGAAGAGAAGTCATAAATTATGGATGATGATGATCAGAAATACACCACAGGGAGTTGTGGCAAGAGAACCGGGTGATGGATGGATGGCTAAGGGGTGGGGGTGGGGGTGGGGGTGACGATGTGAGATCAATGAGGGGGAAGGTAAGAAACCGGGGAGGTGGGGGGGGGGGGGGGTTGATTTCCAGAGAAAAACCGCTTAATGAAATGGGGGTGGGGGAATGGGGGGGTCCTTTGGGTCGGGTCACGGCATTGCCCGGGGGGGTACCCAGAATGCCCCAGACAACATCAAATCATAAAGCAAAATAAATCCCCATAAGACGTAATGGTTGGTAATGGTGATCATCATCGTCGGCCCCCCGTCTCCGCTCCATAACCTGCGTTGTTCCAGCCTTTAGACAACTACCAGTCCACGCCGCGCAACCGCCACTGGTGCTGCAGGCGACGCGACATCCCGGGCGGTCATCGACGACCCGACGGCGTCAAGCGAGGCCTCCGCGGGCTCGGGGCTGTTGGGGGTCGGGCAGGGACTGGGGCTGATCGGCACCAGGCCGGCCGCGGCAGCGACGAGCTGTTTCTGCTTCTCACGGCGTGAGTCGAGCGGATGGACCTGTGCGAGCGAGTGGGGGAAGAAGAAAGAGGGATTCGAGCGGTGAGAGCGAGTGAGAGAAGAAGAAAGAGGCGAGTCGAGCGGATGGACCTGTGTGTGTGTGTGTGTGTGTGGATGCAAAGGGGCTGATCAATCGGACAGGAAGGGTCTCCAATGACGTCACAGCTTGAGCGAACATTGGGGGGGGGGCCGGTCGGCGAACAAGAATCACAAAATGATGATGGTGATGACTCGCAGAAAAAAAAAAAATCAAACACAGACAGACACGCACAGGGAGGCATGCAAAGTGAGTGAGAGTGAGAGCGAGTGCGCGTGAGCGAAGGAGACGGTCGTTGAGCGGACATGCCGAAGCCACAGATGATAGACAGCCAACCAGCCAAGCGAATTAGCCAACCCATCCATCCAGTCAGCCAGCCAAGCCAAGCCAAGCCAAGCCAAGCCAAGCCAAGCCAAGCCAAGCCAAGCCAAGCCAAGCCAAGCCAAGCCAAGCCAAGCCAAGCCAGCCAGCCAAGCCAAGAAAGATATCACAGCGCAAGGCACTCGCACGCACGCACGGGCGCACGCAACAGACTATGCAGGAAGTAGAGGCACACACAGACACAGACACAGACACACAGACACAGACACAGACACACAGACACAGACAGACGCAGACACAGACAATGCAGTAGAGGCACACACAGACACAGACATAGACACACAGACACAGACACAGACACACAGACACAGACAGACGCAGACACAGACAATGCAGGAAGTAGAGGCAGACACAGACACAGACAGACACAGACAGACCTTGAAATGCAGGAAGTAGAGACAGCCAAGCGCCAGCACGCCCATGACCATGAAGATGATGAAGTGTGCCTCGAGGGGCAGGTAGGTTGAGATGATCAGAAACACACCCGCCGTCATGGCGCGGATCAGGGTATATGCCGAGACGGCTGTGTCCGAGCGGTCCGGGTAGATGAACCCGAAAACGGCAAACATCTGTGGGTGCGTGCGTGGGTGGGGATGATGATGATGATGATGATTGGATGATGATGGTTGGATGATGATGATTGGGATGGATGATGATTGGGTGCTGATTGGATGCTGATTGGATGGTGAGTGGCTGCCGATTGGGATGAATGATTGGGATGAATGATTGGATGATGATTGGGATGATGATTGGATGATGATTGGATGATGATTGGATGATGATTGGATGATGATTGGATGATGATTGGATGATGATTGGATGATGATTGGATGATGATTGGATGAATGATTGGGATGAATGATTGGGATGATGATTGGATGATGATCATGATTCGGGTGATGGCGATGATGTGTCGAGGAGCTGGGGGACGGAGAGAGCGCCAGCGACCGAGCCGGAGGACAGGGGCGGCACATTGCCCAGACATGACATGTCCACGGACAGGCGGGACAGTTGATGGACGGACCTGGGTGTTGAGGCAACCCTCAAAGATGCCGAAGAAAACGAATGCAATGTAGAGCATCACCACCGAGACGGGTGACTGAATGCAGCCAATGTAGGCGATGATGCTACCCACCAGGCCGGCCACGTGCATGACGGTGCACATGACCAGCCGACCTGCGGTGGAAAGAAACAACAAGCAAGATGAGCGCGGCGGTGATGGCTAACATCATCATCAACATCAACATCATCACCATCAACCAATCATCCAATCATCCAATCCTCCAATCCTCCAATCCTCCAATCATCATCAGGGGGCTGCTTTGCGAAAGATGCCCGGACATCATATGGAGACTGTGGGGGAGACTGTGTCGTGAGTGCGCTGCAACAGCAGCTGCAGGCGGGAGGCCGGGCCGGTGGTCTCAGCAATGGTATGGATCGCACTGACAGAGCAGCAGCAGGGGCAGGCAGGAGGCCGGACCGGTGGTATCAGAGAGGCGGCCCACCACGATTGAAACCACCACGTAGACAGCCCCCCGCACAATGAACAGGGTGCTCTGATCCTCGGTCGGGGCGTACGGGGGCAGGACACCGCCCCAGAAACTGATGGAGAGGCCTGCAGGGGCGGGATGATGATGATGATGGTGATGATGATTGGATGATGATGATGATGATGATGATGATGATGATGATGATGATGATGATGATGATGATGATGATGATGATGATGATGATGATGATGATGATGATGATGATGATGATGATGATTGGATGATGATAGGATGATGATTGGATGATGATGATGGTGATGATGATGATGATTGGATGATGATGATGACGACGACGATGTTGACGGGGTGACGATTGGGCGATTGGGCGGTGCTGCTGCTCTTAATGCTGTTGCTGTTGCTACGGACCGAGACAGAACAGTGTGGGCAGCAGGAGCAGGTATGCCGGGGTGGCCACAATACGAACGACGGGCAGCAGCCCATTGGCAATGCGAGCCCCCAGGCTCAGCGTGGGTTCGGCATCGGCGGTGGTGGTTGATTCGGACGTGGAGGGGTCGGCCGCGCCCGCCTTGGGGGTCGATGGGGCCCCGGCGGAGTGAACCGAGGTCTGGATGGGGGGCAGGCGACAAGGAGAGTGGGGGGAGGGCGGGAATCGGTATGAGATGGAGGAGAGGGCCGGAGAAGAGAACCATCCAGCCAGGTCGGCTGGTCAGCCAGTCAGTCAGCCATCGATCCCTCCATCCCTCCCTCCCTTCCGCCATCCCTCCACCCATGCCTCCAACCATGATCCAGCCAGTCAGCCCCCAGTCAGCCCGCCAGTCAGCCCGCCAGTCCATCCCGCCAGTCAGCCCGTCCGCCATTCCAAACGTCCCTCCCCTCCCCTCCCCTCCTCTCCCCTCCCGCCATCCTCCTCCAGCCATAGCATCAAGACAGGCCTTCTCCATGACGCTCCCGGCGTCCTCTGCCCCCGCCACTCCATTCGCAGCAGTCTGCTCCTCCTTTGCCTCCTGTTCCTGGTGGCTCTCGGGCAAGACCCGAATGGCCGGCAGCGGGCTGGTGGCCACCATGAGGGGAACATCCTCTCCAGGGTGCGGGCTGGAGGTGGGCGGCGGGCTGATGGCGGGCGGCGGGGGCGTGTGCGAATCGGAAGCCCGGGTGGTGTTGTTGTCGGTTGAAGACAGCGGTGGTGGCGGCGGCGCGGCGGAGGAGGTGGGGAACTTGACGCAGGAGGGGGAAGGGCAGAGGGGAAGTGGGAGATTGGTGATGATGATGGTGATGATGGTGATGATGCTGGCGATGATGACTGGATGACTGGATGGTGATGGTGATGATGATGATGATGATGCTTGGATGATGACTGGATGACTGGATGGTGGTGATGATGGTGATGATGATGATGATGATGGTGGTGGTGGTGATGATGATGATGGTGATGATGGTGGTAGGTGGTTGGTGGCAAGAGGGGGTGAGCGGTGGAAGATGAGGATAAGGAGAGGAGGAACTGGAAGGAGGAGGAGGAGGAGGATGATGACACAAACCCATGGAAAAAGAGAGACGCATAGCATAACCTGAATCCACGCATGCATGCATGCATGGGCAGGCAGACCAGGCTGGGCGCGAGGGGCATCATCGCCGGCACCAACCCGCCCTCCTCCGTTGTCTCTGGGACTGCACCGATCGCGGCTATGACCTCAGGGTGATCCGGCCGGGCCAAGTCCAGGATATGCACCACCGCCAGTTGCTGGTCAGGGTCAGAGGGGGCCGGGGACGCGCACGGGGTGACCCCGGCGGTGCTCAGGTCGTGATCCGAGTGCTCGTGGTCGGTCGAGTGTTCATCCGTGGGAAGCGGGGTGGGTGTTGGGGTCGGGCTGGGTGCCATGAGGGGGCGTTCATCGGCCGGGGTCGGCGGGGTCTGAATTCGCGCCATTTCAACCGACTTGGGCTTGGTGGTGGCGGACTTGGGCCGGGGGGGCAGGGCAGGCAGGGGGAACAGCCACAGCCAGCCGAAGAGCCCGATGGCCGACAGGACGATAAAACACAGGGTGACGTTCTTGTACTGGCCCCGGATGATGGTCACGATCAGATTGCCCAGCTGGAGGGAGAATATATAGTGGTGAGAACCCCTGGGGGTAGCGCGGCTAACAGCACAGACGATATTCGAGGTGGCAAAGAGCATGAAGAAGAGCCCTAGAGAAGAGGAACAGAGAAGGTGAACATAGTGGCGGTGAGAGAGACCAGACCGGTGTACCGGCCCAGGTAGGCCTCGTGTGGACATACCCCCACGACATAGCGACCTTGTCCCGTCCAGAGAAGACTGCCACCAACGCCCACAAGACAGGCGCCAGCGATGATAACCCCTGGGACAGTGATGACGACCGAGTGTTTGGTTGATGACAAGATCCCGGACAGACCATCAAGCTGGGTGAGATTTGCAGCCGCAAAAAGAATGTACCCAAGTGCCCCTACATGAAAAAAACAAGAGGATCAGAAGGGACATCCGAAGAAGTACACAAACCGAGCACAAGAGAAACGCGGGGACCGATCTTTGTGGCAATGGTGGGCGCGACCAACGACAGCCCTCCCATCAAGAAATAGAGGCACGCGACAGCAACGAACCCAGTCTGCCCGTAGAGACTGGTCATGATATTCTGCGGGGGGTTGGTGCGAAAAATTGAATCCGGCTGCAAAAAAAAAGCAAAGCCGGACCTCGGCACTTTGCTCGGATGAAAACACAAACAGAAAACCGATTCCGAGTTGAATGACTGCAGGGGACGCGCAAGAACAAACGGAAACTTGAGCGATGGATGAGAGGAAGTGGAGAGTCATGGACCTGGCCAATAATGCTTCAAGGTAAGTTTTGGGGGTGCCTCCATTTTTTGATCGGGGAAATGTGGGTGAGCGTTCGGAGAGGGCCGGAGTTCGACCGGGAAGGGGGAACAACCAGGCACACCGGGGATCACATCACAATCCCTATCGAGGCGTTTTTTGACCTCTCCTCGAATGGTGTTCGAGAAGGTGATCGCGAGTCAACTTGTGAAATACCTCGGCGACTACTTCGAAGAAATAAATGCAGATTCTCTCAATATCGGGATCTTCGGAGGTCTGCACGCGAATAAGGAATCCGGCCGCACTTTCCCCCGGTTTTTCCTGTCCCTCCGCCAATAGGAAACGTGGAGTTGGAAAATCTCCATTTCAAACAGGACGCCCTGCGTGATATTCATCCGGGCATGTACATTCGGAAGGGCATGGTGGGGAAGATTTCCATCAACCTCTCCTGGACCAAGCTAAAGAGCAAGCCGGTCGTCATCAATGTGCGGGACGTCTGCCTGATTGCTGGCCCGAAGGATCTCGCGGTCCGTATTTCAAATCCAACACACACCGGGGTACTACACCCCCTCCCAGTACGGTCCCGCGGACGTCCAAGGAAGGGCCGCTCGGCTCCTCAAGAAAAAGGAGCAGCAGCTCGAGGAGCACGAGCAGAGCCGCGCCGCCATCCGGGAGAAGGCCAAGGAAGACGATGGTCTGTCTCACCCCCGTCTGCGTCACCCCCACACACACACACACAACACACACCGGCCCCCCCTTCCTCCCATCCTCCCCCTTTCGAGCTGTTTTATTTGCGGGATTTACACCTCGTGTCCCCCTCCCCCCTCCCTCCCCCCCTCCCTCCCCTACCCCTCCCTCCCTCCTCCCTCCCTCCCTCCCTCCTCCCACACCCTTCCACACCCTCCCTCCCCACCTCCACACCCTCCCACACCCTCCCACACCCTCCCACACCCTCCCACACCCTCCCACACCCTCCCACACCTCCCACACCCTCCCACACCCTCCCACACCCTCCCACACCCTCCCACACCTCCCACACCCTCCCACACCCTCCCACACCCTCCCACACCCTCCCACACCCTCCCACACCCTCCCACACCCTCCCACACCCTCCCACACCTTCCACCCTCCCACACCCTCCACACCCTCCCACACCCTCCCACACCCTCCCACACCCTCCCACACCCTCCCACACCCTCCCACACCTTCCCACACCCTCCCACACCCTCCCACACCCTCCCACACCTCCCACACCCTCCCACACCCTCCCACACCCTCCCACACCCTCCACACCCTCCCACACCCTCCCACACCTCCCACACCCTCCCACACCTCCCACACCCTCCCACACCCTCCACACCCTTCCACACCCTTCCACACCCTTCACACCCACTCATCCACTCATCCACTCATCCACTCATCCATCCTCCTCTCCACCCCCACAGACAAGAAGAAGAAGGACAAGGACGGGGAGGGCTTCATGGCCAAGCTGGTCACCAAGATTGTCGACAATGTGCAAATCAACGTCCAGAATGTGCACATCCGCTACGAGGACCACCGCGATCCTGCGGTCAGTCGACATCCCCCCCGGATGCATACCCACTATGGCCCCACTATGGCCCCACTATGGCCCCACTATGGCCCCACTATGGCCCCACTACCACTCTGGCCCCACTATGGCCCCACTATGGCCCCACTATGGCCCCACTATGGCCCCACTATGGCCCCACTATATGGCCCTATCCCACTATGGCCCCACTATGGCCCCACTATGGCCCCACTATGGCCCCACTATGGCCCCACGACCACTCTGGCCCCACTATGGCCCCACTATGGCCCCACTATGGCCCCACTATGGCCCCACACTCTGGCCCCACACTCTGGCCCCACACTCTGGCCCCACACTCTGGCCCCACACTCTGGCCCCACACTCTGGCCCCACACTCTGGCCCCACACTCTGGCCCCACACTCTGGCCCCACACTCTGGCCCCACACTCTGGCCCCACACTATGGCCCCACACTCTGGCCCCACACTATGGCCCCACACTATGGCCCCACACTATGGCCCCACACTATGGTCCCACACTATGGTCCCACACTATGGTCCCACACTATGGCCCCACAATATGGCCCCACACTATGGCCCCACACTATGGCCCCACACTATGACCCCACACTATGGCCCCACTACGGCCCCACACTATGGCCCCACTCTGACCTCTTTGCCTTTCTCTTCCGCGCCCTCTCCCGTCACCTCCGCAGCACGGGGTGACCTTCGGGGTGGCCTTCTCGTCCCTCTCAGCCCAGTCCACCAACGAGCACTGGGAGCCGGCCTTCGTGGTGGACACGCCCCTCGTCCACAAGGCCCGCAATCCAAACATAATGCTCCTCCCCTGGTGATGATGATTGGACGATGATTGGATGATGATGATGATGATTGGATGATGCTGCAGATGATGATGATGCTGACGATGCTAACGATGCTGCTGCTGACGATGATGATGATGTGCCGCCCAGACACATCCTCACTTCTGCTGCTCCTCCTCCTGCTCCTCCTCCTCATCTCTCCCAATAGATTCTGCGCTTGGAGAATTTCTCGCTGTACGGAGCCGTGCAGCCGCTGACCATGCCCCCAAGCGACGAGCTTTTCATGCAGATCATGACCAGCACGGTCAGTGTGGGGGGCATCCCGGCACCACTCCCCCCATCCACCTCCGCACATCGACACACACGACTTAAATATAAACGATACATTTGACAGCGAGACAGACGACAAGACATAGACTGCGACATATTGCGACACATGGCGGCATACAGGGCGACACAGGGCTTTCACGACACATAGGGCTATCACGACACATAGGGCGACACAGAGGGCGACACATAGGGCGACACACAGGGCGACACAGACAACACCAGCACACATTTTTGGATCCTTTGGGATCTATCTTACGAACAATCAATCAAACACACATAACACACATTGACACACACACACACGCACACGGGTGCAGTGACATTCGTGCTGTCTCTTCTACCTCTCTGGTTTTTGTTTTATTTTCCCGTTACTTCGTTCCTTCTTTACACGACACACAACACAGATTGACATTCGCAACACACATAGCCTTCCTGTCCGATTGATCAGTCCCTTTGCTCCACACACACATTGACACACACAACACACAGATCCCGACCAAGGATCGCCGGTTCCCGGTTGACTTCCTGCTGCGGCCCGCGACCCTGACCGTCCGACTGGCCATCAATCAGCTCCTGGCCACCACCATCGACCTGCAACAGCCCAAGATCCGTGCCGACGTGCAGCTCGACCAGGTCCGCCCCGCCACCCTCGCGCTCCGACCCCCTCCCCGATCCCGCTTTTCCGAGACAGTCTTGAAAGGGGGAGGGTAGCCAGTGAAACGGGGGGTGGATGATGAAGTTTTTTTTTTAAGGGGGTGCGGGCATACGATATCATCTTCAAGTCAAGGGCCCTCCCTGACGATTTTCATGTTTTGATGGGAGTTGGGGACGTTGCCTTGTGACACAACAACCGAAACTGCGTTCATTTTGCGTGAAAAGACGGACAGAAATCGAAGACGGCCGATCGAGTGACATATTTTTTTTTTTTTGTCTTGTCGTTCATTCATTCCTCCCTCCCTCCCTCTTGCCCCTCCCCTCGCCCCCGCAGCTCCACGTGATGTTCAGCAACGAGCACATCACGGGGGCCCTCCAGGAGCTCGACTTCTTCTCGAACTTCGGCATCCACGACAAGTACAAGTCCGCTGTCCCACCCATACATCGACACTTGCCATGCCTCAGGGTGCCTGTGTTTGATATTTTGCGAGTCATCATAATTTTGCGATTCTTGTTCGCCGGCCTCCAGCTCGAGCTGACGTCATTGGAGACCCTGATTAGTCCCTTTGGCACACACAGGGTGCAGTGACATTCGTGCTGTCTCTTCTACCTCTGGTTT